>JAUKNK010000371.1:0-177500 GCA_030765055.1 Mantis religiosa | reverse complement strand
CTATCCATATTTCTTTGTTATTTGGATCTCTATTCTTTGCCCAGTGAAAGAAAAACGGCAGAGGAACATCCTCATATTTGACAAAATTTTAATAATTATAAAATTCAAACATATTTTCTCACATATGGGTCGTGTGCCCCTATCTAAATGCAGATCCCTAAACCAAAGCGAGCATATGCCTCTCAAATACCAATTCATTTGTAAATATAGCATTCTCATTCAAACATTTTTCCTTTCTTTGTAAACATTGTGGTTTAGTGGATTCATATGACTTTGTCTAACAATGACTTATTTATTTTATGGATGAATATAAACCTGGCACGAAATACGTTCTTGTTTAAAACTAGGGAGCGTTTATTAATTAATAACTTGCTTCTGGGTAAATAGAACCAGGAGGACACTAAGGAAACAATACCTAAATTATTATCCTTAGAATACATAAGATCGAGTTCGACATGTCTCAAAATTAAATGATGGCTAATTTTGTTCCAGTAAATTATGCGTTGAGCTGTCTCTTATAACTTTTAATTTAAACCTATTAAACTATCTAACTTTTTAGACAAAACAAAGATTGTTGAATTTACAACTATCGTACACCATGTACTACAACAGAAGATGGGGTTTATTAGATGTTATTAAAAGAAATTGTATCCCACTTCCGGGCTTTCAGTTAGACAGATATATAGATTAGCAAGATCACATACACCATCTCTTACACAAAATCAGCATTGCTCGTTGTCGCCTCCGAGCACTGGTGAATGGAAGTTCTGTAGATACACTTACATTGGTATACTAATTATATTGTAACTCTATTTGGGAATACAAATTATTATTATGGAGCAGCTCAGTAGAAAAGGAATATTTGCTGTGCAACAGCAGGTCAAACGCATGATTTCTAACACACAGAGCAAGCACTTTAGCAAATATATTTCAGAAGACTGAGGACATTAAACCTTCCTTGTATGTATATATTCTTAATCTAAAAGTCCATTGTACGCATATGGTCTTCAGCTTTAAGAAATTAATGGAAATAATATTCCCAGGAGTTCTTATGAAAAACTGAAGCACAACATTAATATAATTTTGAATCGAACTAATACTCAGTGCCTCATATACTGCTAGTGTTTTCGTAGGACGCGTTTGTTTAGGACGTTCAACGGCATTTTTACACAATTTACACAATTATATAATTGAGAACAAAACTTGAAGGAAGTGGTTATCTGAGAGATAAAATGAACACCATCACGGGGTTTAACATCGTATAAACCCATTCTCAACAACTTTTACACTTACGGTGTAACTTCCAATTGAAATATGCCGCGTATAAGGCCACCATCTACACGGAAGAGCGGATGTAGCCAAACTAGACGAAACTAATGCCATCTGCTGGGTACACCTAAAAGCGTAGTTCCATTCCCATTAGGGTTGGCATTAATGTATGCTTCGGCTTCTGACGATCGTAAGATCACACCGTTAGGCCAACGTAAATTGTTCTTTGTAACAAATATATCCAAGGACTCCTTTTACAGCGGTTATCAATTTTAAAGTCATCACAAAACCACCAGACTGAAATTCCTTTAATGATCCCTTAATGCCTACTAAACTTCCTTATTGCCCTTTGCAGTAGGTACACGACATTAGCAATAGAATATGTTGCACGTGATTAGCGGTAATTATGTGAGTGGAACACAAACGACTTTTGTCGCTTGGCAGTTTAGTTGTTCTCTCTCTCTCTCTCTCTCTCTCTCTCTCTCTCTCTCTCTCTCTCTCTCTCTCTCTCTCTCTCTCTCTCTCTCTCTCTCTCTCTCTCTCTCCCCTCTCTCTTACACACACACAAACATAAACACACGAAAATGGGGGGACAGTAAATGAGAGAGAGAGCCACTTGCTATCACACACACACACACATATAAATATATATATACATACATATACATATACAAGATAACTTACCGCAAAATATTTTTTTCAGTTACCCGTTGATATATATATATATATATATTGGACGTACTGCAATAGTTCCTATATTTCAGATCAGGAAACACGTGGAGTGAGTAACATATCATTCTTACTTCCATATTACCTTATTCTTAACTCATGTTTTTCTAACAACTAATTCAACTTATAAATAGGTATATTACACGAAGATGCAATTTTAAATTCAATTAGTTTGTTTGAACTGGGTTCGCGAATGGTGATTCTTTACTCAAGTTATTATTCAAAACTTCCCACCTTTCCACCTTCCGGCCTTCCCGACTTTTCACCTTCCCTTCGTCCCGCCTTTCTTTCTTCACATTGTTTATATTTATCTGAAATAGGGGACCAGTACATTTTTAATGAAAGTACGGTATCGAAGTTTTGGATAGAATGCAAATCGTTCTATATCTACTAGTACGTGGCAGACTTAGTAGAAAGCTGGGTACGTTGCTCTGCTCCCCTAGCGATTTCAGGCCAATCCGCGTAAAAATTTGTACAAATTATATTATTGCTAATTATTTGAACGTACAAGTGAAATATAACTTATCAGTCTTGAAGCGATAGTCCAAAACTTAGAGCTGGTTGCTATACGATGGTTTTGATAGTCACTCCCTTTATATAACAAAATTCCAATTAGATACGATTTGACAGGCATAGGTATAAGGATTGGGAAATTCAAAGGAAGAACATGTCAGAAATGGTTGATTCACTAAACGGTTTGTTTCCAATGGACGTAGGTACATTTTTGTGCAGTAATACCGGTACTATCTCTTACCGTTTACCAGTCATGTAGGTCATTTAGAGTACGGATGTCTTCAGAGAACATATGACAATCATTCAAGAAATACACTTTAATTGCCAAGAATTAAATTAGCAAATTTAATTTAGTTGCACATTATTAAAAGTTTATCAGAAGATCAAAATGTTTCATAAATGTTAGATGTAAAGGTAGTTCGGTACTAAGAGATTTTCTTGAGGATCTTGGTGGTGCATTCAGGGAAGTTCCTGAACTTATTACAGAAATTACTAGAGACTCCCTTTTTTGGTCTCATACTGATAAAGTTAGGCATGTACATACACATCAACAGAGATGGAGGGCTTTTGGGAAAGACTACCAGATATTTAAACATTTCTATTCAGAATATCAGATGACCTCAAGACGTGCATTTCCGTAGATACTTCGACAGCTTATTTTTGGCTGAAGTGCATAGTTAGCCTGCGTAACTATGAAGTGGAGAAAGTAAAAATGTCGAGTTAATTTTGCATTAGCAGAGATTTTAAATTCAAACAAGTAGTAAAGAATAGTGTGGAAACTGTTAATACTTCAAAATATACTTTATTAAAATAATGAGTTTTAAATTTATTGTGATATCATTTTTGCAGATTTCTATTGCTTTTCCTATTATACAAAATCAGTAAGAGGGGAACTGCACGTTATATCCGTCTAGTGATTTATTGAATCCCTCGCATTCTTCATGTTTTCATCAATATTTCCCTTATTTCTGAATACATTCCTAATATTTAATTGCCCAGTTCGGTAGCTTTGGTGGTAGCGTGGCTGCCTCAAGTTCAAGAGATCTCAAGTTCGAAGCTGGGTGATGGCGAATTATTTCGATAAGGAATTTTCCATGGTTTACCCTTATCCGAAAGCCCAATGTCATTTAACTCTAAGCTCTCTGGAGTTAATGCTCATCTCAGCATCATTTCCCTCATTTCATTCTTTGTCAAATATAACTTAATGTTGGTGGACGTAAATTAAAGAAATACATGTTATGTACAAAGGGAATATGAGGATACCGAGTCCTTAAGGGGTAGTCAAGTCCTTAACGAGCTGGTCCCTACACGGACACACAGCTTTGAAATGTCTCACTCTTTGTATTGCCTAGATATACAAAAGGTTCGAATAATAACTTCAGTTTTGAGAAGTACAGGAATTGATTAATTTAAATACAGAGCAAGGATATCTGGAAAATGGTTTACTACAGAAAAGGGAAACATCCACTAACATTAGCCCCTACCTTCCCCGTACGACTGCACAAGCAGCAAAATAATCACATGTGACGTAAGTAAGTAAACATAAGGATCCTCTCACTGTAAGAAGGATCACAGGAGAAAAACCAGTTTCCTGATGCAACAAGTATTTATTTAACTTGGTCAACATCATGCACGTATGATATGTAATAAACTGCAGTCTCTTTTCGTTTTGGCTGTTATTATTTTGCAACCTTAAAGCTAAAAAAACGTCCAGAAAGAAATAAAAGATTATAAATATAAGAAACAAAACCAGTGAGGCAAATGTTGTTGAACACTACATAAAAATGCACTATACTATTCATCTGCCCCTGTAATGATCGATTAATAAAAATAAATGTACATAATTAATTAACGTAACAGCCAGATTCAGGAATAAATAAACAACAAAATTAGACCGCTGCTGTGTCAAATCAAATGGGACAGGTCTTGTAGCGAATGTGCATCTTACAGACATAAGATAGCAGAGGGCCGCCAATAAAAAAGGTAAAATGGAGAAGTAGTAATTACATGAAGTCAATCCTTGCATAACAAAAGAAAGAGAACGTGATATTATCGAAATTCCTTATAAAATTTATAAAATTTTTATAAAGGGGTATAATATAAAAATATATAATATAACAATTCTATAAAAATCCTAACTGTATCAAAATTATATCACTGTATTTACACTTTGAGTCCAAATTTCACCGCATTAACTTTCCCCCTTATTAAATGAAACGCACACAGCGAAACCAGAGCATTGTATATTTAAAATACAGTTAAATGTATGCGCAAACACGTGTTCCACCAGAATAGAAGGAAGGATGAAATCTAAGTCAAACTAATTTATACTATAAGCGGAGGAAAAAACCACGATAAGGAAAGCGTAACCAAAATGATTGGAAATTGTACTACTGTAAAACCAACAAGGAAGGTATACAAGGCAATCGCAACTTACCCAGGTTCACGAAGAGCCAAAAAAGAATACCGGTACACCAAGCACCAGAAAAGGTCAGCTCTCTCCTTCTCCGGCTCATGCTCAACAACACACTCCAACACTCGTGTCCAAACGACCTAGCCAGCCACAAACGGGCAACCAATCCACGGCCGCCAGCGTGTCCCGGATAAAGGGTACGCTCAGAAAACTGAACGCGCCGGGCCAGAGAGAGTAAACACCACGGGCCCATCCTGGGTAAGGGTAAGCACTCGATGCAACATCAAAAATTATCTGTTTCGTTACAGGGAACCCCCAACATGTATTTCTACTGAACTCTCAGAATTGAATTGAGGAGAATGTAGGTAATATATATTCTAACTACCATACACTACTATCCTTCAATAAATTAACTTTGACCTTTTACTAAAATGCTTTTTTTACTGAGCTGGCCTCCAAGGTCCAATATCGGTTGATAAATCGGCATCGAAAATTTGGATGGAATATAATACCTCCCCTATTTATTATGTATGATAAAGGAGACAAAATATAAATAAATTTAAAGTTACAAAAAATGGCCTTCAGTTGAAAATACAAACCAGTGCTAAAGAATTGGGCGGAAAATAATATTGGTCCAAAGGTAAGTTTACATATTTAGAAATTTATTTTTATATATAGCTATATAATTGCAAAATAGAACTTTAGTTTCATTCTGATACAAATTATGAACAAGCGATACATATGTTATCCAATATCCCAGAATTTGTATGCATAATAATTTCATAAATAAAGGAACTGGCACTGAAGAGTCGAATTGGATATATTTATCGTCTTCCCTATGTTACTCATTGTGCTAACTCTCATTGGAGGGATTGTAAAAGGTTGTTCTTTTTTCAGTGCATGGTACGGAAGTGTACCTTTTAGGCTGCGCCGAATGTGTTTCCGTCTCACGTAGAGCTCAGGACCGAAGTGCTCTTATTAGATAAAACTACCTTCTGCCATCTCTTTGAATTACCTCCACTCTAGGTATTTTTGGAGTCACATAATGAATATCAATTTTCTGTTAGCTGCTAACTATCCCCAATTGAGATCAGTGCTCACAAATTTACGTGTCGGATCTAGCATCAGAGACGCTTTCTCTAACGTTTCGCATGCAGAAACTTATGCGAAAGCATGCGCTCTGCCCGTCGGTCAAAATCTTATAGCCTGTTGTCAGAAGGATGCATGAGATTTTAACCAATAGTTGGCCCCCGACTGGATGGCACCAAATTTGTTTTGAGGGCAAAACAAACAATAGAGTACGGTTTTTTGTTTACAGGGATTGCAAAGGGAGGTTACTGACATTCGTAGAGCGGCCTTGTCACTGTGGCCGTCTCTGGAGTATACGCTAGTATTCTGACATATCTATTCTGGTATACGTCATTTATTTATATTTATGGTTTGTGTTAATGTCCTTCTGATATCAAGTTATATGTGGTCTCAAAGTTCCTAGTTGACAGGGGCTGCATCAATGTTTATTACTATTAACGGACCACCAGTACATATGTGTACCCCAGAGGACTATATAAAAGAATGTATAAGAACTCATAGGCACACCGAGGTCAGAGAAAGCAGGAAGGCGAATCTACAGTGCTGCATTCTGATCGGTTCTCTAGGATCTGGAATTTTTAGGTGAGGGCCCCACTTTCTTTGTGAGGAATGCGGCGCTTTTTATGGAAATTTGTTGATATGAATTATTTTTAATGGAATCCTCAGTATTTGTTTAGTATGTCACCTGTCATAAATCTACAAAAATTATTCTCACGCTTTCTATGATTCATTATTTACGTATATTGTCATACTCATTACTGTTGGTATCATTTATTCTCATATAGGACGTGGATAGTATTTTATATCCTGCCTAAACAAAGGAAATGCAATGTGAAGGTTAACACACAGGGACTGGCATTAGGATTACTGACTAAACTCTACTGTCTACTGATAGTCTACTGCTCTGTCCTACATACAGTGTAGTAGAAGCTACTTTAAAATTCAGAATACACAAAAAGAATAAACAGAGAATAAGTAAAACAACAAAGGTGTTAACTAATTTTTGCGAACTCTTGTAGTATTTGTTGAAGAACAGGTGTAGAAATTAATGCGAACTAAATTCATGGGTATGACAATATATGGGAACAATGACAACTATGTGATTCAAGACCAAATCTCAAACTAATTCAATACCAGCTGATTGTTATATACGTGCCTTGCCTCTCTCAAACTTTTTCTAAATAGATTAGGAGGAATCTTACAAACGTTCTATAGCAACTGTGATATTTAAAACAAGCAACTTCAAATGTTTTGTTCATTACAAGTGGATGGAATCTCCAACAAAATCATTAAGTTCATTTTTTAATTGTGTAAATGTTCAGCATAGAAGTTAAGAAGAAATGGAATAAAACAATGAAATGAATTCGCAATAAGTACAAATATCACTTCATTATAGCGAACTTTCTTTCTCAAACTGAACTATTTGTTTGTCCATTATTGTGTTCATTTACACTACTGCAACTATTTATTTTTCCTAATTAAATACAAAGTCAAGCCTAAACCGAACCTCAGTTACTCCAGTTACAGTATTCCGTAAAAGCTACTACAAATTACAATCCTCTATCACTGCATCAAATATTGCAGGTAGGGCCTTCTATAGACGGCAGTATACAGTAGGTGAGCGGTTGTATCTCCTAGCGGGCAGGAATACAGTTAAAAGAACCTTTGCTGTTATATGTATATATATATATATATATATATATATATATATATATATATATATATATATATATATATATATAGACCCGCCTCGGTAGCGTAGACGGCAGCCTGTCTACCTCACGTTCAAGAGGTCCCGAGTTCGGATCTCAGTCAGGGTGAGGTACCTCGATAAGGCTTTATCCGGGATTTTCCCTTATCCTTAAAGACGAATGTCAGGTATCTCTAAGCTCCATGGACCAGGAACACATTTGAGCATCATTTCACCCATCTCATTCACCGTCCGATATGACAACGTTGAAGGACGTCAAATTACAATATGTTTATGTCGGTATATGAATGTACTAATGTCATAATACTTTCTCCATCTACTCTACTAAAGAGGACTTTGCTCCCTCTAATTCAAGTTTAAGATTAAGTATTTACAAATGTAGTTTCATTAACATTTCATTGTATATATTTGGGTGCAAGTCTGAAGTAATAGCTAAATGTTAAAAATGTAGGACGTAGAGTTTCGGAATTCTAATTCACACAATACTACAGCAGACTAAAGAATGGATCTTAGCATTATCAAGATAGAAAAGCATTGAACGTTATAAAAGAAAATCGTCAATTACAAAGAGAACTGGCTCAAAGAAATTATTTGTTTTAAGCACATGAGCACTGTTTCAGTCGTGTAAATAAGTAGTATGTTTTCCGGTTTGATCCCAGACGTGATAGCTAGGGAGCAGATTTATGGGCACTAAAAGTTTGTTAAACAGCCAGGCAAAAAGACACTAAAATGGGCCAAATAGACACTTAAGTAAGCACTAAGACTTTTCTAAGTATACACTTAGAAATACACAATGTTAGTAAAATAGCTCATAAATGTACTATAGCAAGATGGCAGTCATGGAAACATACGCGGCAACAAATTCACTAAACACATACAATTTTGCGTTTCCTTAGGCAAGATAGTCACACATATATTCCAAATTTCATAGCTCAAATCAAGTTAAAATAACATACATTGTCTTATAATTAAAATACATATAAATCTACATCACTAAGTAAGAACCGTAATGTGCAGACAGGTGTGAGGTAATTATGTCAAAAAACAAAACATGTGTTTTGCGTAGGAGCTTAAGGGTTCAAATTGAAATGTCTGAAGATTTTGTTAGATTTGTTTCAGATTTATACCATTTATATTTGTGATCGATCAAGAATGGAATTGCACCAAGTTTCAGCTTTCTATTTACCATAGTTTCTGAGGAATTATCAGTTTAGTCTAAATTACAGGGAATTTTCTAACTGCCCCACATATTGTAATTTAAAAAAAAGCTTGGTGTATAAGTTTCAGCACCCATTAAAATCTAATAATGTCCTGCACATATGTGAAATATTTGTCGTCGCCATATTAACGAAGGGAAAGTACAAGCCTACCGACTTAGAAATTTCTATTTTCCTAAGCGTTTTCAATAAGATGTAAGCATTATAATCATTTTGAATACAAATAACAAAATCACAACAAATGTAAATGGATACAAATAATATGCAGTTGCTGTTACAGGTATGTCTAGAATTGCATATAGAAGGATAGAAAGCTGCATCCTGTAAAACATTTTGATGTTTAGAAAATGTAGAAAATATGGAAGCTGAGAAATCTGAGGATAAAATTACGTAATGGCAGCTACAATACAGATGTAGGGTTATTTAAACAATCATATGACGTTTTCTGTAATGCTATTAGTAAAAACAACCTTTATATTATTGAAGTATGTCTATATTGAGTTTAAGACAAAAATACTAAATTTGGGATTGCTGTAAGTTTTGTGGCCAATTTTCCCAGGTAGTTCTCCTTAATAGGAACCATTGTTAGAAAGATAAACTCACAACTTCGTCACAGCAATCTTAATATCACTTAAAATGATGTCAGAAGTGTCAGAGAGATACAAAGCACACAAAAAAGTTAAATAAGGCTAGAGCTAGAGAATCCTAGTTTTAATAATAGAAATCCTAATGCCCCATTGTCGTCTAAGAACAAATAATATAGCACAGAATTTTAGTAAGCGCTTTCCGTTTATGCAAACAAAATTACAGCAATTAAGGTATCGTGACAATAATTCTCGTACCTCTTTTAATAAAGGTACTTATGTAAACTTTTACACAAACCATTACAATTTATTCGTCTGTTAGTTTTTGTAATTTATGTCCTCTAACGTTGAGTCATATCGGATAATGAATGAAATGGGTGAAATGATGCTCAAATGAGCCCAGGGTCCATAGAGCTGAAAGTTGACTGACATTCGTCTTTGGTCCTTAGTTTCATTTTCAGAGTTGCAAGCAAGACCGGAAGCTATATATATAACCTTAGTGTGTGTAGCCTAGGTAATTAAGAGCTGGCCTTACAGGTTTAAGTTGTAAGCTGAACAGAGTCCGAGAGTGGTGATAGTAAGATTGGCTAAAACAACAGCTTTATATCACTGGATTTACACACACATAAAGAAATCTTACGGTAGTAAATTCCTGCTGAGCAGCGGTACTGATTGTAATCTGATATGATTGTTAACAATTGACATCATCAATAATTTAATTAATAATCCCTCGCACAAGTATTACTATTAGCTCAAGAAGTGAGCCTTTACACCAGCACAAAAATATCATGGTACTTCATTGAAACTGCTAAAGAAAATACTCCTAACAATATTGTGAAATCCAGTACACTGAGTTTGCAAAGCTGTACCTATGAGCTTCAAATATATAATGTTATAATCAACATGAAATTCATTAGACGACCTTGTTTAATAATTCAGAAATGTTTTAAACTAAATCTAAAGTCACATCTTGTGATGAAGAACGTTTTACGTTAGGCAAATTTTGGGATTTACTTTGTAAAACTGGAAACATCCAGTTTCTCTTGTTTCGGTTCTCCTCAACACACTAATTTGTACATGCTTTGACTTTTAGGGCCGGCTTTAATCGAATAGAATGTATTTCCTGGGCTTGTGTGCCGCGGTCCGGAGGATGAATATTTTCCTGACGTTTCGCTCATATCTCCGACGACCATCTTCAGAGGATTCTAGCTGGGTACTTGCTAATTTTCCAGAGCGTGCCATTTTGTTCGAAGGGACATTTGCATAAACTTTTTGGGTTTCTTTGGGCTTCATATATTCTGTTTTCGGCACAATTTAGCATTTTCGGCGTAGAATTATAATTGCCTTAGCAATTCCTTTTGATTGCAACTTCTCGTGATATCTTTTAGCTGAATGTTTATATGAAATGCTAATGAGGGGACGGTGAAGTCATTGAAGTTTGCTCTAAGTCCCAGTGTTCTAGGTAACTTTGTAGAGCTTTTATTTCACTTTCTTGCTCTAAACACATGCTAAACGTTGATGGAAATCGAAAGTTGTTGAACATATTTCTCGCAACACAACTGTCATATACTGTCCGGTTAGAATGCAACTCCTACTCCACCTGCTATGTATGTTGGTTTACAGAAATTAAAACAAGATAACACCAAGATAAAGCAGACAAGCAAAACTGCAGTTGTAATTTCCCTCGTGTGTAATGAGTGCGACTGCAGCGCACATGGTGGAAGTCTCATGAAACAAGAAGTGCACGTAGCAAGTTATAGATGACGCCAAAGTTGTAATACTTCGTATGTATCTATATGTCTCAGTTATTAGGAATTATTTTAAAAATATAGGAATAATAATACTTCTTTCAGGTATAAAGGTAATTATGAATGTAAGGGATAGTAAACTGGAGCCACGTTGCAAACAAAGATCAATAAAAGGAAGCAATGAGTATTGTGTATCGGAGGGTAAATCTCCTGAAGCTGGTTTATGTATAACAGATTCAAACAGTATTATGTATATCTTCATATCAATTCATCCATTTCGCTTATTTTTGGCAGTTTGCCTATGCATGCGTCATTCGGCAACAAATTCAATTAAACTAAATTGAGCAGTAGGAGCAAAAAATGTTAAATACCACACATTCAGGGAATTCTTTATGGAAATTATTAAAGGCATTTAAAGTCTCCGAGTCCGCTAACGCAGGCACTGAGGCGCTACACACTCGCCTCCGCCTGCACTTCTGCTCTGAGGAGAAAGCCGAGGTCTTTGCAGACTGTCTGGAAACAAGATTTACAGAAAACTCAGCGACGAACCCCGAGTTAGAACTGGATGTCCAGACTTGGGTACAAAGCTGGGTGATACAGAAGCATGAGCAACTCTTGCCCCATACAACGCCGCAGGAAGTGTGCAAGCTCATTGGGAAGCTTCCATATGTTAAAGCCGCCCGCCCGGACAGGGTTACTAATGAGGAACTCGAGGATCTCCCAAGAAAAGCCCTGGTGCAACTTAAAAAAATTTTCACGCTTGTTTGCAGGAAAATTATTTCCCTGACATTTGGAAACAGGCCAAGGTAATAGTGCTACATAAGCATGGGAAAAGCACCAGGTAACCTCAAAATTACCGCCCCAAGGTCTCCTGTCTGCTACTGGTAAATTGCTCGAGAACATAATTCCATTTCTACTCCAAAAACAACTTGCGGCGTATGACATTTGAAGTTCAAAATTTGGTTTAGAAAAGGGCACTCAACAGACCTTCAACATTTAGGACTAGTACATGACGTCACCGAGCAATTTAACAATGGGGCTTCAACGTTGGCGCTATTTATGGACGTAGAAACCACATTTGATCGGTGCTGGCACAAGGGACTAATTTCAAAGCTGTGCCGAAAGTATCCCGGCCTCAAAAATTCACTGCGATTGCTGTATAATTTTTTTAAAAAACAGGCCCTTCTACGTCCATGTGGGTCGCTCCCCCTCAAAGGAGAGAGTGATGCAGGCTGGCGTACCACAAGGGGCTGTTTTGTAGTGAATAATTGACAGGCTTTTTATGTTATCAGGTTGTACATGCTAAAATTGTCTGCTTCACCTCATTATGATTTTTTTATATTTTTATACGTGTAATTGAGTATAATATACAATTAGTTACTAAAGAAATACAACAGCTGATGGGCCCAGATCGTTCCCAGTTTTTATAAAGTGTAAAATATATGCAACAAAAGTTGTATATAATACACTGAAGCAAACAATTGTCCTAGTTTTGCTCAGCAAGTATGCACCATTTTACTTTGCATGAAGTGTATATTCAAAAGTAAAGGTTTATAAGAAATTGCTACAAATACCAGTGTTTGTCGTATCGAACCTCTAAAGAAAGGCAATTGTGATAAGTGGAAAGTAAACCTACAAGCCGCGCTTACTCGCATTGGACTTTCAGACTCTGTGAGCGGAGAAAAAACAAAGAGGCAAAATGACGTCAAATCCGAGGAGAAAGTGATTCAGATAAAAAGACAGAAGTGATTAATATGATTTCACCTACAGAAATAAAACAAATTAAGCATTACATATCCTCAAAAGCCGAAAATATACAAGTCCTGCTAGGAAAGCTGCGTTTTTGAACCAATCATTTGTACAATAATGAACAACACAGATTTAATACGTAGCTATCCTAACAAATTCTTGGATATTGTTGATAAATTAAAGGAAGAATGTCGCGATAAATGAAGACTGATTGGTAATAATTATGCTATATTCTCTAAAATCTTAATTTGAGTATTTTCGAAATGCCGTTAAATCAAGGAATGTGTTTAAGACCTAACATTTTATATATTGAACCAAACTGAAGCCAGCAAAAATACAACACTTCAAGTTAAGCAGCACTATAAACAGGTAATAACAGATATCAGCAGAGAAATGCCAAAAACCAGAAGTAACAACCGTTCACAAAGCAATTTGCCAGAGGAAATCTGAAGAAGTCTCTCTGTGAAGCCTGTACGAAGAAAAATGACAGTGCATCTGAATGCTGGTCAAAGAAAAAGAATTTAAGGAAATCTGAGCACACCTTCATGGTAGAACAATGTTCAGTTTGAGGCTGAATGTCTACTCGCGACTGTAGTATTACCAAAACTCGCATGTATTAGACAAGTTCACCAATTTTGTTCGAGTTATGATGCATGTCTCTCTCCTCATTCACACTTATTCGTACAACAAATCAATTGAAGCTTAAAGCTTGTCACAATAATTTTATTTTAAGTAATTATGTTTTATAGCCTTAGTATTTTCTATAATGTTCCACAAGGAAAGAGAAGCGGAAGAGCAAAACTTATAAAAAGGTTTAATATAGCTGATAGCAACGCCTCTACAGGATATACCTAGCAATAGTCGAGACATTAAACATACTTCACAATAAGAAATGATTATTTCTTGAGTTTAGCTTCAAGTTAATTAGTTCACATATACTTAATGTGAATATACAAACTTTAGATATATTGCAGTAAGATTTCTCTATATAAAGTCGTGAAAAACAGGAAACAGTATATTTTAAGTGACAATCGAATGTTTTAAAAGTACTTAACTAGGGGATTGATTTTTAGATTCGCTTGTATTTGTATCTACAACAGAAAATAAAAAATCTCATTCTTACACTCATATAACTTTCTCACACTTTTCATAGTTCGAAACTGGGCCTCTGCATTTCGTGCACTAATGTGACATATTCGTAAATACGTTTTAATTCGAGGGACTTGGAAACGTGTGTTGTTACTGAAACCTCGGTATTTAATTATTGGACGGTAGTGCAATACTTTCAAATCCGAGTAATTCCATAATGCAGACACTAACAACGAATTCCGCTTTGGAAAAGTATAATTATTGGGAAATTGTGAAATATAACCAAGAGTAAATCTAAAGTGGTTGACTCTGCCAAATAAGATGTATCACACATGAAATGAATGTTGTAACAATATCTGCATTATACGTGTAGTAAAATTTTGTTTATATCTTACACTTTAGTGTTATGTAAAGTGTTTCAGGATGATACGACTTCTGTGATCATTCCCTGCAAATTTAGCATATCTATCTCATTTGTTACAAACATATTTCTATCATATACTACTTCAGTTGAAGTATTAGAGTTATTTTTGACAATAATAATGTAGGGAATATTTTCGGTTACTCGGTAGTGCTATATGGCGGGTTGTGTCCTTATCTCTAGGCGTGTAAATGTTGTATAAGTTTGGGATATAACCGATTTTGCTGCTTTGAGTTTCGCTGAAAAAAATCTGTTGTGTTTTTAGATTCAGGTGATCCTAAACTATATATATATTTCACCAGTACAATATCATTATTAAATGTCTGGTTAGAAGGTACTTCCTCCTCTACCTGCTATGTATATTTTTGGTACATAATATAAAGCGGGATAACAGTAAAAGAAAAGTCGATAAAGGAAACTGCGCAGTAAACCGGTTGAAATGTCTGTTGTGTCTAGTGAGTGCGACTACAGCGCACATAGTGGAAGTCTCCTGAAAGATAAAGTACAGATAGCAATTTATAGATGGCGCTAAGGTTCAAATTGCTCCTTAAGTATGGATATGTCTTAGTTATTAGGAATGATTTAAAAAATGCAAGACTAGTACTGTTTCTTTCACGTTCAAGGGTATTTCTAAATGTAAATAATAATTAACTGGAGCCACGTTGTGTACAAAAGTCAATCTAGACAAGCAATAATTATTGTGTTTCGGAGGGAAAGTCTCCATAAGCTGGTTTATATACAACAGGTTTTAAAAGTTTTGTTTATATATTCATTTCAATTGAGCAATTTTAATGGCCATAGCTGTTTAATGAGTGTAGTTGTGATATAACACCATTAAACGCAGTTCTCCGAATGTGAGATGTCATCAAAACACTGGTTTGGTACTGAAACACTTAGATCTATTCTTGACAATGCCTTTGGCTAGCTGATTTATCAATTTGTGTACAGTTGTTCAAATTGCAAATATTGTGCAAACAGAATATCACTTAGAGAATATTATAAATCAAGATATAAGGAATTTTAAGACAATGTTATCACACTTTGCTAAAAATTAATCATTGTAAAACAGGAATACAATGAGAAATATTGGGTTCTATAGATTTGGCAGCAGAAAATCGGCAAATGAATCATATGAGGTCTCAATTACTATAAACGGGAGAAACATATAGCAAGAGTAATATGAACGGCCAAAAATGGAAATAAATAAAATATAATTAAAATTTGAACAAAGTATTGAATCAAGTTAGAGGCTAATGTATATTTTAATCGCTTTTCTTTACCTCAGATTTGACGTGTATCTGTTTACAAACGAGACAAGAAATAAGAGTAAATTGCTGAATATTCAGCCCAAGATATGTCTAATGTTACAACATATCCTGAATGTGATCGATACAAAGCTGTGGCTACGAGAGCTGTTCAATAAAGAATGATCACAATATTTCTGTCAACGTACCCTTACTGATCCTCATAATTTCGATGGTCCTTATCAAAATAATCTCCCCTGAATGCACAGCACTTGTCCCAGGGTTTCTGGCAGTCTTCAAAAACATGATGGAAACCATTTTTGAGAGATCCTGCAAAATCGTTTCCGCAGCCTTCACCACTGCTTGTAATGATGGAAAGTGCTTCCCACGAAGGGGTTTATTCAAGTTAGGGAATAGAAAAAAGTCACATGGGGCTATATCCGGACTATAGGGAGGGTGAGACTTGCACTTCACGTTAATTTTTGCAAGCTATTCAGCAACAATATTGGCAATACGCAGCCACGCATTATCGTAGTGCAACATCCAACCTGCTTCAGGGAAATGTTATTTTTCTCTACTGTTATTATTGTTTATTCTTATCCGACAGCCTCTCATTAAACTACCAACGTTACTTATGAAGGAAAACCTTCCAAATAATACACTGAGCTCAGTACGGTAGACCTTTTAGGTTGAACTAGTTATGTTTACCATTATACGGTACAATAGACTTCGTAGTAGATATTCGTAGCATCACAAGTGTATACCTCTGTTCGCTTGCGTATGTATTACCGAGCAATGACATACATTTTAAGAAAAGCATATTAGATCACCGTATTAGTGGTAATACGTATCTCTTATTGTTGTGTCCTACTTTAATTTCAGAGTCCTGTATGGGAATTTTGATTGGTTTTTTTTCAGAAGGCACTGAAAACTGTCAAAATATTTAAGTTTAGATGCAAATTTGGCATTGAAATTATCGTTCAAATCCTATAACATCTGGAACTCTACAAGATTTTAGTAAATTCACATAACTAATGTAATGACGAAATTATCTGTGGCATTTATACTGTGACTTTGTGGGTTCGTGAAATGAAAGGTCCAATTGCACCACTCAAAAATGTTCTTTATTTCCACCGACTTACAGTTTAACACTTGCCAATTACACAAAATTACGTAATGCACACAATTACAATTCACCAGTTCGTCCGTTACAATTTCACTTGCACTAGTAATTACGGACAATACTCCGATACACATACACAGTTCGTACAGTCTTCCGTTGCGCAATCTTTTCGTTCATTAACACGTCACAGACTAACTCTTACACCAAGAACTGCGACCGTCTCCTCACTCACACTCACTAACCAACTAACTGACCAATTGACTGACTAGCTGCAGCCCTTTTTATAGGCATCTCGCCGTCTTCTCGGCCTTTCTAGTTCCCAGGCGACGTTTCCAGATGATGAAAGATCCCGTAATTTCGAGAACCAGGTGGACAGAAACAGACGGCACACTGACGTTTTTCCTCCCAGCCATTGCCTCTCACCACTATAAGACAAACGAGGGGAGGGCGTGGCTAACACGGACCTCCCTTGTCTCCCGCTCTCAGCTGCTTTCATAGGGTGTTCCAACGCTTGCGTGACAATACTAAGATAATAAAATTAAACATATAAGCCAACCTGGCCCTCGTCGTCTTAAGCTAATCAGGAATTTACAGGAAATTGAAGATATCTATTTAATTTATTGCTAAAACACCATGAGCATATAATGCATTTAACAAATCTTTAAAGTCATTCTTGATGAAGTGAAGATGTTTGAGAAACATTCCATCCAATGTTGTGCTGTTGTAGGATTCGTTGGAAGTTCTGGTGTTTCGTCCTTGAAAACAGTGAAACAAGCCTTTTACAGAAATATAAATATTTGTAATAACAAACTAAACTTATCTTAAGAGATTTGTGAAATATTCTTCTTTATAACGGAGATAGATTTCCAAAGTTAATTGTTTTCTTCGTCAGTCCACCAATAAACTTAGTAGCCAAGGATTCCGGTTACCCCGTTCTTATGTTTTTCAGTATTACCAAAATCTGAAAAACAAAACACACCTTAAAGCAGAATCAACTACTGGTATTTCAAAATTCATTACGCGATGTTTATTTTTTTAAATAAATATATTTTCCCGAACCATTAAAACTATCTACGTAATAATCATTTTACAGGTTTAGGTCTTTACCTAATTTCCAGATATGAGCTTTGCACACACACACACACACACACACACACACACACACACACACACACACACACACACACACCGTCACACACACAGCCGCGCCGTGGACGAGTACTTATACCACTCGATACTCACTAAAGCGGTCCAGGTCCCAGAAGACCGCATGTGAGATCTGCGGTAGACAAAGCAGTGTAGGGTCGGGTATCCTCCTAGTTCTCTCGCCATTTAATTCCTTCGGTACTCCATCTTCACTTTATGTACCATAATTGCCACCATCTGCGGTACCGCATGTAGTAAAAGCGGAGGTTAAACACTACAACACACATACACACGCACCAACCAAAGTTCTTATAAAATCTCTTCCTCCAAAGTATGAATTCCCAGTACAATCTTGACATGGAGCTTTTTGATATAATTTAATGCTTCCTCTACCTGCTATGTAACTTCGTAGTTCAGAAAATATTTGAATCTAAAACAAAGATCAAGGGAAAAGGTCGGCACAGACCTGCAAAGCAAATGTCCCACGTGTTTACCGATTGACTCCGACAACAGCGACACGCGGTGGCAGTCGCATGAAACACCAAGTACACTTAGAAGTACAGATATCGCGAAGGTCGTAATTGCTATGTGTAGAGCATTATGTCTTAGTTATTAGTTTTCAATAACATTAGAATAGTGACACTTTGTGTGGATTTGTCAAAAGACAAATCCTATATAGCAAAAATAGCAAGAAGGAATTATTTGATATATAAAAACTATAATTGGCCCGTACAGGTATTCTTTTTCGGAATAAACGTCTCCATAAGCATATATAAGTTAAAGCCCCAAGCGTGCTTATTTTATTGAAAACCAACCATCAAACCACCATCCGTTATTCATCCTTCATAAAATGGCAGTAAGGGACACTGTCCCGGGATGGCAATAAGTCGAAGGCCCCTGTTCCATGGAGCATGGTTCACATTCAGCGACACCTCTGTGCTACTGCTGCGGCTTATTTTATTGCTCATTCCATTATTGTTCCGTATTGGTCCATTTTTGACGAGTTATCTTTTACCAATTTTAGATCTGGCAGTAAACATTGCTAGGTTAAGGAATAACCTGCTTATACACTTATTGAAATTTAATATTGGCAAAAATATTATGGCAGGTGCATGAAATACATTCGTTACAGCTCTCTTCAATCACTTTGCAATTAATGGAAAATCGAGACTTGTCTCGGTAATTTAGTTTCAAGAAAACTCTTTGACTGACGTTGACATTTTGCATAATGATCCATTAGAACAAAAAAAGCGGGGACAACATCCTATAAAGGTTACTGTAATCGGCATCAGCGCATCTACAGAGCTTAACCAGCAATAGTCGCGAGATCAAACTTACTTCCAAATAATAAATTATTATTTCGTGATCTAATTACGTTTGCTGTCAAATGTTGGTGTGGTTAGCTACATGTTAGGTACTTAACCTGTACCAAAGGCAACGGACCGATCGGATAACGCATGTAACTGAAATATTTATTAATAACTACAAAACTCTGCAAATTATGAACACGTAGTTGTGATATAAATCCAATTAAACATTTCTTATGAAAAAATGCACCACTATCAAAACTGATGCTGAGCTGTGTATATTAATATGGATTTTTCATATCTTTATCTGTTTTGACAGTATTGTACCCAATTGATTTGGCAGATATACACAGATCAAACAAGTCAGTGCAGATGTTTCTTTATGTCTCTGTTACACACAACACCACATGCTGCTGTGTCCAAGTATATAGGGTTTTGGTAGCCTGTCAATGAGTCCCGAAATTGAAACTCTGTGATACGGTTTCCCCTTATCATTAATAGAAGAATATCTGAAAACTCTGAGCTCCGTGAGTCTTGCACTTATTTGAGCATCGTTTCATTCTTCCTAATTTATCACTTCGCTTTGGACACTATCCCTTATCCTGATAGATGAATATATGGTAACTAAGCTCTATATAGCCTTTGCTCATTTTAACATCATTTCATCCTTCGTCCGATATGACTTAACGTTGGAGGTTTTCTCTTATCCTAAAAGATGAGTATCCGGTAACTAGAAGCTCCATGTACCCTGTAATCATTTGAAAATCATTTATCTGATTTTCATTGCCACTGAACCAATTGATGAGCTACTTAGTTTTGGAAACCTAAAAATTAAAATTTTCGAAGCATATATAGCCAGATAAAAAAACAACAATTAAAGCAAAAAGCACTATATGCCGGAAATAACAGATATCAGCAGAGAAGTGGTAATATTAAGAAGAAACAACCGTTCACAGAGCAATGTGCAAGAGGAAATCTCAGGTAGTGTCTCTGTCAAGTCTGCTCGAAGACAAATGACAGTACATCTGAATGCTGGTCAAAGAAAGATAATTTAAAGAAACCTGAGCACACCTTCATGGAAGAGCAATGATCAGTTTGAGGCTGAATGTCTACTCGCAACTGTAGTAGTACCGACACTCGCATGTATTTGACAAGTTCATCAATTTTGTTCTAGTTATTTTGCATATCTCTGTCCTCATTCAAATTAATTGGAGTTTTAAGCTTGTCGCTATATTTTTGTTTACAGTAACTTTTTTGGTTGCTCTAGTATTTCCTATAATGTTGCACAAGGAAATAGAAGCGGCAGAGCAAAACTTATAAATAGGTTTAATATAACTGACGGAGCGCCTCTACAGAATTTACCTAGCAATATTCTGGACATTAAACATCCTTCACAATAAGAAATGAATCATTCTTGTGTTTAGCTTCAAGTTAGTTAATTCATGCATGATTAATATCAATATACAAACTTCAGATATATTGCATTAACATTTCTGTCTATAAAGTCGTGAAGAGAAGAAACAGTATAAATTTTAAGTTACAGCCAAATAATTTTAAAGTGCTTAACTAGGGAATAGCTTAGAAATTCGCTTCTCCAACAGAAAATAAAAGTTCTCATTTTTATATTCATATAGCTTTCTCACAGCTTTCTTAAATCGTTTTTGGGTCCCTGTATTTCGTGCACGGACGTGACATATTTGTATATACGTTCTAAATCGGGGATTTCGAAACGTGTGTTTCTACCAAAGACGCCCTGGTGAATTATTGGAGTGCAATGCAACTTGTGAAATTAGATGATCGAAAGCAATAACGACTTATCATTTTGGGAAAATATAAATATCGGGAAAGTGAGAAATATAACCAAGGGTAAATCTTGAATGAGTTGTAAGATGAAATTTCAAGTAATCTCCCTTTTAAGCAAATTAGAATGGAAAGGACCTCTGAGGTTATTCCCTGAAATTTTAGCATATGCATTTCATTTGGCATAAACATACTTCAATCATAGGCTATTTTAATTAAGGTATTCGAGCTACATTTGGCAAAAATATAAGAATCGTTTCCATTTATTTGGTAGCGCACTATTGCGGGGTTATCTTTAACTTATAGGCGTGTAAATGTCGTATAAGTTAGGTATATAACCGAAATCCCAGTTTTAAGCCATTCTTGAACAATCTGGTTTTGCTTTAGATTCAGGTTATCCTCAAATATATATCTGCAGCACACTACGTTAGTAAAAGTCTGGTTAGAATGCAACTGCTACTCCACATGCAATGTATGTTGGTTTACAGAAAATAAAACAAGATAACACCAAGATAAAGCACAGAAACAAACCTGCAGCTGTAATTTCTCTAGTGTGTAGTGAGTGCGACTGCAGCGCACATGGTGGAAGTCTCATGAAACAGAAAGTGCACGTAGCAAGCTATAGATGACGCCAAAGTTTTAATTACTTCGTATGTATTTATGTGTCTTAGTTATTAGAAACTATTTTAAAAAGATAAGAATAATAATGCTTCTTTGAGGTATAAGGGTAATTATTAAAATAAGGGAAAATAAACTGGAGCCATGTTGCAAACAAGAGTGAATAATGGGAAGCAATGAGTATTAGGTTTCGGAGGGTAAGTCATCTGAAGCTGGTTTATGTATAACAGATTCAACCAGTTTTATGTATATCTTCATTTCAATTCTTCCTTGAACTATGCTTATGCATACGTCATTCGGCATCAAATTAAATTAAACAAACTTTAGCAGTAGGAGCAGAAAATATTAAATACCAATTATTCGGGCAATTCTTTATGGAAATTATTAAAGGCATTTAAAGTCCCCTCGAGTGCTAACTCAGTCCCTGAGACGCTACACAGTCGCCTCGGCCTGCACTTCACCTCTGAGGAGAAAGCCGAGGTCTTTGCAGACTGTCTGGAAACAAGGTTTACAGAAAACTCAGCGACGAACCCCGAGTTAGAGCGTAATGTCCAGACTTGGGTACAAAGCTGGGTGACACAGATGCATGAGCAACACTTACCCCACACAACGCCGCAGGAAGTGTACAAGCTCATTGGGAAGCTACTTTATGGGATAGCCGCCGACCCGGACAGGGTGACTAATGAGGAAATAAAGCATCTCCCGAGAAAAGCCCTGGAGCAACTTCCAAAAATTTTCAACGCTTGTTTGCAGCAAAATTATTTCCCTGACACTTGGAAACGAGCCAAGGTAATAACGCTCCCTAAGCATGGGAAAAGCACCAGGCATAATCAAAATTACCGCAGCATTAGTCTCCTGTCTACTACTGGTAAATTGCTCGAGAACATAATTCAATTTCGACTCCAATACAAATTGCCGCTATTGATATTTCAAATTCAAAATTTGGCTTTAGGAAAGGACACTCAACAGACCTTCAACTTTTAAGACTAGTACATGATGTCACCGAGCAATTTAACAATGGGGCTTCAACGTTGGCGCTATTTATGGACGTAGAAGCGGCATTTGATCGGTGCTGGCACAACGGCCTTATTTAAAAGCTGCATCGAGAGTTTCCCGGCTTCCAAAATTCACTGCCATTGCTGCATAATTGTTTAAAAAACAGGCCCTTCTACGTCCATGTGGATCGCTCCCCCTCAAAGGAGAGATTGATGCAGGCTGGCTTACCACAAGGGGCTATTATGTCACCTTTCCTGTATATACTCTTCACCAACGACCTCCCCGTTGACGCCAGATGCAAAGTTGCAATGTATGCTTACGACACTGCAATATACAACCATCATAAAAATCCTCGTTATGGACTTTTAGGGATGCAGCAGTACATTGACCGCTTCCTTTCACGGCTTCATGACTGGAAAATCAAAATTAATGCGAACAAATGCCAGCTTATACATTTAACGAAGCGGCACCCTTTGGCAATGGACCTAACAGTCGATGGTAAAATATTGCAGTGTCATCAGTAGGTCAAGTTCATTCGGCGTGACTTTGGCACGTACGATGCATTGGACCACCCACCTAAGAGATAGCGCCAACAATGGGCGGCAGCGATTAAATATGTGACCCCCCATATTTAGGAGAAAACAGCTAAAGCTGCGCTCGCACTTCATCCTATATAGATCCTTTATTTTATCCGTGGTCCTGTACCCCTGTGTGGTCTGGGCCAACGCCTCCAAAACCGTTCTAAAGTATCTCCAAATCCTACAAAACGTATCCCTAAGCAAAATCCTGTCTGCTCCTATCCGAACAACAACTGCCACCATTCACCAAGAAACCCACGTCCCTTATATCAACGAAGATATCAACAAACATGCCTCTGCCATCTGGGCGCACATCCGACACCATCAAAACCCCACCATACAGAATATTATGAAAGGCGACCCCAAGCACCGAAAACACGCCAGAAACAAAGCAATTTGAAGAAAAACGAAACTAAAAAACAACACGACTGCAAAATTATGCGCGCCCAACCCTTACTGGCCCAGGACACGCTCCCCGGCAGTGGCCGCCATAATCGTCAGCCCAGGAGTCAGTTAGCCGCTGCCGAACAGCCTTGCTGCGATCATTGTAAATATTGTTCATAGCCAAGTCTGTACAGTGTAGTGCCTATGATATTGGGACGTACGTGGTATGCCCAGGTGTGTGTGTGCGCAAATAAGCGCAGTTTAAATATGTAAACATAAATACAAGAAAAAGAAAGACAGATAAATAACGAGATAAAACTGGTTCACGGCGGCCTCAGAACAGGTCGCCGTATGGGTTTTAAAAGAACCACAAAGACAATAAAGAACCATAACCAGAATTATAAACCCATATAAATTTAGAGCCTGTAAGTCGGGTCCAATATATCGCCACCAGAAATAAGTTACAAAAAATAGCCTTAAGGCCTAAGCCTTCATTGTCTCTTCATTTCAATACCACTTTTGATATGTCGTATTTCTGTATCATTATAGATGGTTGTCACATTAATACGATTGAGCAACGAACATTGTGAAATAAACCAGCACCTGCCAGATCAGAAAAACATAAAAGTTGTATGCATTTGTGACCTTATTTTGCCATTTTCTAAACATTTGTATTTGGTTTCAAACATTTACATAAGTTTGAAGGCAAGTACATTTATGTTTGGGTAAATCTGTAAAATTTAATTCCATCAGAGCTATACAGAGAATACGTGTCGTAAGACTGCGTCGTTTAATCGGCTCTGTTTGAAAATTTGATTTAATATTTAGAGAACGCGCTGAAATTATAGTCGAAGTGTTTACGTTTAAGTGTAATTTCTTCTACTAAATACCGAAATTAAAATTATGTATCATTGGATACTCTCGAAATACACAATTTAATGCTTTTAGTGAAAGAAAATTTCCAATATTTCCTAGTCTAGGTTTGAAAATAAATAACAAACGAAATTTTTAAAGATGAATTATATCTAAACTTGTTTCTTGAAAGCAAAAAATATTTAAAATCAGTTATATCCAACAAGAACGTGAGTTCGATTATCCTTGGTTTATTGCGCTGCGGAATGACCCTCATAAGTAAAGGCATTGTACACTCCTTAGTACTCAGTTTGTTGATGTTGTGTAACCTATTTTGCAGTGAATAATTAACAGGCATTTAATGTTATCAGGTTGTACATTCTAAAATTGTGTGCTTCACCTCCTTATGAGTTTTGCATCTTTTTATACGTGTAATTGAGAATAATATGCAATGAGTTACTAAATAAATACAACCGCTGATGGGCCCATCTCGTTCCCAGTCTGCATAAAGTGTAAAATATATGCAACAAATATAGTGAGGCAAACAGTTGTCCTAGAAACTGGAGACAGTATATTTTAAGTGGTAGTCCAGTGTTTTAAAAGTACCTAACTAGGGGATGGATTTTTAAATTCCCTTGTAGTTGTAATTACAACAGAAAATAAAAGATCTCATCTTATATTCATATAACTGTCTCAAACCTTTCATAGATCGAAACCGGGCCTCTGCATTTCGTGCACTAATGTGACATATTCGTAAATACGTTTTAATTCGAGGGACTTCGAAACATGTGTTGTTACTGAAAACTCGGTATTAAATTATTGGACGGTAATGCACGGCTTTCCAATCCGAGTAGGTCCATAATGCAGAAACTAACAAATAGTTCTGTTTTAGAAATGTATAATTATTGGGAAATTGTGAAATATAACCAAGAGTAGATCTCAAATGGTTGACTCTACAAAATAAAATGTATCAGACATAAAATGAATGTTATAACAAGATATACATTATAGGTGTATTAAGATATTGCTATATCTTACAGTTTATAGTTATATAAGTCGATCCAGTATGGTGCAACTTCTGAGGACATTCCGTGCAAATTTAGCATATCATTGTCATTTGTCACAAATATATTTCAATCATATACTACTTCAATGAAGGTAATAGAGTTATTTTTGACAAAAATAATGTAAGAAATATTTTCGGTTAGTTGGTAGTGCTGTATGGCGGGATGTGTCTTTAACTCTAGGCGTGTAAATGTTGTAAAAGCTTGGTATATAACTTATTCTGCTGTTTTGAGCTTCGCTGAGAAAATCTGTTTTGGTTTTAGATTCAGGTGATACTAAACTATCACTTATGCCACATATATCACTATATCACTATATCACTAAACTATCACTAAACTATCTCTACATATCACCAGTACAATATCGTTATTAAATGTCTGGTTATAAGGCAACTCCTCCTCTATATGCTATGTATGTTTTTAGTACATAAAATAAAGCAAGATAACAGTAACAGAAAAGTCGAAAAACGTAACTGGGCAGAAAACCAGTTGAAATGTCCCTCGTGTCTAGTGAGTGCGACTACAGCGCACATAGTGGAAGTCTCCGGAAAGATCAAGTACAAATAGAAATTTATAGATGGCGCTAAGGTTCAAATTGCTCCTTAAGTATGAATATGTCTTAGTTATTAAGAATGGTTTAAAAAATGCAAGACTATTAATGTTTCTTTTACGTTGAAAGGTAATTCGAAATGTGAATAATAATCAGCTAGAGCCATCTTGTGTACAAAAGTCAATATAGGAAAGCAATAACTATTGTGTTTCGGATGGAATGTCTCCATAAGCTGGTTTATATATAACATATTTAACCAGTTTTGTTTATATATTCATTTCAATCAAGCTATTGTGAGTGTAGTTGTGATATAAAACCTATACACAGATCTCCGCAAATTGATGTCATCAAAACACTGATTTGGTACTGAGACATAAAGATCTAGTCCTGACATGTGGTCTAACTTAGAAACTAATATGCTGTCAATTCTTAATTTGAAAATTCGTAAGAAAACACAGTGCATAGAAACTCTAGATCATATTCAAAATGAAAATACAAGAAGTTATTCCTATAAAAAATAAATAAAAAATTTAAATGAAAAACCGGTAATATACACAAAAGCAGACAAAGGTAACAAAATAGTAATACTGGACGAAGAAGACTATCGCAAAACAATGGACAACCTTTCAAACGGAAAAGCATTTGTTAAATTAGAAATCAATCCACTAAAGAAAGCATGCAAATCTGTGGAATTAGTAATTAAAACAGTACAATCATGACTAAAAGAGATAAATTGAGCAATAAAATAGACAATCCAAAAACACCATACATATATGGTTTACCCAAAATACATAAACCTGAAATTACCCTCAGACCAATAATTAATAACATTGAGGCACAGTCTAACCAACTATTAAAATGGCTGGCTCATATCTTCAGATCCTTCACAAAATTTCAAAATTTAAGTATCAAAAACTTGTTTGAATTGTTAAATCTCCTGAAGGACACAAAGATCAACTCTAATGATGCTTTAGTTTCCTTTGACGTCATTTCTTTATATCCAAGTATACCTACCAATGAGCTTATTCCACTTCTCAAAAAATGGCTGGAATCAATACAAATAACATCTGAAGAAATAGAAGAACTTTCACAACTTACAGAAATTAGTATAAATCAAAATTTTTTCAGCTTTAATGGACAGATCTATAAACAAAAAACAGGCCTAGCTATGAGCAACCCATTGTCTCCCTTCTTGGCAGATTTATTTATGAGTGCTTTTGAAACAGATATCACAAAAGCTGTTCCAAATTATTTCAAAGTGTGGTATCGCTATATTGACGACATTTTTGCAATAGTACCTAAAAAACTCATACAAGATGGTCTTAAACTTTTGAATATACAAAATCCAGCTATAAAAGCTACATTGGAAACAGAAGAGAATGGTGTGCTCTCATATTTGGACATCAAAATCAAAAAAGTGAACAACAAACTCACCTTTTGATTTTTACTGGAAACCGACACACATAGGAAATTACATCAAGAACAACAGTTTCAACCCAAAACAACACCAACATGCCATTTTCAACAGTTTAATGTTTCGGATGATCAACTTTCCACTAAACAGAGAAGATTATCAAGAAGAATACCTACATATAAAAAGTAGCTATATCCAGCGGTTTCAACCCAAATTTAGTAGACAAAACAGTTAACAGACTCAACAAAGCTAAGACAATAAAAGAAACCACCACCCTAGAACCTACAGGAGAAAAAGAGGAAAAAGCTTTTAAAAAAATTCACCTTCCACCCATCAGCCTATAACAAATTCCAAAAAATCTTCTCAAAACACAACATAACTCTTGCACCTCAAAATAGATTTAATGTCAGAAATTTGTGAAAAGGCCCTCCCAGAAATTTAATCACTACCAAAGAAAAACCAGGAATCTATGAGATCAAATGTGAAACTTGCCCTAAAATTGTTATAGGAAAAACAAAAAGAAATATTAACATCAGAACTAAAGAACATCTAAGAAACATTAAAAATGGTGAAACAGAAAAATCAGCAGTGGCTTTTCATTTTTTGAATACTAGTCAAATATGTTAATCACCCCATAGATCTTTCCGTATGGGAAAAAATCTCAACAAAAATCGTCATAAATTCATGAATTTTGAAACTCCACCACCGGACATCTTTGACAGGTACATCACGCCATCTATTGACAAAACGGAGAAAGAGGAAACCACTACAACTTGCACTAGTCGAGTATCAGCTGATGATAGGAGCAAGAGCTCTTGAAACATGTCCTGTGAATAAACAGTGTGAGTGAAGCTATGTGTCAATATCTTCTCGATTCAATTTTGTACTTAGAGGCTAATGTATATTTTAATCGCTAATCTTTACTCTGCCTCAGACTTGAAGTGTACTATTGACAAAGAAGACAAGAAATAAGAGTAAATTGCTGAGAATTCAGCCTAAGATAGGTCTAATATTACAACATATCCTGCATGTGATCGATACAAAGCTGTAGCTACGAGAGCTGCTCAATAAAGAATGATCACAACATTTTTGTCAACGAACCCTTATTCATCCTCATAATTTCGATGGTCCTTCTCAAAATAGTCTCCCCTGAATGCGATGCACTTTTCCCAGCGTCTCTGCCAGTCTTCAATAACATGATGGAAACCATTTTTGAGAGATCCTTCAGAATCACCTCCGCAGGCTTCACCACTGTTTCTGATGATGGATAGTGCCTCCCACGAAGGGGTTTCTTCAAGTTAGGGAGCAGAAAAAAATCACATGGGGCTAAATCCATACTATAGGAATCATGAGGGATGCCCTTCACGTTGATTTTTGCAAGCAATTCAGCAACAATTTTGGCATAATGCGGCCGCGTATTATCGTGGTGCAACATTCAGCCTGATTCAGGGAAATGTTATCTTTCTCTACTGTTATTGTTGTGTTTTCTTATCCGACAGCCTGTCATACAAATCTAATTAAACAACCAATGTTACTTATGAAGGAAAACTTTCCAAATAATACGCTGAGCTCAGTACGGCAGAACCTTTAAGTTGAACTAGTTCTGTTTACCATTACACGGTACAATAGTCTTGCCATTAGATATTCGTAGCATCATAACTGTAAACATCTGTTCGCTTGCGCATGTAGTACCGAGCATTGGTAAACATTTTAAGAAAAGTACATTACATCACCGTATTAGTGGTAATACGTATCTTTTATTGGTGAGTCCTACTTTAATTTCATAGTCCTGTTTGGGAATATTGATTGGTTTTTTTCAGAAGGCACTGAAAACTGTCAAAATAATTAAGTTTAGAAGCAAATTTGGCATAGATATTATCGTTCAAATCCTATAACATCAGGAACTCTACAAGATTTTAGTAACTTCACATAACTAATGTTTTAATAACGAAATTATCTGTGGCATTTATACTAAGAAAATAAAATTAAACATATATGCCAACCTTGCTCTCGTCGTCTTAAGCAAATGAGGAATTTACAGAAAATTGATGATATGTATTTAATTTATTACTTAAACACCATAAGCATATAATAGCTATAACAAATCTTTAAAGTCATTCTTGATGAAGTGAAGATGTTTGAAAAACATTCCATCTAAAGTTGTGCTGTTGAAGAATTTGTTGGATGTTCTCATTTTTGTCCTTGAAAACAGTGAAACAAGCATTTTAAAGAAACATAAATATTTGTAACAGAAAACTACACCTATCTTATGAAAATTGTGTAACTTCTTCTTTGTAATGGTATCGATTTCAAAAGTAGATTGTTTTCATCGTCATTCCATCAATAAACTTAGTAGCCAAGGATTCCGGTTACCCCGTTCTTATGTTTTTCAGTATTACCAAAATCTGAGAAATGAAACACACCTAGAAGCAGAATCAAATACTGGTATTTCAAAATTCAGTACGCGATGTTCATTTTTTTTAAATAATTTTTTTCCCAAACAATTATAACTATCTACCTAATACGCATTTTAAAGGTTTAGGTGTTTATCTAATTTCCAGACATGAACTTTGCACACAGATACACACACATTCACATACCAGCCGCACCGTGGTCGAGTGCTTATATCACTCGACACTCACTAAAGCATTCCAGGTCCCAGAAGACCGCATGTGAGACCTGTGGTAGACAAAGCAATGTAGGGTCGCGTTTGCACACACATACACACACACACCTACACACCAGCCGCACCGTGGACGAGTGCTTATACCACTCGACACTCACTACAGCGGTCCAGGTCTCACAAGACCGCATGCGAGATCTGTTGTAGACAAAGCAGTGTAGGGTCGGATTTCCTCCTAGTTCTCTCGCCATTTAATACCCTCGGTACTCCATCTCCATTTTATGTATCACAGTTGCCACCATCTGCGGTGCCACATGTAGTAAGAGCGGACGTTAAACACTACAACACACGCACCAAAACGAAGTTCTTATAAGATCTCTTCCTCCCAAATATGAAATCCCAGTACAATCTTGACATGGAGCTTTATGTTATAATTCAATTCTTCATCTACCTGTTATGTAATTTCGTGGTACAGAAAATATTGAAATCTAAAACAAAAATCAAGGTAAATAGTCGGCACAGACCTGCAGATCGGATGTCCCGCGTGTTTACAGAGTGACTACGACAACAGCGACACGCGGTGGCAGTCGCATGATACACCAAGTACACCTAGAATTTACAGATGTCACGCATGTCGTAATTGCTATGTGTAGAGCATTATGTCTTAGTTATTAGTTTTTCATAACTCTAGAATAGTGACACTTTGTGTGGTTTTGTCAAAAGGCACATCCTAAATAGCAAGAAGGTATTATTTGATATATAAAAACTATAATTGGCTCGCACATGTATTCTTTTTCGGAAGAAATGTCTCCAAAAGCATATATAAGTTAAAGACCCAACCGTGCTTATTTCATTGGTCTCGGTCTTGACTCTGCTTCTAGACGTCGTGGAGTACACATCGCCTTCAGGAATTGGAGTTGCCAGCGTCCAGAACTTCGGAGTCAGCGAATTGCCACCATCGGGAGGGACCCTTCGGAAGCTCCCGGCAATTTCGCTAAATCTCCAGAAGAAGGCAGCAGCGTGCGAGCGACAAGAACAACCTCCATGAAAACAGCCGGCCAGCTCCACATCAGCCAGGCGAGGTACAAGGCCTAAGCCAACGTCTTAAAAGACGGTATTTTAAGGCGCCTTCGGGTCCGGCCCTCTGTACCTCACGCTTATTAGCAAACCTATGCTGACTGGTAAGTATACAGTCAAGGTTAGTTGTGCACTGCACTTCGGTGCAGGGCAAAATGCCCAAAGAGAGGGAACCATCCGACATTTCCACTCCAACCCGCCTTCCAGAAATGGAAGCCATCCCCAGTACCAGCACTGGAATCACCCACCCTGCTGTCGGGGCTCCAACCCTGACTGCAGGAAGCAAACGGCCTCGCCGAAAGCCATCAAGGGGCGTAAATGGCAAGGCCAAGAGATTAGCTGTCGCCAAAAAGCAAACTGGCAAGGGCCCATCCCGCGAAACACCACAGCGGGTAGGCAAAATTTCAGAGGGTAAGCCCTCAGACAACTCCTCCTCTGACGAGGAGTATTTCACCCACGGAACTGCGGTTTCAAGGCATTCATCCTCCAGGCTGGAAGACTCCGATGGGGAACACAGCTCATCGAACATCTCTACAGATGCTGATGAGGCTGAGTTTCGCACCGTGACCAACCGGCGAAGGGAGAGAAGAGCCCCTCACCTGGAGACAACTGGCACGTCCAGTCGTTCTGGGCCACCCAGGAGGCACATTCCTCCTGTGATCGTGGATGACTTCCGGGGCATGGTGGGCTTCCTAAAGGAGGTCATGCCAACCCTCTCGGTGTCATGCAGGGTCACCAGGAGGAAGAGCCGAAATGTCTTCCAGGCGAGTAACGCCGAAGACTACCAGCTTATCCTAAGGGCACTGGACAGGAAGTCCATCCCTTACTTCACCTTCGGCCTAGATAAGAGCCGTGACGTCAAGAGGGTCATCAGAGGGCTACCAGTGGATACACCGGTGGGTGACATAATCGACGACCTCAACCGCCAGGGCATTCAGCCCCGCTTGGTCAGGCAGATGACCAGACCAGCTCCACAGGGTCAGCCAGGCCCTGTCCCAATCCCACTCTTCCTCGTGATAGTGGAACGGGCCAATGATCCCGAAGGGACGCCAGATGGAGTCTCTACGATCTGCTACCTCCGAGTTAAGATTGAGCCACTGAGGAGCTCTGGCGGGCCACCTCAATGCCATCGCTGCCTGGGACTCAACCACTCAAGCCAGTTCTGCAAGAGGACACCCCGCTGCCTGAGGTGTAGCGGAGCCCACGACAAGGAAGCTTGTCCAAGGTCACCCACAGATGTGCCCACTTGTGCTAACTGCAAGGGAGCACAAGTGGCTTGCTACGGCGGCTGTCCTGCCAGAAAGGCAGTTATAGCAGCAAACAAGCCCACAGTGAGACAACAGTAACAGCAGAGGACCTCACCAGCGTGGGCGGACCCAAGACCGGTCCCCTCAACCAGCTTCAGTGTGCCCACGACTCGGCGGGATGCCGATAGGCCAACAAGAAGTTACGCTCAAGTAGCACAAGGGGCCTCTGATGGACCTAAAACGTCACGGGAGACACACATCCCTCCCACACAGCCACGCAAACAGAAGCGGGCCCTAGCTCAAAAACGAACCGACAACAATGGTAGGAATGGAGGGAGGCTTCCTCGGGAGCCCCAAAATCCTGCTGAACAGGAGAGTCATGGCGAGCCCATGCCTCCTAGACAGCTTAGGGATGAAAGGGCGGGAGGAAGACCTGCACCCATTCGTTCCAGATCAGCCTCTCCTCACAACCAAGTCGCCCACACAAACAACGATCCCATGACAGCTACACTCGACCTCACGGATGTGTTCAAGTGGCTGCAGCAGTTGTTGCCGACACATGGACAGAAAATCTGTGAGCTCGTTGTGAAGTTCTTCACAGCCACAGATCCAGCCAGCAAGATGCTGGTGGCAATAGAGGCCATGGCCCTCCTGAACGCAGGCACGCAACAGCTCCGAGATGGCGCATCGAACTAGGTCACGTACCTCGTTTCGATTCGCATTTTGGCATGCGTGCGGCCTAGCAGGTCAGGGGAGCGAGCTGCTTCACTTTGCCCGAGACAATGCCCTAGACGTCATTCTAGTCAGCGAAACGCATCTCCGACCAGACTTCCGTTTCCGTCTTCCAGGCTACATCTGCCATCGTACGGATCGTCAGGGACGCCCAGGGGGCGGAACTGCGATCTTGGTGAGGCAAAATGTGGTCCATCAGCCCATCCAGCTCCCACCTCTACAAACCCTAGAGGCCACGGCCATTAGTATGCACCTTGATGGTTTAGAGGTCTTGGTAGTCTCTGTGTATCATCCACCAAACCGACAGTTTGTATCCAACGACTATCTATCCATCCTAGCCCTATATCCCTGTGCTATCATGGCCGGCGATTTCAATGCTAATCATCAACGTTGGCATTGCGGTCGTCGGGCGGATGCAAGAGGCAATGAAATCATTCGCCTTATAGATGCGGACCCTCAACTTCAAGTACAGGGCCCCTGGCAACCCACTCATTACCTGCGAGGAGGAGGACTGCCCTCAGTCATAGACTTCGCAATTACAAAACATCTACCATACCATCTCACACTCACATCATTAAATGCATTACATTCAGATCACAATCCAGCGTTGACAGAGATCAACACAAGGGTTGCCAGTCACGACATCTCGCTTCAAACGCGAGAGGTCGACTGGGAAGGCGTCAGGAACTGCCTCCGCACTTCTATCCCGCCAAATCCCAAAATCACAAAACTCCCTACCCTCGATAACGCCGTCTCATCCTTCACTTCCATCGTGAAGCGCACCACCTTTAATTTGACAGTCCATGCTCCGGCTCCTCTTCATCCCGATGTCCTCCCTTTGGACATCCTTCTTCTAATCCGGCGATCCTGGGCAGCACGGAGATTATACCAACGTCACCGCACGCCACATAATCGAGCGCTCCTAAGACGTTTACGTCGAGAGGTCAGTGTCCGTCTGTGCGAGCACAAGGTGCAAGCGTGGGAGGACAAAATGGCCAGGTTGCGCGTCGAGGATGGCGACGTGTGGAGGATAGCCAAAGCACTCAGAAAACACAGAGGTCAGTACACCTCTCCCATTCACGGCACCCAGGGCCTGGCCTATGAACCCCAAGCCAAAGCCAATGCTTTCGCTGGCTATCTTGAGCGTACTATGTGTCCGAGAGATGACCCCCAGGACGATAACTTTTCTGAACTCGTCCGACGGGAGGTGCGTCGTTTCTTACGTCACCCTCCTGAGGAACCCTACCATCCGACCTAGTGAAGTCCAAGGCGTACTCCAACGTCTCAAACCAAAGAAGGCGGCGGGGCCGGACGGGCTGACTCCCCTAATGCTCCGCCATCTTCCCTTCAATGCGATTCTCTTCCTGACTAGGATTTTCAATATGTGCCTCGCCCTTGGGTACTTTCCACGAGAGTGGAGAGAGGCCCGGGTGATTTGCATATTGAAACCTGGGAAGAATCCGGTACACCCATCCAGCTACAGGTCCATTAGCCTCCTCTCCACCCTTTCGAAAGTTCTCGAGAGGCTAATTCTTGCTCGCTTGTCCCCAATATTGGTAGACATTCAAGCCATTCCTGACCACCAATTTGGTTTTCGTCCTGGGCACTCGACAGTTCAGCAGTTGCGGCGTGTGGTGGAGACCGCCACCCTGGGCTTCCAGGAAGGCGCCTTCACTGCCGCAGTTTCGTTGGATGTCGAGAAGGCCTTCTCTACGACATTGCATGCCGGACTCCTACACAAAATAATCCAATTGGGGCTCCCAACACAAGTGATCAACATTCTACACAGCTTCTTGCGACATCTCACATTCAAAGTCTCAATCGCGGGGAAAACATCAACACTAAGGCCAGTGAGAGGCGGAGTCCCCGAAGGCTCTGTGCTATCCCCCACCCTCTTCAACGTCTTTAAGGCAGATTTCCCCACAGAACCACGAGTCGAAATGGCACAATACGCTGACGACGTGTTTCTGTTCTGCAAGGACAAACACATTCTCAGAGCCTTCAACCCCATTCAAAGACATCTCCGCCTAACACAACAGTAGTGCCGGCGTTGGCGGATGTCCGTAAATCCGGACAAAAGCCGCGCCATACTTCTTACAAAGCGCCACACCCCCGCAGACTGCCTCAACTTCAGCTACCGAGGTCGAAGGATAGAGTGGTCTAACTCTGTCCAGTACCTTGGAGTAAACTTGGATAGAGGTTTAACTTTTCGCCGGCACATCAGGGACCTTTCGGCAAAGGTACAGGGAGCAATTGCTTCCCTGTACCCAATGCTGGGGTCTACCTCGATGCCAGTCCGCATGAAGTTGTACCTCTTCCGAGCGCTGGTAATCCCGGTGATGCTATATGCCTGCGAGATCTGGCGCATGGCAGCAGACAGCTGTTTAGCATGGCTTCAACGTGCACAGAATAAAGGACTGCGGTCTATTTATTCTGTGGGACGTTATTTCCCTACCAGGTTGCTCCACGAAGCATCGGGTCTTCCATACGTGGAGGATGAAATTAGGCGCCGGGCTTCAAAATTATACGCAGGTTTACCATCTCACAGAAGCGCCCTTGTCAGATCATTGGGAAATTATGACCCCACTAGACGCCGATCTAGACTGCATCGGGTCCCCCGTATGGCATGCGGGCACCCTAGATAACCCAGGAGCTGAATCTATCAGCAGCTAAAGCTGAGCTCCTCATAATTCTTCCAAGCTGTTTGGCATCTAAATTTCTCCCCAACTAAATTACAAAATATTTAAAATAAAACAAAATGGGTGCTAAGTACTGCATCCTCTCTTTCAACCCGAAGGTACATTGGTAACCTCAAAATTAACTCCCAATCAAAAACCTACATCACCTTCATCCTACATCTTTCAATAATAATCCTACCTGCGGTAAAACCCTTAATGGGTGGGCACGCAGCAAAAACCTTCTGGCTGTATACAGCCAGCCAGCACGAGCGAGCGAGCGAGCGAGCGAGCTTATTTCATTGCTCATTACATTATTGTTCCGTATTTTTTGTGAATGTTCCTGAAAAGTTTGTTAACTAATCTAGGAATTTGCTTATCAGATGTCGAGCGTAAGAGCAGTGTACATTAAAGTCCATTTTTGACGTGTTGTCGTTTACCAATTTTAGATCTGGCAGTATACATTCCTAGGTTCAGGGAAAACCTGCTTATATTCTTATTGAAATTTATTATTGACAAAAATATTAGGACAAGTACGTGAAATACAATCGTTACAGCTGTCTCTTCAATCACATTGCAATTAATGGAAAATCGAAACTTGTCTCTGTAATATAGTTTCAAAAAAACTCTTTGACTGCCGTCGACATTTTGCATAATGGTCCATTAGAACGAAAGAAGCGGAGACAACATACTATTAAAGTTAGTGTAATCGGCATCAGCGCATCTACAGAGCTTAACCAGCAATAGTCGCGAGATCAAAGTTTCTTCAGAATAAGAAATTATTCTTTTGTGATCTAATTACATTTGCTCTCAAATGTTGGTGTGGTTAGATACATGTTAGGTGCTTAACCTCTACCAAAGGCAATGGACAGGTCGGATAACGCATGCAACAGAAATATTTCTTAAGAACTACACCATTCTACAAGTTTTGAACGCGTGGTTATGATATAAATCAAATTAAACTTTTCTTAGAGAAAATCCACCACTTTCCAAAACAGATGCTGAGCTGTGTACATTTATATGGATTTTTCACATTTTTATTTGTTTTGACAATATTGTACCCAATTGATTTGGCAGATACACACAGAGCAAACCAGTCACTGCAGATGTTTCTTTATGTCTCTGTTACACACAACACCACATGCTGCTGTGTCCACGTATATGGGGTTTTGGTAACCTGTCAATGAGTTCCGAAGTCGAAACTCTGTGATAAGGTTTCCCCTTATCCTTAAAAGAGGAATGTCTGAAATCTCTGAGCTAAGTGAGCCTTGGACTCATTTGAGCATCGTTTCATTCTTCCCAATTTATCACTTAACTTTGGACGCTTTCCCTGATAGATGAATATCTGGTAACTAAGCTCTATGTAGCCTGTACTCATTTTAATATCATTTCATCCTTCGACCGATATGACTTAACGTTGGGTGTTTTCTCTTATCCTAAAAGAAGAGTATCCGGTAACAAGAAGCTCTATGTACCCTGTAATCATCTGAAAATCATTTATCTGAATTTCATTGCTACTGAACCAATTGATGAGCTTCTCAGTATTGGAAACCTAAAAATTAGAATCTTGGAAGCAAATGGAGCCAGATAAAAAGACAACATTTAAAGCAAAAAGCACTATATGCCGGTAATAACAGATATCAGCAGAGACGTGGTAATAATCAGAAGAATCAACCGTTCACAGAGCAATGTGCAAGAGCAAATCTCAAGTAGTCTCTCTGTGAAGTCTTCTCGACGACAGATGACAGTACAACTGAATGCTGGTCAAAGAAAGATAATTTAAAGAAACCTGAGCACACCTTCATGGTAGAACAATGTTCAGTTTGAGGTTGAATGTCTACTCGCGACTGTAGTAGTAACAACACTCGCATGTATTTGACAAGTTCATTAATTTTTTCGAGTTATGTTGCATATCTCTGTCCTCATTCACACTTAGTCGTACAACAAATTAATTGGAGTTTGAAACTTGTCACTACACTTTTGTTTACAGTAACTTTTTGGTTGTTCTAGTATTTTCTATAATGTTGCACAAGGAAAGAGTAGCGGAAGAGCAAAACTTATAAATAGGTTTAATATAACTGACGGCAGCGCCTCTACAGGATTTACCTAGCAATATTCGGGACATTAACCATACTTCACAATAAGAAATGATTCTTGTGTTTAGCTTCAAGTTAGTTAATTCATGGATACTTAATATCAATATGCAAACTTCAGATTTATTGCAGTAACATTTCTGTATATAAAGACGTGAAGAGAAAAAACAGTGTAAATTTTAAGTTACAGTCAAATAACTTTAAAGTGCTTAACTAGGTAATAACCTGGAACTTCGCTTCTCCAACAGAAGATAAAAGATCCCATTTTTATATTCATATGGCTTTCTCATAGCTTTCTTAAATCGTATTTGCGTCCCTGTATTTCGTGCACGGATGTGACATATTTGTAAATACGTTCTAAATCGGGGACTTCGAAACGTGTGTTGCCACCGAAACCGCCCTGGTGAATTATTGGAGTGCAATACAACTTGAGCAATTAGGTAATAGAAAGTAATAACGACTTATCATTTTAGAAAAATATACTATAGGGAAAGTGAGAAAAATAACCAAGGGTAAATCTGAAATGATTTCTAAGATGAAATCTCAAGTAATCTCCCTATTAAGGGAATTAGAATGGAAAGGACCTCTGAGGACATTCCATGCAATTTTACCATATCCATATCGTTTGGCATAAACATATTTATATCATATGTTATTTCAATTAAAGTATTCGAGCTACTTTTGGGAAAAATATAAGAATCGTTTCCATTTACTTAGTAGCGCACTAAGGCGGGGTTATCCTTAACTTCTTGGCGTGTAAATGTTTTATAAGTTTCGTATATAACCGAAATCCCAGTTTTAAGCCATTCTTGAAAAATCTGGTTTGTTTTAGATTCAAGTTATTCTCAAATATATATCTGCAGCACACTACGTTAGTAAATGTGTGGTTAGATTGCATCCTACTCCACCTGCTATGTATGTTGGTTTGCAGAAAATAGAACAAGATAACACCAAGATAAAGTGGACAAACAAAACTGCAGTTGTAATTTCCCTTGTGTGTAGTGAGTGCGACTGCAACGCACATGGTGGAAGTCTCATGAAACAGGAAGTGCACGTAGCAAGTTATAGATGACGCCAAAGTTGTAATTACTTCGTATGCATGAATATGTCTAAGTTAGTAGGAATTATTTTAAAAATATAAGAATGATAATGCTTCTTTCAGGTTTAAAGGTAATTTTGAATGTAAGGGATAATAACCTGGAACCATGTTGCAAACAAAGGTAATTAAAGGGCAGCAATGAGTATTGTGTTTTGGAGGGTATGTGTCCTGAAGCTGGTTTATGTATAACAGATTCAACCAGTTTTAAGTATATCTTCATTTTAATTCATCTTTCTTCATTTCTGGCATTATGCCTATGCATACGTCATTCGGGGACAAATAAAAATGATCACAAATGAGCAGCTCTATGTACCCTGTGATTATTTGAACATCATTTCGTTCATCGTCCGACATGAGTTAACTATATTTGTGAGAAACTTTATTAAGCTGTGAAAATAGCACACATAATGACAGCACCTAAGGATTCCTTGTAGTTCTATCTCAAACATCAAGTGTTAGACTTCCAACATCCAGGACAGCGATGTATAGGAAGTATGTTAAACACCTAAATTAGATGATTTTGTGAATATGTGGGTTCTTAGAATTAAAAGTCCAGATTCCTGAAATTCTAAAGGTTCTCTATTTCCTTTGAAATTCACTGTTCAGTTCTCATGTAACAACATGGCATCACATATCACAATCGACAACACCAAGACAATGGCAATAACAAACATTAGCTTTCGTTACAACACTTCGCAGCTGACTCTCACTTTTTCCATGTCTTTACAACAACTCCTTGGCGAATCGTTGCCTTCTTAAATATCTCATTGATAAATTCGAGACTCTTCCAAAAGAAAAAAAAAACGAATATTTCATCACATTCCAGGAGCGTAACTTCTGGCCGGCAAGTCCTTCATCTTAGCTATTTTCATTTGGCGTCCCCTTTGTGTACACTAGCCACGCTATTGTTAACTACTTATACAAGCTCTTTATTACCGTTAAACTTTATCCGCCGCTTGTTATCTATTTGCGTCGAAATTTTCAATTCCTCTTAGCGCGACAAAATTATAGAAATGTTAATATTCCCAAGAACAGTTTTTAAAACCCGCTTATTGCTTGTTTCCGCCACATCCTGTATCACAGTCATCCATAGTGAAGGGGATTTTGAGGACATATCTAGAAAGTGTAATGTAGTAATTTCACTATTTGGGAATACACCTTAAACATATTTCATTTTAAGCTAATACGTTAGTCGCTTTGGCAATGTCAAGGCTTAAGAAAAATATTCAATATAAAATATAGATTGTGTGCAGAATTTTCTTAATAAGTTTGGTGTCTCATCCAATAAAGTGCTAAAATAAAATATTTTGGTACTTGATTATTTAAAAAAAAACCTTTTATAGACAAACATACGACTAATGTTACCAAGATGTAACCCGGTAGCGCGATACGCTCCTGTAAATTGACAGAAATTTAATAAACCAAATATTTATTTACTTTATAGCTTTAGTTAATTAGTAAAGTAAACACTCTACATGGAAAAGGAAGATTTGCTATTTTTAAATAACTTTCAGTTAATTTTTGCTTAAATAATTGTTGATCAAATGTAATAAGTGAAGTACAACAGGTTTAAGTCAATAGTAAAGTAGTTCAAATAGAAAACTAAAGGAATTAAAAATAGAACATTCGAAACTTGTCTTGTTTATACCGAGCTGGATGTCTCAGGTGGTTCCGTTGTCGCCCGCTTTCGGAATTGGGATTTCATTAGGGAGAGGATTTGGTACATAGCCCACCATGCTGGGCCCATTGTTCCTATGTCCCCAGTTAGGGGCACCACCGAGAGAAAGGATGAAACGAAGGAGACAGAGGGTGGTCGAACCATAGAGCCACGACAGTAGAGAGGGCAGGTCCCCTTCAGGGAACAAACTTACTTCAAAATGAGGAATAATTATTTCAAGATCTAATTACATTATTTAGTAATTAATTAAATATTAATGCATTCCATACGTTAAACACTGTATGGAAGACAGAACAAAAGCATAGAAACAATTACACACTTTTCAGGTGATATAATGTGAATAATATAATGTATTAGCAAACTTTGTGAAGGATTTGTTAATTCAAAAACCAAACAAGAATAACAAGAATTTAATAGAGGTGTTAGTGAACATTTGTGTATATAAAATCTCCATATTAATGAACAAAATTCCATAATTTCGTAATACATAAACACAAAACGACTCTCCACACCCAGATCCAGCTACCTATTAAATGATTTACAATATAGATGAAGGCAAACATTAAAAGAATGATATTCTTAAAAGCATGAAAAAGCCCGTTAACAGCATGAAAGATTCCAGGATAATACTGAAAGTAATAACGACCTGCCATTTTAGAGAACCATAACTATTGGAAAATCAAGAAAAATGACAAGGAAAAATCTGAAATTCTTCACTCGCTACAAAATAAAATGTATCAGACATATACCCTGCGTTATAACAAGATTTACATTATATTTGTAGGAATTTTTTGTATGTCTCTTTTGTGTAGAATCCATATCCTCCTCTACCTACTATGCATGCTTTGTGGTACAGAATGAAGTATTAACAGGATAAAGAAAACGCAACGAACAAAATCGGTACAAACCTGCAGCTCAAATGCCGCGCGTGTACTACAGCGGCAAACAGTGACAGTCTCATACAACACAAAGTACACGTTGGGTGGTACAGATGTCGCCACATTGTAATTTCTCTGTAAATATCAATATGTCTTTGTGGTTATGAATATTTTACCAAGCATTAGAACAGTAATGTTTTATTTTAGTTTCAAACATATACTAGATGTGAACCATACAAAGCTCAAATTATCTTATATACAAAAAACAACATATCCGGAAAATAAAAGCTGTGTTTCGGAACAGAGCTCCATAGAAAATTATATAAATTCAGCGTATTTGTATTTTCGTGTATATATTCCTTCCCATTCCTCTATCGCATTTGAATCTGCAGCTTTTGGTATGTAGTACTGAACATTCACATGTATTTTAAAACTACGTGAATTTTGGGGAATTGCTCTTGATGAACGTTGATGTAAAATTTAATTAACTCATCTCTCTATTGACAATAGGTGCCTTATAAGATTGTGTTGTACGTATTAATACTAGTTTCGATTATTATTTTTGAAATATGTACATCCTTATATCCTTTATTTTTAATATTTAGTTTTAAGAATATTAATAAGTTATATTAGATGTTTATTTACATTTAATATAACGGTATATTCTTTCTACTATGCACTCTTTGATTTAACTGTGATTTGTTAGGCAATTTACGTTGTAGCCTTAATTTTATCGCACCTTTTATCTTTTAATTACAAGATACTTATTGTCACACACATTTTCATTTTTGTGTCTATGTTATATCTGATTTATACTGAGCCAATCCGAGTCAACTTTATTTGATAGAATTGGTTTTGATATTCAACACAGAGTATCAAAGAGAAGGTTTTGTTTATTTTTAAGTGAATATTACGGGATTTTATTTATAAGAAACTTAATATGTGTTACTTTTCTAAGTTCTCATTTAAATTACTTTAATGCATTTAGTACGAAAGCAATTTTATCAGTATTGCGGCAGTCGGTTTGTCAAGGTGAGTATTGCCACGCAGTTCAGCTCAATTATTTGGCAGGATCTTGACTCCCAGGGTTGTCAGCATCGCTAACAAAATTTGACGAATATCGATATCCTCGGCTGCTCTCGGAGTTGTCCTAATCTTTAGAAATATAGGATTTTTGGCAAGGATCACTTCGCTCAGGGCGTTCTGGGTGGATCAGTCAGGGTACTTGAAAAGAAACACAGGATACATCTCTTATGACGATCGATTGTATTTCACTTACTCTCGAAATATATGCTAATTAGGCGAACTCTGAATGGTAGGTTTCGCGTTTGCGTGGTAGCACTCCCGTGTGTATAACACGAGTCATCGGATTAGAACCCCGCTATTAACTAGCTTTAATCGAACGCGATTTCTTTAACTTACTCGTCCGTTCCTTAAAGAACGCGATATCTGACTTCGTGCTGGTTAGCACGATAATCTCGGTCGAATCCAAGCCACCGACTGATTTAATGAACATGATTTGTTCCCGCGTGCATTAGCACGACGAACTCGGTCGACTGTCCGCCACCGACTCCCAGCTAGCGACTGACTTTAGCTATCGGTTTGTTCCCGGCTAGGGCATATGACACTTCGCATCCCCCGTCGGCTTATTATTTTTAATTAGTTGGTCGGTAGAAAACATATGGAGTCCCAGTTACGAGAATCTCCCTTTATACCACCTAAGACGTTCCCTTCCTGTCAAACTATGAAACTAAACGCGGGGTGACAGCCTTAGATTTATGGTTGTGGTCAGCTGTCCTCGGGGAGGAAAAATCAATACCGTTCAGAGCTCGCAACAATCTTGACATTTCACACAAAATATTTTTTTCAGTACAGGTATATATATATATATATATTCCTTTAACATTCAATTAATCTACTCGAGGAAGAGAGTACCGTTTCAAAATGCCCTTTCGATTTATAAGTTAAAAAACGGTATGCTGATTTTAAATTATAAATCGAAATTCTCTCTTTTCTCTGGTTTTTACATACTTTTCATCTTCTCGAATAATCAGTTAGTTACATTGCATTAACCATACTCTCACGTACTAAAATACATACATATATACATACATTCACACCTACATAATTTGACAATAATGGTTGTTTACATTTATAAGAACCTTCACACTCAGGTGATATTGTTCGTTCAGGCCATCTGTTACCTGCACAGTTTCTTGCAATTCCGTAACTCAGTGTCTCTTTCAGCTTTCACAACACATTGAGTAATTTCACACACCCGAGAATTCACATATGACATGCCTGTAAACATGAATGACAGCAAACCTTTTTTTAACAAAAACTTAATTTAACATCTTTATATCTAGTCTTAAATATAATCACACCTTGCTTGAATGCCCTTATCTAATAGAGGTCAGCTTTCTTTTTCGCGTATTTCTCTAACGTCACGCAAATTGCCGTCAGTTTTCTTTTCTTTTGCGTTATCATCGCCTTCTAAAATTTTGTACAGCCTAAGAAGTTGTTTGTGGTACCTTCTAATAATCTTTCCTTTCAAATCCAAAAGTTCATAAGAATCTGTTCCATATTGTCTTCCCAACTTATATGGACCAACGAAATTTAAGTACAGCCTATTGTGCACTCATTCAGTTTATCCGATCGCGCGTGATTTTTTAATAGAACCAAATCATGTTCCTTAATGATCCACGTTTTTCGACGTAATCTCCGATGTCGTTTGCGACGCTTTTCAGCTCGTTTCTTGGCCCTATCGTTGATTTTCCAGTACAATTCATCCATTGTTATTTCGGGTTGGTTTCGGCAAGGAAAAGTGCTGGGAACGAGCCCACCTACGTCCTCTAAGAACTTCTTTTCGTGTGCTTCCTGCGGAACTGCTTACAGGCTGACATTCGGTGAAAAACTTAAAATTCGTTCTATTTTCTCGCAATACTTAACCCAACCTGAATGTGTTTCGTGTGCCAAAACGAGAAGAATTATACCAATCTCTTAAATCTGTCTCTCACAAGGATTGCTCTGTGCTCTATATCTTGTGCAATGATACAGTGTAATACCAATTTCGGCTAATTTCTTTGAACATTTCTTACTTGAAAAGATGGATGCGTTGTCAGTAAAAATTGCTTTCTTCTTTCCACATTCCGGAATATAATTTTCGAAAATTTCCTTCAAGCATATCTCAGTCGAAATTTTTCTTGTGGGATATATTTTCACTTGTTTTGAAAATACATCTACCAGTACCAAAATATACCGATAACCATATTTCCCAGAAGGAATCTCTCCATGTCTATCCAAACAATCAAGCATGTTGGGTGCATCTCGCGTAACTGAATTTGTCTCGTACTCGTACGCTACGTTCAACGATTTGCATGTCTGGCATAAGTCACAAGCAGATATGACGTTACGAGCTTTTTTCTCAAACCATTCATGTACATGCTTTGTAAAATTGTTAAACAATTTTTGTCAGTGCCCGCATGCGCCAATGAATGATGATAATCCATGATAACGTCTTTTTCTAAACATTGTGGTGTGAAAGCCTTCCACCGTGGTCGATCCCGTCCATGCAGCCTATAAAGAATTCTTCTCTTATGGCATATGTCTTCGTAATTTCCTTTTCTAACTCATCCGCGTTCATTCGCAGCTGAGAAAGCGAAAAGTCTTCTTCCTGCCACTTCCTTATATCTTTCAGTTTAGCTGCAGTCTCCTCCCTAAAATAAATGTCTAATCCCATGATTACTACTTCTTGCTTTGGACATCTCGATACTTCTGGAATATCCGTCCCACGACGCGTCTTGAAAGAAGATCAGGGAAGATGTTATCCGCTCCCTTAACATGTTTTACATCGACATCATAGCTCATGATTTCATGCTGGTACCTGCTTATCTTACTGCTCGTTAGTTTGCAGGTCTTCATGAAAGACAAGCTTACATGGTCAGAGTACTCAATTATCTTCCTCCCATAGATATATTGCTTAAATTTTTTTATCGCAAAGAAAATGGCTGATATTTCGAGAAGAGTAGTGCAATTATTTCCTTCATTAGTATTTAGAGTTCTCGATGCTGTACTTCTAACTCCTTTTCCTCGTTTCTTTGAGCCAATATTACATCGAATCCGGAAGTAGGAGCATCCGTGTAAATCTCGTAGGGCAGTCCATCTCTAGGTCGTTTCAGTAGAATTGAATTCGCGAACAGTTCCTCAGTTCTCCGAATATCTTTTTCTTCGGTCTCTACCCAGTTCCATTTGTTTTTCTTCTTGATTTGTTCGCGAATCGGAGCTATTTCCCTGGCATACAATGGAACAATTTTCGCTTGATAGTTTAATATTTCCAATAGTCGATGGACCTGTTTGACTTCTTTGGTGGCGGCAAATTCCAAATTGATTCGATCCTTGCTCAGTCAGGAGTTATCACTTCCTCGCTCACTACATATCCTAGAAATTCGATTTCTTTGGCACAAAAAGATGATTTCTTCAAATTTACTGTCATGCCATATTCGTGGAATTTCCTTAACACATATTTTATGTGTTTTAAATGTTATTCAAATTCAGAATCGATTAATAAGAAATCATTCATATACTGTATTGAGAAATCTTTAGCTTCGTCCCTGAAGATAGAATGTGTAGCCCTTAACAAAACACTTCCCGAAGTTTTAAATCCAAATACGCAACGTGTGTACTGGAGAGTCTTTCCCTTATACAAGAAAGCACAGTATGGCTGTAACGAGCTTTTCAGTGGCACTTGCCAGAATGATGACGTCAGATCAATGCTAGTGAAATATTTCCCCGCGAGATCTTAGACATTAGGCTTTCGATACTTTCGCTTCCAAATCTGTCATCGTTTACAAATTTCTTTATGTGTCTGCAGTCCAGTGTTAGCCTTAGATCTTTATTTTTCTTAACAACCCAGCAAATAGGTGAAATATGAACACTGGTGGATTCCTTCACGATCCCTTGCTTCAGCATTCGGTTGATGACATCATCCGCCTTCTCCCTCAAAGCTATAGGAATTTCCCTACATCTGTAATTAAAGGGTTTACTTCATCCATGTCAAAGCTATGTTCGTAACTCGTGCAAAGTCCAGGTGATTCAGAAAACGTATTAGAGTATTTCTCTAACGCAGAATATAACCTTTCTCACTGTTCATTTCTCAAATTATGAGCTAATTCAGATTTTTCATGCATCAATTTTCTTTTCAGCTCGGGGAATTCATCCGTGTTAAGAATGACATGTTGTTTCAGAAGACCCAGTTTTGTTTTCAGCTGACCGTAATCGCCACAGAAACCGAACAGTTGAAACACTTCCCCTTTCTGGTCATCTTCTGTCTCTGTCGCACGAACATGATCCCTCTCTCTTTTGCAAACCTCGTGGTTAACCAGCTGGTCGAAGAACACCTCCTCTTCTATGAATATCTCTGCAGGTAGCCTCTCGTCTGTGCAATTGTCCTTTTCATGAATGAATGGTACAATTACCTTTTCTTCACCACCAGAACAACTTAAATGCTTGTTTCAAAATCAATAACGGACTCCAAAGCTTCGAAAGTATCTGAACCCAGAATGATTGAAGCGGTTAAGTTCGGTACAATAATGAAGATAAATTGACAATCAGTTCCCCCGATATTTATTTCCACCTTCACCTGCTTTCTTATTCTCACACATTTCTTTTCCACGGCTGTCCGGCGGATCACATTTGTGACTGGGAGAGACATCGTTTCTATTCTCTTGCCCAATAAATAATCATACAAGCGCTGACTTAATACAGATATATTAGCGCCAGTGTCGAGGACAGCAGCACAGTCAATGTTGAAAATTTTCATCTTTATTTGCGGCGATTCCGTAATTTCACCGTTAGATTTATTTGTTATTGACACTAGAATTACTTCTTCTTGGAACCCGGTTTCTGAGTTAAGTGAGCCAGTAGCTAGCGAATGCCTGCATAAATACTGGGTGTCAAGTTTTCAACCAAACTATGTACATTGTTCAGAACATTTCTAGCAGCGTTGTTTTGATTACTGTCTAATGTATGTCTACTCTCAAATTCCCTAATATAATTGTTAGCTTGACGTTGCTCTTCCTCAAATTTCAACTGCATCTCTCTCTGTCTCTCTCTCATACTCTCTCTCTCTCTCTCTCTCTCTCTCTCTCTCTCTCTCTCTCTCTCTCTCTCTCTCTCTTCTGTCACATACTTGGTAGATTTTTGCTATTTTCTCCTGATTCTCTCAGATTCTGTCACACATGTCACTGCTGTTAGTCTCTAGTCTTAGCACACTATCCTTAATTTCTCTCACATTTTCATCTACTTCGAAGCAAAAACAAGAAATCTTTCTCTTCAGCTATCCCTTCAATCTATTTTATAGGTCTAACATTTCACCTTTTATATTTGACCTTAACAACTCAATTTTTATTTCTTGGGCTTCAAATTTACAATGAATGTCTGCTTTTTGGAACTCAAATGTACTACTAATATCTGCTTTTTGTGATTGAAATTTATTAGTAATGTCAGCTGTTATATTGTCCATTTAAGTTTTAATTGCTGCCAGGATAGCAGATAAGTTCACCGAGGAAAAGGCAGGAGGGTTCGTCATTATAGGAGCATGTAGGGTCGTTCCTATTGTAGCATAGGGATGGGCGTTCTCAAACTGAATTGGCCTGTCACTCTGGTGAAATACTTCGGTGGTCTCCCGGTAAGCTGTGAGGTTGTCCGTCTTCATTACGTCAGCTAAAGTCTGCCTATTTCTACTTAAAAGACGCTTTCTCAATCTCCCACCACTCCTTAATAGCATCTAGTTTATACTTCTCTTATTTTCTAAAACATGCAGCATATAAATCTCTATTAATTTTACCTGATTGGGAATTGCTTTTCGATTGCTCTGCTTACTTCTTTGAAGCGGATTCCTCCATGCACAGCCTCCTAACCCACTCGAACTTGCAACTTCACTCTTCAACGAGAGATAAGAGGGTCTTCCGCCCTTCTCTCTCTTTTAAATTTTACGCACTACACACACAAACACACACACACACACACACACACACACACACACACACTTAACTTTATTGTCGATGAAGTCTCGCTGACGGTCGACAAACTGCGATGATCGTTGTCGTCCTCGTAACCTCGGTGGCCTGGTACTCCTTGTCCCTTTGTTCAGCTTTCAGTAGCCCATCAGTTAGGCTCCATTATTTGCTGCAGTCGGGGTGCCGAAGTGAGTATTGCCGCGCAGTTCAGCTCAATTATTTGGCAGGAGCTTGACTCCCAGGGTTGTCAGCATCGCTAACAAAATTTGACGAATATCAATGTCCTCGGCTGCTCTCAGAGTTGTTCTAATATTTATCAATATAGGAGTTTTAGCAAGGATCTCTTGGTTCAGGGCGTTTTGGGTGGATCAATTAGGATACTTGGAAACAAACACAGGTTACTTCTCTTATGACGATCGATTGTATTTCACTTACTCTTGAAATACATGCTAATTAGGCGAACTCTGAATGGTAGGTTTCGTGTTTGCGTGGTAGCAGTCCCGTGTATATAACACGAGTCGCCGGATTAGCACCCCGGTATTAACTAGCTTTAATCGAACGCAATTTCTTTACCTTACTCGTCCGTTCCTTAAAGAACGCGATATCTGACTTCGTGCTGGTTAGCACGACAATCTTGGTCGAATCCAAGCCACCCACAGATTTAGTGAACGTGATTTCATACCGCGTGCATTAGCACGACGAACTCGGTCGACTGTCCGCCGCCGACTCCCAGCTAGCGATTGACTTTAGCTATCGGTTTGTTTCCGGCTAGGCCATATGACACTTCGCATCCCCCTTCGGCTCATTATTTTTAATTACTTGGTCGGTAGAAAACATATGGGGTCCCAGTTACGAGAATCTCCCTTTAGACCACCTAAGACGTTTCCTTCCTGTCAAAATATAAAACTAAACTCGGGGTGACAGCCGTAGATTTATGGTTGTGGTCAGCTGTCCTAGGGGAGGAAAAGTCCTTACCGTTCAGAGCTCGCAACAATCTTGACATTTCACACAAAATATTTCTTTAAGGAAACGTATATATATTCCTTTAACATTCAATTAATCTACTGGAGGAAGAGAGAATAGTTTTAGTGTGTTCAAATTACTTTTATTTCCGATTAAACATTTTAATTTAAGGTATTCTAACTGATTAGTTAATTCGGAATTTTAATCCTTTCATTATGATATTTCGAGACATATGTTTATTGTTTATAACTTTCCGATTATTCATAAGGAATATAGTCGCAATGTTTAATAATTAACGGACTTAAAGTATAAGACGTTGTCTGAGATTTTAGTTAAAAGTTGCGTTTTACTTAAGGGTTTACATAATAGTTTGTTTTGCTAAATATTAATACTTTTAACTGCTGTAATTAAGGTTAAAATAGATAAAACGGAATTATATTATAATCATAAATCTTAGAGCTAAATTATTTTGTATTGTGCCATATAAGTTTGTTGTATAATTGTAACTTGTAAGATACGAATTGGGTATTGGACTGTCAGGAGTTGATAGTATTTTTACGTCATGTAACACTTCAACTGTTTATTTATCTGAAGCTTATTGTCCTGAGTATTTGTTATTAACAATATTGTGCTTACCTTTAAATGTGTTAGTTCTGTATTAATTTGTAGGGTTACTTCATGATATGTTTGTCTTTATGTTTTATATAAGGAGATGTTGCACTTAATTGCTTAGTTACTGTTATCAGAATGTAAAACCTTATAATGTCGGAACATTAAGTCAAGTAGGAAATGTAGATATTGAGATTTTTATTAGTTTTAATTAATTTCAACTAGTTTATTAGTTTTATTAGCGGCGATAGTGCTCAGATTAGCTACTGCTATAGTAACTCCAACATAAGTTCATTATTAGATTTTAGACTGTATTTATTAATTTGGTTAAGTAAAACGTTTACTAATTCGAGCTTTATATATCTTCAATATCTAACTTCAATAATGTTAATTCCGTTTTGGGCTTTAGCCTTCCTACATATTTTAACTTATTCCTTAATTTTTAAATTTTCAGAAATTGTAATATTACTTCTCTTATAGTTTAACAGCTATACACAATCACTGAGAATGAAGAGGTCATCTGAGGACTTTGCTTCAAAACTGAACTCTTAAACTAAAAACTCCATTAATCATAACAACATAAAAGGGGATTTATGTAGTAGTGGTTTATTATGGGATTTTCTTGAAAAGTTTGAGTGTCAGCCTGCAAATGTTGACCCTAAGCACAGGTTGATATTTAACCGAATTTTCTTATTGACTTTTTTTACAAAATCTCTTTTATTCTTGTTGGATTCAGATTCTACCGCAATATATTTTAAAAAGCAACCTCAGCATTTAATTTTTGTTAGAATTCAATCCCCTCCTTACCTACTATATAAGTTCGTGATACAGAAGGTATTAATTTAACGCCAAAAAGCAAAAATAGATGAAACTATCAGATAGTCACCCGCAGTTCAAATGTTCTGCCTGTTTACAGACTGCCTGCGATCACAACGGCTAATGGTGGAAGTGTTATGAAACATTAGGTACACATACACGTTATTAGAAGTCGCACAAGCTGTAATTACTATGTGGGTATCAAAGTATCATAGTCATTACACATGTTTCCAAAACATAAGAAAGGGTGATACATGTTGTGACGTAGATGTGTATAATGTGAATAATATCAATTGGGAGCTATTAGATAAGTCAATATAAGGTAACTGGAAATATTGCCTTTCGCAGCAAAAGCCTACAGATAGTTGTACAACTGTAACAAAATCAAGAAATTCTTTTAACTTTATTTCCATGTCCCGATTGCTTTTGATTTATCAGATTAATTATAATAAGTTGTGATAATATACAATTAAAGTACAGCCAAGATTACGAAATAAACTAGCACGTACCAAATAAGAAAGACATAAAAGTTGTATCAACTTAGATCCATTTGGGACTTTATTTTGCCATTTGCGTTTAGTATCGAACATTTACATAAATTTGAAGACAAGTAATTTATGTTTGAGTATACCTGTAAAATTTAATTAAAACACAGCTATACACACAATACGTGCTTTAAGAATGCGTCATACATTCCTTTTACCAGTCCTGTCTGAAATTTGATATTACTTTTAGAGATCGCATTGAAAATGTAGTTAAAATGTTTAGGTTTATGTGTAATTTCGGACACTGAATACCGAAATTAAAAAAATGTATGATGGGATACTCTGCAGGTACACATTTCATGCTTTTAATGAAGAAAAGTTGTCAATATTTCCATGTCTAGGTTTGAAATCAAATAACAAAAAATTGTTAAAGCTGAGTTATATCACAGCTTGTTTCTCTACTGCAAAAATATTTAAAATCAATTATATCCAACAAGAACGTTAGGTTAATTATCCATTGTTTATTGCGCTACGGAGAGAACTTCTTGTCAAATAAAGACATTGTACACACTCAAGGACTCAGTTTGTCGATATTGCGTAACCTGTTTTGTAGTAAATAATTGACAGGCTTTTAATATTATTAAGTCGTGCATACTAAAATTGTTGGCTTCACCTAATAAGAATCTTTGGATATTTTTATATGTGTTATTGAGAATAATATACAATTAATGACTAAATAAATAGAACAGCTTAGTGGTTCAGATAGTTCCCTGTTTGTATCAAGTGTAAAATATGAGCAAAACAAGCAATATAGAATATTGTGAGGGATGTTGTCGTAGTTTCTGTTCAGAAAGTATGCGCCATTTTCACTTTGCAAAAATAGTACGTCCAAAGAAAAAGGTTTATTAGAAATTGCTACAAATACCAGTGTTTGTCGTATTGAACCCCTAAGGAAAGACAACTACGATACGTGGACAATAGAAATACAAACCGTTATCACTAGCATTGGACTTTTTGGCTTTGTGACCGGAGAAAAACAAAGACACCAAATGACGTCAAACCGGATGATAGAGTGATTCAAATGCAAATTCAGAACTTATTCTTATGTCTTCACATACAGAATTAAAACAAATAAAGTACTATTTAACTTTAAAAAACTTAAATGTTCAGACCCTGCTCGGAAAGCTCCGCTTCTCCAACATTTAATTGTACCGAAAGTGCACAGCACAGATAATATACGTGATCATCTTTACGCATTCTTAGATATCGTTGACAGACTAAAAGAGATGAAAGTCGTGATAAACGAGGACTGATTGGTCCTTATTATGCTGTTTTCTCTACCATCTTGAGTTGAATATTTTCGAATTACCGTTGAATCAAGGGTTGAGCTTCCCAGTGTTGAAAACCTCACATTTAATATCTTGTACCAAATTAAAGCCAGACAAAAAGAGAGGACTTCAAAAGAAGGAGCACTATATGCTGGTAATAACAGATATCAACAGAGAAATGGTAATCAGTAGAAACGACCGTTCACAAAGCAATTTGCAAGACGAAGTCTCAGATATACTCCCTGTGTAGTCTGTTCGAAGACAAATAACAGTAAATCTAAATGTTGGTCAAATAAAAGGAATTTAAAGAACCCTGAGTACATCTTCATGGTGGAACAATGTTAAGTTTGAGGCCGAAAGCCTACATGCGACAACTATTCCTAAAACTAAATAATTCAGGTTTGAAGCTTTTCGCAATATTTTTATTTTCAGTAACTATTTTTTATTCTTCTAGAACTTTCTGTAATGTTCCACAAGGAAAGAGAAGTGGAAGAGCAAGACTTATAGATAGGTTTAATGTAACTGACAGCAGCGCCTCTACAGGATTTACCTAGCAATAGCCCAGATATTAAACATACTTAAAAATAAGAAATGATTCTTTCATGTGTTTAGCTTAAAGTTAGTTAACTAATGGATACTTAATGTCGACATACAAACTTTAGATATATTGCAGTAACATTACGCTCTATAAAGTCATGATGACAAAAAAGACAGTCGACTTTAAGTGACAGTCAAATGTTTTAAAAGTACTTATGTAGGGGTGACTTTGAAATTCCCTTCTCTTTTTATATCGAACAGAAAATAAAAGAACTCATCCTTACATTCATATAGCTGTCTCGTTACTGTTTGAAGACGAAATTGCCTTCGTGTACGGATGGGCCAAATTTGTAAATACAGTTTAGTTTTAGGGACTTAAAAAACGTTTGTTGGAACTGAAACCTCGGTATTGAATTTTTGGACTGTACTGAAATACTGAGCAACACGAGTAAGTACGCAATAGAAAGTAAAAACGACTTCTCGGTTTAGAGAAATATAAACTATTGGGAAACTGTTAAATATAACCAAGAGTAAATCTGAAATGTTTGACCCCACAAAATAAACTATATCAGACATAAATAGTGATTTATAACTGGATCTACGTCATATGGGTAGGAAATATTTGTTTATAACTTACAATTTACAGTTGTGTAAAGTGATTCAAACTGAAAAGGACCTCTGAGGATATTTCCTGCAAATTTAGCGTATCCATTTCCTTTTGAATAAGCATATTTCAATAATATACCACTTCAATTAAAGTATTAGAGCTAATTTTATAAAATTGTAAGAATTCTTTACAGTTAATTGGCAGTGCAAATGGCGGGTTTATGTTTAACTTCTTAGCGCGATAATGTTACACAAGATCGATTTCCAGTTTTGAGTTTTGCTGAAGAATCGCCTTTTGTTTTAGATGCAGGTGATCATCAAATATATAATATGCATTACTGGTTCGGTAATATGCCATTTTGATCTGTTCTTGACATTGTGATTTTAGAACTGGTTTACCAATATGAGTAAAGCGGCTTTAGTTGAACATAGGTATTATCCTGCTGATAAAAGCGATACCCTGATTTTATCTTTATTAGCAGAAGCCTCACAGATAACTCAACAATTACTCCACGTGGACATAAAATCTATACGTCATTTGTGATTCGTGCGCATTCCATTGACTGAAGTAATGCGCTCAATGGAGGTTAGCAGTCGTTCGGTATTCGTGGAGGTACTCCTCCCTCACTCTGACAGAAATAATCACTGCGTTATCTGAAATGTTTTTACTAACAAAGATAAAGCCATGGTGACGTTCTGAGCAGTACAATAATATGTGCAAACAATATAATTTCCCCTAAAGTAAGAAACACAAAAATGTCCATATAAGGGGTAGTCTGCAATTGGGATAAGAAACCTTTCTTATATTCAGGTTTTCCAAAAATATATATATTCGCGGTGAAATTTTGACACTTACTTCTTGGGTAGAATACAACTACTCCTTTCCCTACTATGTATCTTCATAATACGGAAAGTTTTGTTTTAACGCTAAAATAAAGCCCTGCGAAAGCAAGTTGTACTAACCTGCAGTTCAAATTTCCCGCGTGTTTCCTGACGGCGATCACAGCGATACGCATTGGAAGATTCATGCAAGACGAAGTACACGTATGAAATTACAGATGGCGCTCAGGCTATGTTCTTGACGTATGTTAAAGTATGCCTTAGTTAATAATTTATTTTATCAAAATATTAGATCTGTAATTTTTTGCTTTACTGGAAAACACATCATAACTGTGAATAATAGTAATTTGGAGCTATATCACATGGAAATATCACTACAGACAAAAAAGGAATATTGTGGTTTGGAAAGAAAGACCACAGAAAGTTGAATAAGTATAACAAATTCAAGTGCTTCTCTTTATATATTTATTCACTCAGATAAACACAATTATTTATATGAATAACTATAGCGTGCTATAATTATTTTGAACAGTGATATAAATCCAGCTAAGCAACCACCATTATTTATGAATTAACTCAGGTCTTTCCAAACGAGATTCCGTGCATCAGAAAGGTTGCTTGCATTGAGTATTTGGGTTGGTATGCAATAGATTTGGCAGTAGAAATTCGTAGCAATAGACACATCTTGCTTTTACATGTATTTTTAATTTCAAAAATTTATTCGTATGTAATACCGAACGTTGACATAAAATTTAGGGTCCAATTTATGTTGCATATTCCTGTGCCCATTAATACTTATTTCGCTCTCATAATTACTGAAAATAGTATATCATTTCAATATCTTAATTCTCAACAAAAAACAGTGATTGATCTGGTATTTTTATACAATGGTCCATAAAAAGCACAAGAGACAAACTACCAACTAGGGTTAATATAATAGACTACAGTGCCAGTACAGGATTTACGTAACAGCACTTGGGGATTTTATTTCCTAGTATTTAGCGCCCGCGTTTACTAAATGCGTCACCGAAGGCGATGGAAGTCATGAGATGGCCTGGGATCAAAGCCGGGTTGCTTTGATTCTCCTTGTGTGCCCAAGACATAAGAAAAGGATGTACTGGAAAATAGGCGAATACAGTAGACATTAAGTGATAGCCAAGGGCTTTAAAACTGGTTGTCTGGATGACGTCTTTGAAATTCCGTTCTCTTTGTAGGTTAAAGCCTTCCTTTTTAAGACAAGTATCTTAGTATTGACCGTAATATCAAGTCATATTTTACAAATGATTAATTTCACAAAAGCGTTTTGGCATAAATTGTTTATATATTTTAGCAAGATCTGCATTTTTGTGTAGTAATGTTTTGTCTATCTCTTACAGTTATACAAAAGTTATTAAGTACTAAGGGGACTTATGGAATAATTCCACGAAATTCAAGTGCATCACAATATATAAAAATTCAGGAAATGTAATTTATTTTAATAAACATGGTTGGCAATTTTTGAAAAAATGTTTTAGAAGAACCTTACATGTAAAGTTTAGCATGAAAATTTTCTTAAACTAAAATATCAAGTTCGGTATTTAACTGATCTTAGTATTTTAAGTTCTGTTCTTTATACACAAACACACGAGAAATGTTTCCCACTTGTAATTTTGATCATTTCTCGATATCGAATGGAATGTAACTGCTTCCTCTACTTCTGCATGTACGTAGTAGAGAATATAACACTTACATTCTGTCGACTATTTTAAGTATATAAATTAATGAAAACATTAGAAAGCGTTGGGCGTGCCAAGTATTTCTCATACATTTATAGTTTAATCGGTGACACAGTTTCATGACCTTAAATGTACATAATAGCGAGAGCCTCTATTTTATTTACTGATATGTAAATGAGCCGCTGAGGGACAAATTTCCCGAACACCGGTAGCTCGATGTTTTCATCACAATTGACAGCAGCTCACTAAATAAAACATTTATTTTATATTATCTCCCGTTTAGCGTAGTTTAAATACACCAACTAGAAATGTAGTACATCTTCATAAAATCGTCAATTCATATTAATTTGTTATGGGGAAAGAATTAAACGGTTTTCGTCAAATGTAGCGTGTGCTTTAGGTTAAGTAGATAACTGCAACAAGTTTAAGTCAATAGTAAAGTAGTCTAAAGGGATAACTAACTGACAGTAATATTTCGAACAAAAACACATCATCCGTTAACCTTGTTGTTAAGTGAGGAGATTTGCTGAACATTATATCGCTGTTTATGGATAAAGCGTTTGTATCAACAATTCGAAACTAGTATGCCTATTGTTGTTTTTAAGTTAACACCACGTTAACATGGTGAGGCTTATTTTACGATTGAAATACTTAAATCTTAAGCGAAACAATTTTCCCTCCCACTTGTAGACTGCGGACTTAAGGGAGCATACTTGCCAAAATGATTAATACTGCCAAAACTTCGTGATTAATATTTCTGCTATCATGTTGTCACGCGGACGCTACATTCAAATTGGAAATATATTTTACATGAGCGATACGTGATAGTTGCTTTCTCTGTATTACTTTATCTGACTATTTTCTATACCTCACTCTGTACTTTGTTTCTCTTAGTGCTTTTCAGGTAAATGCCGCTAATTTTCAGATATATTAACATCTGAATCCGGTTTAAAATTTAATTGAATTTGTATTTGTCTGGATGTGACCTGTAAAACAAGTGGTGAAATGCCTCACATTTGTTTGTAGTGTGAGTACCTTCAGATGAGAGCTCGGCCCATTCTCGACGATTAAACATGGCCTCATCAGTTATATAATACTGAACAAGGTAGGCACTAAATTGTTCTATCTTTTGACATAACGGCTTGTTATCAGTCATATCAAATACAAAACAATCACCTACTTCATGTGGAGGTAAATAAGACAAACCGAAACAGTGTTTAAGCCACTTACCGTCTTCAGACGAATTGTCCTTGAACACACTTGTTCGTCCAAAGCATTGTAGTTGACGTCACCAGGCCTGGCCGAGATGGAACCTACAAACCAAAAGTTGAGTTGAGTCACTCCATGTTGACTTAATTACTTCATGTATAGAAACCTCGAAATCTGCAACTATTGTCTTACGTTGAGGCTTCAGCCCTAAATGTTCGTACTCTTCAACTATGGAACGAAGTACTAAGGAATACATGTCTATGTTTTAATTTGACAGTACACAAAACACTGATGGAATGTAACGTCCATTATTAAGGAAATGCAATGTAAATAACTGCGTAAAGTATTTTGTACTGCATCTATGATTGTCGCATTGTAAGTTGGTGATTTGCGTTTTGCCTCCACGTGCTATTCAGCTGTGAAAATACGGAGAGGGAATAAACACGTCACTGGCACGTCATTGCGGTCGCCTAGCAACCAAAAATCCAGCAATCAAAAGAAAACTGTTGCCATAGCAACCGGGCACTCTTATGCTACGTTGCGAACTCTATCGCACTACACCACGTGCTTTATGCATGATGCTAGTCTATCGGCATGTTGAGGTTTGTAACAAGTAGACATTGCTTCTATTGTTGCTTCGCTTATGAATCAGCGGTACTACAATACCGTCGTCGTTCGTTGCCCTTTAGAATGAGAAGTTATGCGTTGTAGTAAGGGAACAGGTGTGGATTTAGTTTCAAGGAATATCTTGTGAGGTTTTCTGGGTTGAACGGCCCACCTTTTCAGTTTCATGACCAACGCTCCTTACCTGCCTTCGTCAGGTCCAGTTCTAACATTTATAACCCTCACCTTACTTAGGGTATTTCTCCCTGTCGTCACTGCCAAACTAAGAGTGTAGTGCTTCAAGTAGTGAATGTTTCACAAGTGCTGCTTTAAGTTTTCGCAACATAATTCGTGTGATTCAGTGATCAGCTTCAATGTTTCAGTGTAACTTTAATATTTAGGCAATTATCGTTACTAATGTCTGTCACAAACAATTGTACTACAGACACAGAAAGAAAGTATGTGTGAAGATCACAAAAATGTTTTTGAGTACGGAATTCCTATTAAAGGACAAGTAAGGGAAATTATATCTGCGTGATCAAGACCATTTAAAAAGTACGAATTGCTTCAACTGGTCAAAGCAAACCGCAATTCCCAAAATATATAATTAATGAAATTGCTGCAGAAAAAGGCCACAAAATTATTAAATTCCTCCCTGCCATTGCCATTTTAATGCAATAGAGTTGATTTTGGCCCAAATAAAGGGATATGTAGCGCGCAACAATACAGATTTCACTATAACATATGTTATAAAACTAGCAGAAGAAGCAATAACAAAAATAAGTGCTAAAATTTGAAAAGATGCTGTTTGTCACACAAAAAGTTATAGTGGCAGCATGGGAAAACGAAGGCGTTTTGGAAGAATGTGGAAGAACTCATAATTTCCGTGGGAGATTGCAGTAGCTTTGACGACGACGGTGGCGACGGCGGCAGCGACGACGATCAGAAAAGCGGTACCAATGAGAGCAGCGACTATGAAATAAGCGGTATATTTCCGTTGGAATAGATGGAATAGGTTAGAGTGGACAAACTTTCTAAAGGTGTAAAGCTGGACAAGGGCCTAACTTTTCAGGGTCACATCCAGGAGGGAGCTCATCGGGCGTGCGGAACTTTGGCTTCGTTATACCCCATGATACGCTCAGGAATGCCGACACCCCTTAAGTTGCGCCTTTTTCAGGCTTTAATTCTTCCAATCATGCTTTATGCTTGTGAGATCTGGGGCATGGCCGCAGGATCCAATCTGCGACATATTCAGCGTGTGCAAAATAGATGTCTTAGGGCCATCTATTTCCCTCCACTATGTGGAAGATGTCATTATGCGCCGGGCCACAAAATTCTACGAGAGTTTGCCTCAACATCAGAGCGTCCTGGTTAGGTCTCTCGGGAACTATAGAACCTCCGAAAGACGCTACAAGCTCTACCGGCTTCCCCGCATGGCCTGCGGGCACAGCCGGTAACAATAACATTCTTATTACAACCTTAACATCATTACTGTTTGAAATTAATAGACTTTCTAAATTAAACTCTTCCTAAAAATTATCACACCACCGGTGCTCACATAGCGTTGCACCCGAGTTGGCTACTATGAGGAGCTACGGCTACCTCCCTTCTTTTCATCTACCTAATCGTAAACCACCAACCTGCAAAACCCCACATTTCCTGTCTTTAAGTGGTTAAGTCCGTGTAGGACATGTACACGAATGACACACATCGTGCTGACCCTCAGGCAGCCGCCAGCTGCTTGAATGAATGAATGAATGAATGAATGAATGAATGAATGAATGAATTTCGTGTATATATTCCTTCCCATTCGTTTACCCTTTTTTGAATCTGCGTCTTTTAGTATATAGTACTGAACATGCACATGTATTTTAACACTACGTGAATTTTGGGGAATTGCTCTTCATCAGCGTTGATGTAAAATTTAATTAACTCATCTCTGTAGTGATAATACGTGCCTTTTAAGATTGTGTTGTACGTATAAATACTAGTTTCTATTATTATTTTTGGAATATGTACATCCTCATATTCTCTATTTCTAATATTTAGTTTTAAGAATATTAATAAGTTATATTAGATTTATATTTACTTTTAATTTAACGGTATATCCTTTTTGTAATGCACTCTTTGATTTAACTGTGACTTGTTAGGCAATTTACGTTGTAGCCTTAATGTTATCGTCCTTTTTATCTTTTAATTACAAGATACTTATTGTCACATACATTTTAATTGTTGTGTCCAAGGTATATCTGGTTTATACTGAGCCAATCCGAGTCAATTTATTTTATAGAATTGGTTTTGATATTCAACACAGGGTATCAATGGGGAGGTTTTGATTTATTTTTAAGTGAATATTACGGGATTTTATTTATAAGAAACTTAATATGTGTTACTTTTATAAGTTCTTATTTAAATTACTTTACTTTTATGTTATTTTTATGCATTTTATGCACCAAATTACTTTTATTTCTGATTAAAAATTTTAATTTAAAGATTTTTGACTGATTAGTTAATTCGGAATCTTAATCCTTTCATTATGATATCTCGAGACATAAGTTTATTGCTTGTAGCTTTCCGATTATTCATAACGAATATAGTTGCAGTATTTAATAATTGACGGATTTAAAATATAATACGTTGTCTGAGATTTTAGTTAAAAGTTGCGTTTTACTTAAGGGTTTACATATCAGTTTATTTTGCTAAATATTAATAATTTTAATTGCTGTAATTAAGGTTAAAATAGATAAAATGGAATTATATTATAATCACAAAACTTAGAGCTAAATTATTTTGTATTGTGTCATATAAATTTGCTGTATAATTGTAACTTGTAGGATACGAATTGTCTATTGGACTGTCAGGAGTTGACAATAGTATTTTTACGTCAAGTAACACTTCAACTGTTTATTTATCTGTAGCTTATTGTCGTGAGTATTTATTATTAATATTACAGTGATTACCTTTAAATTTGTTATTTTTGTATTAATTTGTAGTGTTTGTTCATTATATATTTGTCTTTATGCTTTATATAAGGAGATGTTGCACTTAATTGCTTAGTTACCGTTATCAGAATGTAAAACTTTATAATGTCGGAATATTAAGTCAAGTAGCAGATGTAGCCATTGAGTGAATATTGTAAGATATTATTTAGATTGCATAACTTAGAATGTGTAATAAATTTTCAATTTCATTATTAGTTTTATTAGCGGAGATAGTACTCAGATTAGCTACGGCTATAGTTACTCCAACATAAGTTCATTATTTGATTTTAGACTGTATTTATTAATTTGATTAAGTAAAACTTTTATTAATTCGAGCTTTATATCTCTTTAATCTCTCACTTAAATAATGTTAATTCCGTTTTGGGTTTTAGCCTTCCTGCATATTTTAACTTATTCCTTAATCTTTAAATTTTTAGGAACTGTAATATTATTTCTCTTACAGTATACCAACTATACAAAGTCGCTGAGAATGAAGAGGACTTCTGAGGACTTTGCTTCAAAATTTAACTCTTAAACTAACAACTCAATCAATCATAACAACATAAAAGCGGATTTATGTAGTAGTGACTTATTATGGGTTTTCTTGAAAAGCTTTGAGTGTCAACCTGAAAATGTTGACCGTAAGCACAGTTTGATATTCAGCCGAATTTCATTATTGACCTTTGGTTCAAAATCTCCTTTATTCCTTTCTGGATTCAGATTCTGCCGCAATATATTTTACAAAGCAGCCTCAGCATTTAGTTTTTTTGTTAGAATGCAATCCCCTCCTTACCTACTATATATGTTCGTGATACAGAAGGTATTAATTTAAAACCAAAATGCAAAAATGGACGAAACTATCAGATAATCACCTGCAGTTCAAATGTTCTGCCTGTTTACAGAGTGACTGGGATCCCAACGGCACATGGTGGAAGAGTTATGAAACCTTAGGTACACGTTGACGTTAGTAGATATCGCGCAAGTTATAACTATTTGTGTATCAAAGTATCATAGTTATTACGAATGTGTTCCAGAACATAAGAAAGGGTGATACATGTTTTGACGTAGAAGATGTGTATAATGTGAATAATAGCAATTGGGAGCTATTATATAAGTCAATATAAAGCAACTGGAACTATTGACCTTCGCAACAAAAGCCTACAGAAAGTTGTACAACTGCAACAGAATCAAGATCTTCTTTGTATCTTTATATCCATGTCCCGATTGCTTTTTATTTTTCTGAATAATTATAGTATGTTGTGATAAAATACAAGTAAACTACAACCAACATTACAAAATAAGCTAGCACATAACAAATAAGAAAGACACAAAATTTATATCCATTTAGATCCATTTCGGACTCCATTTTGCCATTTTTGTTTAGTATCGAACATTGCCATAAATTTGAAAACGAGTAATTTATGTCTGGGTGTACCTGTAAAATTTAATTAAATTACAGCTATACAGACAATATGTGTTTAAGACTGCCTCATAAATTCGCTTTACCAGGCCTGTTTGAAATTTGATAAAACGTTTAGAGATCGCATTGAAAATATAGTCAAAACATTTACGTTTATGTGTAATTTCGGGCACTGAATACCGAAATTAACAAAATTGTATGTTGGGATACTCTGCAGGTACACATTTCATGCTTTTAATGAACAAAAATTGGCAGTATTTCCATGTATAGGTTTGAAATCAAATATCAAACAAAATTGTTAAAGCTGAGTTATATCAAAGTTTGTTTCTCGACTGCAAAAATATTTAAACTTAATTATATCCTAGGAGAACGCTAGGTTAATTGTCCATTGTTTATTGCGCTACGGAGAGAACTTCTTGTCAAGTAAAGACATTGTACACACTAAAGGACTCAGTTTATCGATATTGTGTAACCTGTTTTGTAGTCAATAATTGACAGGATTTTAATATTATTAAGTTGTAAATACCAAAATTGTGAGCTTTACCTCATAATGACTTTGGGATATTTTTATATGTGTTATTGAGAATAATATACAATTAATTTCTAAATAAATAAAACATCTTAGTGGTTCAGATAGTTCCCAGTTTGTATAAAGTGTAAAATACGAGCAAAATAAGCAATATAGAACATTATGAGGGAAAACGTCGTATTTCTGTTCAGAAAGTATCCGCCATTTCTGCTTTGCAAAAATAGTACATCCAAAGAAAAAGGTTTATAAGAAATTTCTACAAATACCAGTGTTTGTCGTATTGAACCTCAAAGGAAAGACATCTGCGATACGTGAACAATACAAATACAAACCGTTATCACTAGCATTGGACTCTCTGGCTTTGTGACATGAGAAAAAACAGACACCATATGACGTCAAACAGGAAGACAAGGTGATTCAAATGCAAAGTCTGAACTTATTCTTATGATTTCACATACAGAATTAAAACAAATAAAACATTATTTAACCTCAAAAAACGTATATGCTCAGACCCTGCTTGGGAAGCTACGCTTCTCCAATATTTAATTGTACCGAAAAAGCACAGCACAGATAATATACGTGATCATCTCTACACATTCTTAGATATCTTTGACAAACTAAAAGAAATGAACGTCGTGATAAATGAAGACTGATTGGTCCTTATTATGCTGTATTCTCTACCATCTTCATTTGAATATTTTCGAATTACCGTTGAATCAGGTGTTGAGCTACCCAGTGTTGAAAACCTAACATTTAATATCTTGTACCAAAATGAAGCCAGACAAAAAAGAAAACTTCAATTGAAGGAGCACTATATGCTGGTAATAACAGATATCAACAGAGAAGTGGTAATCAGTAGAAACGACCGTTCACAAAGCAATTTGCAAGAGGAAGTCTCAAGTAGTCTCCCTGTGTAGTCTGTTCGAAGACAAATAACAGTACATCTAAATGTTGGTAAAATAAAAGGAATTTAAAGAACACTGAGCACACATTCAACGTGGAACAATGTACAGTTTGAGGCCGAATGTCTACTCGCGACTGTTATTCCTACAAGTAAATATTTAAGGTTAGAAACTTTTCGCAATATTTTTATTTACAGTAACTATGTTTTATTCTTCTTGTGCTTTCTATAATATTCCACAAGGTAAGAGGAGAGGAATAGCAAGACTTATAGATAGGTTTAATGTTGCTGACAGGAGCACCTCTACAATATTTACCTAGCAGTAATCCACACATTAAACATAGCTTAAAGTAACTCAACAAATGGATACTTGATGTCAATATACAAACTTTAGATATATTGCAGTAACATCACTCTCTATAAAGTCGTGATGAGAAAAAAGACAGTCGACTTTAAGTGACAGTGAAATGTTTTAAAATTACTTATGTGGGGGATGACTTTAAAATTCCCTTCTCCTTTTATCTCCAACAGAAAATAAAAGATCTCTTACTTCCATTCAGATATCGTTCTCGTTACTGTTTGATTACGAAATTGCCCTCTTTATTTCGTGCACGGATGGGCCATATTTGTAAATACATTTTAGTTCTAGGGACTTAAAATGTGTGTTGGTACTGAAACCCCGGTATTGAATTTTTGGACTGTACTGAAATACTTAGCAACTCGAGGAAGTACGTAATAGAAAGTAAAAACGACTTGTTGGTTTAGAAAAATATAAACTATTGGGAAATTGTTAAATATAACCAAAGGTAAATCTGACATGGTTGACTCCACAAATTAAACTATATCGGACATAAACAGTGTTTTATAACAGGATCTACGTCAAATGGGTGAGACGAATTTGTTATGACTTACGATTTTCAGTTGTGTAAAGTGATTCAGACTGAAAAGGACTCCTGAGGAAATTTCCTGCAATTCAGCGTATCCATTTCCTTTGAAATAAACATATTTCAATAATATACCACTTCAATTAAAGTACTAGAGCCAATATGATAAAATTGTAAGAATTTTTTCCAGTTAATTGGCAGTGCAGTATTGCGAGGTTATGTTTAACTTCTTAGCGCGGAAGATGTTGTACAAGATCGGGATATAACCGATTTTCTAGTTTTGAGTTTTGCTGAGAAATCTCTTTTTCTTTTAGATGCAGGTGATCCTAAAACATATAATATGTATTACTGGTTCGGTAATATGCCATTTAGATCTATTCTTGACACTGTGTTTTTAGAACTAGTTTATCAATATGAGCACATCGGTTTTAGTTGAACATAGGTATTATCCTGCTGATAAAAGAGATACCTGGCTTTACCTTCATTAGCAGAAACCTCACAGATAACTAAAAAATTACTCCACGTGGACATAACGTCTATACGTCATTTGTGATTCGGGCGCATTCCATTGACTGAAGTGATGCGTTCATTGGAGGTTAGCAGTCGTTAATGAAGCGTGGAGTTACTCCTCTCTTTCTGACAGGAATAATCACTGCGTTATCTGAGATGTTTGTACTAACAAAGATAAAGCCATGGTGACGTTCTGAGCAAGAGAATAATATGTGCAAACATTATAATAGACCCTAAAGTAAGAAACACAAAAATTTCCATATAAATGGTAGTCTGCAATTAGGAAACTTTCTTGAAAGTCTTGCCCGACGTACTTGAAGATGTGCAACATATTAGCAATTTTGGTATTTAATTGCCTTTCACAGTTTGAATTTGGATGAGAAACGTTTCTTATATTCAGGTTTAACAAACATATATATATATATATATATATATATATATATATATATATATATATATATATATATATATATATTCGCGGTGAAATTTTGACACTTACTTCTTGGATAGAATACAACTACTCCCTTATCTACTATGTATCTTCATAATACGGAAAGTTTTGTTTTAACGCTAAAATAAAGCCCAGCGAAAGCAAGCTGTACTAACCTGCAGTTGAAATATCCCGCATGTTTCCTGACTGCGATCACAGCGATACGCAGTGGAAGTCTCATGCAACACGAAGTACACGTATGAAATTACAGATGGCGCTCAGGCTATGTTCTTGAAGTATGTTAAAATATGCCTTACTTATTAATTTACTTTAGCAAAATATTAGAACTGTTATGTTTTCCTTTAGTGTAAAACACATCATAACTGTGAATAATAGTAATTTGGTGCTGTATTACATGGAAATATCACTACAGACGAAAATGTAATATTGTGATTGGGAACGAAAGTCCACAGAAAGTTGAATAAGTATAACAAATTCAAGTGTTTCTCTTTATATATTTATTCACCTAAGAAAGTAATAAATTATTTATATGAATATCTATAGCGGGCAATAAGTATTTTGAACAGCGATATAAATCCAGCTAAGCAACCACCATTATTTATGAATTAACCCAGGTATTTCCAAACGAGATTCCGTGCATCAGAAGAGTTGCTTGCATTGAGTATATGGGTTGGTATTCAATAGATTTGGCAGTAGAAATTCGTAGCATTAGACACCTCTTGCTTTTACTTGTATTTTTAATTTCAAGAATTTATTCGTATGTAATACCGAAAGTTGACATAAAGTTTAGGGTCCAGTTTATGTTGCATATTTCTGTGCCCATTAATACTTATTTCGCTCTCATAATTACTGAAACTAGAAGAATGTTTCAAAATCTTAATTCTCAACAGCAAACAGTGATTTATCCGGTATTTTTCTACAATGGTACTTAAAAAGCACAAGAGACAAACTACCAGCTAGGGTTAATATAATAGACTACAGCGCCAGCACAGGATCTACGTAACAGCACTTGGGGATTTTACTTCCTAGTATTTGGCGCCCGCGTTTACTAAATTGCGGCACCGAAGGCCATGAAACTCATCAGATGGCGTGGGAAACCGCAGTACCCGGAATTAACCCGCCCCGACGCCGTTTTATTCATCACAAGTCCCACATGCACAAGCCTGGGATCAAAGGAGGGTTGCTTGGGTTCTCCTTCTGTGCCCAAGACATAAGAAAAGAATGTACTAGAAAATATGCGAACACAGTGGGATTTAAGTGATAACCAAATGTTTTAACACTGGTTGTCTAGATGACGTCTTTGAAGTTCCGTTCCCTTTGTAGGTTCAAGCCTTCCGTATTGAGACAAGTATTTTAGTATTGACATCAATAACAGGTCATATTTTACAAATAATAAATTTCACAAAAACTTTTTGGCATAAATTGTTCCTAAATTTTAGCAAGAGCTGCATTTTTGTGTAGTAATGTTTTGTCTATCTCTTACAGTTATACAAAAGTTATTAAGTTTTAAGAGCACTTCTGGAATAATTCCAGGAAATTCAAGTGCACCACAATATATAAAAATGCAGTAAATGTATCTTATTTTAATAAAAATGGTTAGCAATTTTTGAGAAAATGTTTTATGAGAACCTTACATGTAAAGTGTAGCATGAGAATTTTCTTAAACTAAAATATCAAGTTTGTTATTTAACTGATCTTAGCATTTTCAGTTATGTTCTTGATACATAAACACACGAGAAATGTTTCCCACTTGTAATTTTGATCATTTATGGATATCGAATGGGATGTAACTGCTTCCTCTACTTGCTGTATATATGTATTAGAGAATATAACACTTACATTCTGTCGTATATTTCAAGTATATAGATTAATGAAAACATTAGAAAGCGTTGGGCGTGCCAAGTATGTCTCATAACTTTTTAGTTTAATCGGTGACACAGTTTCATGACCTTAAATGCACTTAATGGCGAGAGCCTCTTTTGTATTTACTGATATGTAAATGAGCCGCTGACGGACAAATTTCCGGCACACCGGTAGCTCGATGTGTTCATCACAATTGACAGCAGCTCACTAAATAAATCATTTATTTTATTATATCTCCCGTTTAGCGTAGTTTAAATACACCAGCTAGAAATGTAGTACATCTTCATAAAATCGTTAATTCATATTAGTTTGTTATGGGGAAAGAATTAAACGCTTTTGGTCAAATTTAGCGTGTGCTTTAGGTTAAGCAAATAATTAAACATGGCCTCATCAGTTATATAATGATCAACAAGCTGGCACTAAATTGTTCTATCTTTTGACATAACGGCTTGTTATCAGTCATATCAAATACAAAACGATCACCTACTTCATGTGGAGGTAAATAAGACAAACCAAAACAGTGTTTAAGGTCTTACCGACTTCAGACGAATTGTCCTTGAACACACTTGTTCGTCCAAAGCATTGTAGTTGACGTCACCAGGCCTGGTCGAGATGGAACCTACAACCCAAAAGTTGAGTTGAGTCACTCCATGTTGACTTAATTACTTCATGTATAGAAACCTCGAAATCTGCAACTATTGTCTTACGTTGAGGCTTCAGCCCTAAATATTCGTACTCTTCAACTATGGAACGAAGTACCGAGGAATACATGTCTATGTTTTAATTTGACAGTACACAAAACACTGATGGAATGTAACGTCCATTATTAAGGAAATTCAATGTAAATAACTGCGTAAAGTATTTTGTACTGCATCTATGATTGTCGCATTGTAAGTTGGTGATTTGCGTTTTGCCTCCACGTGCTATTCAGCTGTGAAAATACGGAGAGGGAATAAACACGTCACTGGCACGTCATTGCGGTCGCCTAGCAGCCAACAATCCACCAATCAAAAGTAAACTGTTGCTATAGCAACATGGCACGCTTATCCTACGTTGCGAACTCTGTCGCACTACACCACGTGCTTTATGCATGATGCTAGTCTATCGGCATGTTGAGGTTTGTAATAAGCAGACACTGCTACTATTGCTGCTTCGCTTATGAATCAGCGGTATTACAATACCGTCGTCGTTCGTTGCCCCTTAGTATGAGAAGGTATGCGTTGTTGGAAAGGAACATGTGTGGATTTGGTTTCAAGGAATATCTTGTGAGGTTTTCTGGGTGAATGGCCAACCTTTTCAGTTTCATGACCAACCCTCCTTACCTGTCTTTGTCAGGTCCAGTTCTAACATGAATAACCCTTACGGTACTAAGGGTATTTCTCCCTGTCATCATTGCCAAACTATGAGTGTACTACTTCAAGTAGTGAATGTTTCACAAGTGCAGCTTTAAATTTTCGCAACATAATTCGTGTGTATTCGTGATCAGCTTCAGTTTTTCAGTGTAAATTTAATATTTAGCCAATTATCGTTACTAATGGCTGTCACAAACACTTGTGCTACAGAGACAGAGAGAAAGAAATTATCTGTGAAGATCAAAAATGTTTTTGGGTACGGATTCTCTATTAAAGTTGAAGTAAGGGAAATGATATGTGCGTGTTCAAGACCATTTAAAAAAGGACGAATTGCTGGAACTGGTAAAAGCAAACCGCAATTCCCAAAATATATTACTAATGAAATTGCTGCAGAAAAATGCCACAAAATTATTAAACTTCTTCCCTACCGTTGCCATTTTAATGCAATAGAGTTGATTTGGGCCCAAATAGGGGGTTACTTAGCGCGTAACAATACAAATTTCACTATAACATATGTTATTAAACTAACAGAAGAAGCAATAACAAAAATAAGTTCTAAAATTTGGGAGAATGCTGTTTGTCACTCAAAAAAGTTATAGTGGCAGCATGGGAAAACGAAGGCGATTTTGAGGAATGTGGAAGACCTCATAATTTCCGTGGAAGTTTGCAGAAGCTTTGAGGACGACGCTGGCGACGGCGGCAACGACTACGATCAGAAAAGCAGTACCAATGAGAGCAGCGACTCTGAGATAAGCGGCATATTTCCGTTGGAATAGAATGAATACCGACCCATATGAAAAAATTAGAATGCACAATTCTGTGCAGATATGGCACTTTTGTTTCTCTAAATCTTAAGTGTAGCTAACCATTTATTACTTTTTCATTCCGCAGGTTTCGTATGCTGTAATTAGGTAACTGTTCACTTAAACATGTAGACAGTCTTACGGCAGTCATACGATTAACACTGCAGTACGAAAATTTCTAGGAATATGTGCGTGTGCATTACCGCAACCGAATTTCCTCCTCGCCTGTAGCCTCCATCTTCGTTGCCTAGCACGTGGAGAGGAACGGTAAAGTGGCCACGGTGCTATCCCCTCTCCTTCCCCACTCCCTCAACTGTCAATCACCAACTTATAATGCACCCATAATAATAGTCCCATCTATGTAAAGCGTTTGTACTTCACAGAAACATTGCAAAGCATTTGACCATACCAAAATAATCCAAGTTTTTTCGTGATCATTAAGTAGCACAAGATCTTCGTCAGTGCAGGACATTGGTTGTACTTTACTTACAGCGTCGTGTACTTCAAGTATGTTTGTAGGTATTTCGGTATATGGTGACGTCGTTCTCGTAATAGTTTAACGTCACTGAAATGTAAGACAGTAGCACAAGTCTCTGGAGTTTCATTCCATTTTGCACTTATTACAATGTCTAGTTCTCTGGCACACGGCGCACGTACGACAGTCGTGATTATGACCGCCTACAGTTAACGTTATTGTTTTGTCAGGACAACGACAACATATACGTCCATCTATTGTATGTGTACTCCTTACGAAACTTATAATATACAAGCAAGTCCACTCTTAGGATGCTGCCCCTTTCGACTACTTCCATGAAAACCTTTACTGTTCACTAATCTATCTCTCACACTCGACGTGTCTAGTACTGAAACAAAACACGGCACTAAGTTCTACACCATTTATTGTGCTACCAACTTTACATAAATACAAATTCTTAGCCAAACATTTCGTTGGCGCAAATTCATGTCCCTTAAGAGAAACGTACTTTCCATATATTAAATCTGTAGCAAATCCACTGTCCCCGACGAAATTGTAATGGTGTGAGTATATTTACAAAACTAGCGAGTGACGTATCAGGTATCTTATTATAGTCAAGTACCAGGTAACCGTGTGTCTAAGTTTAAAATTTGTTTTAATATATCCTACACTTACCTGAGCCAATAAGTACACTGACCTCAACTTTCGCAATGTATTCTTCCCTCTTATCTCGCTCTGACGTACGTTTGCATAAGGTTCTTAATTTTTTAGCATTTAGTCAGCTCAATGACAATTTCAAGGGAATATGGTAGTGTTATTGGCAATTTGCACAAGCTATACAATTTATTACAACTTTTAAGGAATATATTTATTGTTACACGATTTTAATTTTTAAGCATTTAATTGCGTTGTATGAAAGATAATCATGAGTAAATCAAAACTTAGTGACAACGTTGTCTGCCTTTGGCGCTATCAGCGGTTAATCATGTAAGCTCATGACAATGAAAATTAAGAACATCTGATATTTGCGAGCTGCGTTTGGACATTATAGGACATTTTGGCTAAGTTTAATTGTAGGCTGTTACCTTCAGTGCTCTAAATATGTTTAGTAAATACGAAAAAAGATGCTTCATTAAAATTCAGGTTATAAGAGTTATTAATGCTCGACAATGTCATACAGAATTATTGGAAGTTTGTGGTAGACAGACATTACCATATCGTACCGTGGCTACGTGGCCCAATGCATTTACCAGAGGAAATATTATGACTATATTACAAGTAACACTTAAAGCTAAATTGTTTTCAATTGTTTCATATCTTTGTTGGATATTTATAAGTTACAGCATACGTACTGTGACTGGAGTGGTAGGAGGTGTGTGTTTACTTCAAGTAACACTTTAACAGATTATTTATCTGTACGTTACAGTCGTGAGTATTATTATAATTATAATTATTATAATTATTATTATTATTATAATTATTATTATTATAATTATTATTATTATAATTATTATTATTATAATTATTATTATTATTATAATTATTATTATTATTATAATTATAATTATTATTATAATTATAATTATTATTATAATTATAATTATTATTATAATTATTATTATTATAATTATTATTATTATAATTATTATTATTATTATTATAATTATTATTATAATTATAATTATTATTATAATTATAATTATTATTATAATTATTATTATAATTATTATTATAATTATAATTATTATTATTATTATTATTATTATAATTATTATTATAATTATTATTATAATTATTATTATAATTATTATTATAATTATTATTATTATTATTATTATAATTATTATTATTATTATTATTATAATTATTATTATTATTATTATTATAATTATTATTATTATTATTATAATTATTATTATTATTATTATAATTATTATTATTATTATTATTATTATTATTATTATTATTATTATTATTATTATTATTATTATTATTATTATTATTATTATTATTATTATTATTATTATTATTATTATTATTATTATTATTATTATTATTATTATTATTATTATTATTATTATTATTATTATTATTATTATTATTATTATTATTATTATTATTATTATTATTATTATTATTATTATTATTATTATTATTATTATTATTATTATTATTATTATTATTATTATTATTATTATTATTATTATTATTATTATTATTATTATTATTATTATTATTATTATTATTATTATTATTATTATTATTATTATTATTATTATTATTATTATTATTATTATTATTATTATTATTATTATTATACTAATTACCTTTCAATTTGTTAGCTTTGTATTAATTTGGTTTTAGTTTGAAGTAAAATTGTGATTTGTAGTGTTAAGTCATGGTATCCTCGTCTTTCTTTCTTTTTTGTGTAATATACGTCCTCCAAAGCTACGTGATATTGGACGATGAATGAAAGGCTTGATCTGAAGCTCAAATGAGCCAGGGGTCCATAGATCTTGGAGTTACCCAACATTCATCCTTCAGGATAAGGGAAAAACCCGGAAAACCCTTATCCAGTTTCGAGAGTCGAACTCGGGACCTCTTGATCGTGGGGCAGACAGGCTACCGTGGTGGATAAACCTGTCATAATTATGTTTATTTGAGCATTTACACTAAATTACTTTTATATTTGTTTTATAAATAATACCCTCTGCTATAATACCTAATTTAATCAGTTCTTTATTTGGCTCAGATCGTTCCTATTGTTTAGTTATTTATTATCAGAATGTAAATTCTTATACTTTCGGAATATTACCTCAAGTCGGAGCTGTACAAAATGCGTGAATTTTGTAAGGTAAAATCATATTTATTATTTAGATTGTATAATTAATATTCAATTTTATTATTAGCTGTATTAGCGTATATAGTACTCAAATTACCTGCAACTATAGCAAATCAGACCTCAGTTCATTGTTAGACCTTGGAGTGTATTTACTAGTTTGGTTCGGTAAGACTTTTACTAACTGACTTTTACCTGCTTATTAGTAATTCTAGTATTCTAAATATTGTCACGGCAGCGGGCATAAAAGTTTCAACGCTTACACATAAGAGACGGCGGATAGCGTTTTACGGTAATAAAGAGCTTGCATACGTAGTTAACGATAGCGCATCTATCTATCCATATCCATCCATATATCCATATCCATATCCATCCATATATCCATATCCATATCCATCCATATATCCATATCCATATCCATATCCATCCATATATCCATATCCATCCATATATCCATATCCATCCATATATCCATATCCATATCCATCCATATATCCATATCCATATCCATATCCATCCATATCCATCCATCCATCCAAATCCATCCATATCCATCCATATCCATCCATATCCATCCATCCATATCCATCCATATCCATCCATATCCATCCATATCCATCCATATCCATCCATCCATATCCATCCATATCCATCCATATCCATCCATCCATATCCATCCATCCATCCATATCCATCCATCCATATCCATCCATCTATATCCATCCATCCATATCCATCCATCCATATCCATCCATCCATATCCATCCATATCCATCCATATCCATCCATCCATATCCATCCATATCCATCCATCCATATCCATCCATATCCATCCATCCATCCATATCCATCCATATCCATCCATCCATATCCATCCATATCCATCCATATCCATCCATCCATCCATCCATATCCATCCATATCCATCCATCCATCCATATCCATCCATATCCATCCATCCATCCATATCCATCCATGCATCCATATCCATCCATGCATCCATATCCATCCATCCATCCATATCCATCCATCCATCCATATCCATCCATCCATATCCATCCATATCCATCCATCCATCCATATCCATCCATCCATCCATCCATCCATATCCATCCATCCATCCATATCCATCCATCCATATCCATCCATCCATCCATCCATCCATCCATCCATATCCATCCATCCATCCATCCATCCATATCCATCCATCCATCCATATCCATCCATCCATATCCATCCATCCATCCATATCCATCCATCCATATCCATCCATCCATATCCATCCATCCATATCCATCCATATCCATCCATATCCATCCATCCATCCATCCATATCCATCCATATCCATCCATATCCATCCATCCATATCCATCCATATCCATCCATCCATCCATATCCATCCATATCCATCCATATCCATCCATCCATATCCATCCATCCATCCATATCCATCCATCCATATCCATCCATCCATATCCATCCATCCATATCCATCCATATCCATCCATCCATCCATATCCATCCATCCATATCCATCCATCCATCCATCCATATCCATCCATATCCATCCATATCCATCCATCCATCCATCCATATCCATCCATATCCATCCATCCATCCATCCATATCCATCCATCCATCCATCCATATCCATCCATATCCATCCATCCATCCATCCATATCCATCCATCCATATCCATCCATCCATCCATCCATATCCATCCATCCATCTCCATCCATCCATATCCATCCATCCATCTCCATCCATCTCCATCCATCCATCTCCATCCATCCATCTCCATCCATCCATATCCATCCATCTCCATCCATCCATATCCATCCATATCCATCCATCCATATCCATCCATATCCATCCATCCATCCATCCATATCCATCCATCCATCCATATCCATCCATCCATCCATATCCATCCATCCATCCATATCCATATCCATCCATCCATCCATATCCATCCATCCATCCATATCCATCCATCCATCCATATATCCATCCATCCATCCATCCATCCATCCATCCATCCATCCATCCATCCATCCATCCATCCATCCATCCATCCATCCATCCATCCATCCATCCATCCATCCATCCATCCATCCATCCATCCATCCATCCATCCATCCATCCATCCATCCATCCATCCATCCATCCATCCATCCATCCATCCATCCATCCATCCATCCATCCATCCATCCATCCATCCATCCATCCATCCATCCATCCATCCATCCATCCATCCATCCATCCATCCATCCATCCATCCATCCATCCATCCATCCATCCATCCATCCATCCATCCATCCATCCATCCATCCATCCATCCATCCATCCATCCATCTATAACGATAGTTTATTCTGCATCTCTGGATAAGTAGGCGCATCTGTTATTCTTAAGCGATGAGTTCCTTTTCTTTCCGAAGGTCATAGTAACGGGATGAATAAATTTAGTATTACAACTGTAGAAGAATGATCAAATAATACCTCTGCTGTTAAAAGATGGAAATCTAATTCCTCAAGAGCATTTCTAAGCACTTTGATACAGTTCCAGATACTATTAATGGAGACTTTTTACAACCAGCGTTAGATGTCACGATGAACTATTTCGTTTGTTGCGCTCACGCTACTTACGCATTTTTGATGCACACACAAAAATTTACCGTACATACCCGGGGAACTAAATACACGTCTTTATCATAAGACATTGTTAAGCAGGAGAACTAAAAATTTTAAGACATTTAACTGCTTATCATATTACGTTGTCATGGTGACACCACTACCTACCTTACATTATTTGTTTATCATATTATTAAAACTCATCTCTTTGACCACTCTTAACAAACACGAAGTATCCAAAATAACTGCTACAAGCCTTACTACGGTACAGAGAGTCTGCTACTTCTGAAAATGAAAGGATATATACTAATTTTTGACCAGATACCCCACATATTAAACAATCAATATACAAAATGTAACAAATAAATGGTAATTAATCAAAACTTAGTTTTCATTTCAATAAAAGCTTTAAAGATACAAGACGTTATTTAAGCTTTCAAGTTCTTCTATAAACAAATAAGGAAGTGGAAGAGCTAGACTTTAAGCTATAGACAAATACTTTAAATCTGGTCGCTATTTGATGACTTCCTTTATTTGCATGGCCTATAGAAAACAAAAACAAATGACGACTACTTCTAATATTATAAAAGTAAATGTATTGACACACACACACATACATACATATATATATATATATATATCTGTGTGTATGTATTATCTCTTGCAGTTTGCCAGTTATCCAGAATAAGGAACACTTATGAAGTTTCCCTGTAAACTTAGTATATGCATGCCCTTTGTTATGAAGATGCTCTAGGAGAATCCTCTTAGTGGAATTTTTTAGAGCAGTTTTTAGAGAAAATCATATTTTTTTAAAAAGTTTCTATTTTTGTGTGGTATTTTAATATGTTTGTAAAAATGTCTTCACGTGATGAAATTTGGTATTTTGCAGACCTTTTAGTTTTGAGTCTTGCGGGAAAACGTTTTTTTTTTTTTTTTTCACCCGGTGCCAAAATATCTATATTAAGTTCCAGTTTGATATTTGATTTTTCTACTAAAAGCAACTCTTCCTCTACCTATTATGTTTAATACGGTACAGAAAATGTTATTTAACCCTAAAATAACGTCCAACGAAGAAACCGGTACAAACCTGCACTTCGAATATCCCGTGTGTTCCCTCCGACAACAGCGACACGCAGTGGAATTTTTTTAGCTTTTTTTTCTTTTTTTCGGCTGTGGTGTACTCAGCTGTCGTTGACAAGATGATGGTGCTGATGGAATAGATGATGCCTTCCCCCAGGGATGCAGGGGGCAGAGCACCTGCCCTGTGTAGTGATTGTGCCCTCCACAAGAGCCATAATGGTGATGGCGGCAGCGGAGGTAATGCTGTGTGACAACCGAGGTTAGGCAGGAGGTACCACAGTAGTGGCACCTCGGTTCAGCTGCGCAGGATTCTGCTGTATGCCCTTAGGCGCAGCAGCGATGGCATGGAGCTAGTTGAGTCTGTCGGCTGGCCTCGGTCCTCAGCACCTGAGGCCGGTAACCAGGGCTGGTTCCAGATCTGCGGTACTGGCTAGCTCCACTCTGACCAGCGGTGTCGGGCCCCGGGCTGATGTAAAGCGGTGTACCCTTGTAGCTGAAGACCACTGATGCTGCGCACAAAGCGTGCTTGTAGGTCCCGGGACACTCCCTTCACCCCTATACTGGTACGATGTTTGCGTGGTGTCAGCTGACGGCTAACTACCAATGCGAGCTGTCCTGCTCTCGGCTGAGAGGCAAGGGCAGGTGCTGACTGTGGTGCCCTCGCTGCTGTTTGGATGGTGGTTCCGTGGCGGCGGCTGGTTGGCGGCCGCTGTTGACTGGCTTGCTTCCAGCTGGGAAGCAGAGCCAGGATCTGGTAGAGACTGTTGCGAGCTAAGCTCCTGTCCGGTTGTTCCCTGCTTAGTGGCAGTAGTCTTCTTGACTCGAACCTCTGTGTTGCGGCGAAGTTGACTGCTAGGACTGTAGGAGTTGGCTGGGCAGCTAGCGGGTGTTCAGGGGGGAAGCGGGCTTTAGTGAAGAGCTACTTGCCCAGAACTTCTCGGTCAGCTCCGCGGGAGGCTTCCTTCCAGCCACCGGTAGTGTAGGAGAGGCAGGAGACGGTGCCCGACAGCAGGCAGGCGATAGCTCCTCTGGTTGGTTGGTGTTCTTGCCTTTAGCTGCGTTTTTCTATGCCATTCGGCGTAAGTCGGCGTTGTTTCCTCAAGGTGATGTTTACTCCTCAGTTTCCTTATTAATATAAATTATTAACCCTTTGTACTAATTAGTAATCCTTTAAATATGCAATTAAACGCATATTAAACTTTAATTTTACAAAACTGACTTTGTCGCCATCTTCGAAAACGAAGTTTAAATTAATTTCTAGCGTATATTACTATATTACTTAATTACTATATTATATTTTGAAAACAGGGCAGTTTTGAATGTCTTAAACCAACACTGCCTTCTACATATTTTGTTTATTAACATGTATGATAAGAACCTTTCTTCCGTTATGTTATGTAAATGAAAATTTTTCAAATAAATGCATTCAACAGATCAATAAAGTTCTAAGTTTTTCAACATCAGGCATATTTGAATGAATGTATGAATTACAATAGCCAAAAACGCCAGTATATATATATCCATTTTGGAATGCTTCCATTTTCAGTTATAATTACCTCTTTCTTCGACATTTGTGTCTATACGTTCTTAGCTATTCTTAGTACTGGAGAAATAACACGCACTAAAACCTATGCTAAACGTAAGGAGTAGAGTTACGTATCTTATAAAACTTTATAAATATTTGTAACTCTTTTTCCTCGGTATGCAATATTACAGCCGGTGCCATCGTGGCCAGCAAAACAAGGTTGAACTGGAACCTTCATTTTTGTGAGCCAACATGTTTTCCTTGACGGAAATGTGTAAACTAAAATATTGTCTACTACGTAGCAGTTTTTAAAAGCTAACTTCAAGTATTTACACATACACTACATTCTCAAGTCACTCTTTCACGATGGCTGGTACATGTGGAATTCCTCTCCTGTTTACTCTTCGGCGGAGGTTTTTTAGTGGGTAGTACCTTCGGGTGAATCTCACACTGCCGGCTGCACCATCCCAGTACAGTCGGGGTTAGTCCATATATAGATTTTTCCTCCACTTGAAAATAAATTTTCTTTGTACATTTATTCAAATAACATGCCATACTTAGGGTTAGTTAAATCTGTGCAGAGTTGTACCTGAAACCAAATAGACATTTACGGTATAACTTCGACATCTCCAAATGAGATGTCAAGACACGGGTTTGGTTTGGTTCTCTGCCAGTTAGATCTATTCTTGACAAAGTTTAGGGAAACTAATTTATAAATATGAGTACAGTGGTTCAAAATTGTAAACATTATGCAAACAATAGCGCTTAAAGAAAATAGTAGATCAAGATATTAGGAATTTTATGACAATGTAAATCCAAAATACTAGAAATATATAACAATAATAATACGAAAGAAGAATTGAAAGGCTATCAAAAGTAAAGATTGTCTTGAATCAAGTTGGAAGCTAATGAATCTTTAAACACCTTTCTTTACTTTGCCTCAACACTACCGTGCGGCTAGCAGAGATAAAGGACGGATCGTGGTTAACAAAGCAGATATAATGTATTGTCACCTAATTATCGGAAGGCACGGCAATTGGGCAGCTGGGTGGGTGACAGGAGGCATTCAGACCACGACTACCCATTTATGTTGTAGCATTCACTGAAGGGGATGGTTAGGGATGTGTCGCGGGGCACTTTGCCGTCTCTTTCCCTTCCCTCTGACGTCTGGAACCATCGGGATGGATCACTGCGCCGCGAAACTTCAACACACAGCGATCTGCGTATATAAGGGACGCAGTGGACGAGTTCAGTTCAGTTGTTGGCGAGCAGCCGTGAGGAACGGCGTGCTAGTGAACGCACTGGAAGACTGTGTACGTGTATCAGAGGAGTTGTACGTCATTGTTGGTGTGGGGTGGACCTGTTGCAGATGAACTGGTGAATTGTAATTGTGTGCGCTACGTATATCTATGTAATTGGCATGTCCTCTAACTGTTATTCGGTGGAAATAAACATCATATTCAGTTTGTGCCATTAGACTTTGAATTTCACGAACCCAAAAAGTCACAACTGGTGTCGGTAAGTGGGATATTACAGCGATGGAGGCTGCATTGGTACTGCTTTTAGAAAAGTTGGAGACGGCAAAAATCAACCTGGCAGCGAAACTGAAAGAAATAAAGGCGACGAATGACAGCCTAGCTGCGAAGAAGCAAGGTGCGAACATCAACTTGGACACGACAATGACGCAAAGGTGGCCGAAATGACCACGGAAATGAAGGTGGCGAACGAAGCTCCGGCCACCAAAATTGAAGAACAGTTGTCCGACGTGGGGAATACCGTGACGGAGCTGGGCAAGCGGATGGGCCAAGTGGACGAGCGCGTCGAAAACCTGGCGAACCGGTTTAATTATCTAGAAGAAAAGGCCGACTGTAACGCCAAGTAACTGAACGCCATGTTGGAAGACGTCGAAGATCTTGGTACTTGCGTAAACAACCTGGAAGGAATGGCCGAAAGCAGCATCAAGTCCCTGAAAGCCGTGGTGGAAAACGTCGTTGTAAGGAGGTTGAAAGATATGAAAGTCCACGTGCCGGCACCTGACAACATCGGCGCGCGTCAAACTTCCGAAATATGATGGCGCGTAAACGATAGAGGTCTTCCGCCGCCAGTTCGACATGGTGGCCAGGCATAATAATAGGTCACCGAAAGAAGAGGCCGCACAGCTAATAGCCAGCCTCCTTGGACGGGCCGCATAAGTCCTGAACGCGGTCCAGACAGCGGTGACTTCCAGGGATATCTGGGAAGCCTTGGAGAACCGTTTCGGGAACCACTGCCTTGCCGCAGCCTATCGCAGTCAGCTGAAGACAAGGTTGCAACAGCCAGGGGAGACGCTAGCAAGATCGTGGTTGAGCTTCCACCTGCGTTATATCCCGGGAAGCCGCCTACGCCTAAGTCGTCGAGGTATGAGACACCTATATAAGTCAGTGCCTAATGCTCAGCGACTACACAAAAATCCACAAGGGGAAGTCGGCGGCATTGAGGATGGAGGCGAGCAAGGTGACGGCTACCCCGACGTCGAGGACGAAGTGTGTCCGCTACACCGGAAACAGAAGACTAGCCGAGGAACGCCGACGAGGACCTAGTGTCCTGTGGTGGGGATGTGGACAGCAGGGAAACCTCGAGAGAGACTGCCGGCACAAGGAAGAGCAGCCTGAAGAACGAGAAAGGCCCAGCGTGGCGAATTGCACGTCGGTGCCGTCCACACCATCTCTCCGAGTGACAGTGCGCGCCGTCAGCCGGCGGATGGATGACAGCCTCATCGCAAATGGCTCGGTGAGAGGGAAGCCGTGATGTGTGCTGGTGGACAACGGGGCAGCAGTAACCATTATCAGACCTGACACAGCCAAGATTTTGCCTTCCAGGAAGCCGAGCAGGACATACCACCTGATGACGGCATCGAGTGACACCTTTTCTGTGGAGAAGCAGGCTCTGCTGAAGTTGACCTGGCACGGAGTTCCGAGCGACTGTAGGTGTTCGTCGCAAGGATGACTGAGGAGGTGATTCGGGGACTGGATGCCCTCAGGTACCACGATGCGACGGTCGACTTGGGCAAGAAGGTCCTGCAGCCCAACGGAAAAGAGGTTATATTCCGTCAACACGAAGGGCGTCTTGGAATCTGCAGGGTCGTTTAGAACGAAAACGTGGTTGTACCCGCGAGGAGTGATGTGGTGGTGTCGGCGCGATTGGAAGGCCAGAGAACTAGAAATATGATGCTAGACCAGAAGACCCCTGTACACGGACTATATGTAGCCAGGGCAATGTTGCCTTTCCTAGAGGAGGCGCCAAGAGGCTGCGTCATCCAACGAACGCCGATCGCGACATCCAGCCCGGGACGGAGTTAGGAACGTACAAGCCCGTGGTAAGCGTAACAGCAATCGACAAGACACAGGAGGCAGTGCCGTCGCAACACCTGGGGCCACGGCTAGAAGGCCTACTAGACAGGGTGGCCGACCACCTATCCGCAGAGCAGCTGGAGAAATTTCGACAACTTCTGAGACGATTTCAGCGTGTCTTCATCCAAGATAGTAGTGATTACGGCTGCACGGACGGGGTGTTTCACCGCATCGATAGCGCGGCTGCCCGGCCTTTTGGGCAACCACCTAGACGCGCTCCGCTGGCGAGCAAGGGGTGGTACGATACATGCCGGATGACATGAGAACCAGGGGAGTGATTGAAGGGTGACAGCCCTTGGTGTTCCCCTGCAGTCTTGGTGACGAAGAAGAACGGCGAGCTACACTTCTGCGTGGACTACAGGAAGATGGACGCGGTCACCGGGAAGGACTGTTTGCCCTTAACCCGGATTGAAGACACCCTAGACACGCTGGTTGTTGCACAGTGTTTCGCGATCCCGGACCTCAAGAAGGCTACTAACAGGTATCTATAGAAAGATATGAAGATGACCACAATATCGGCAGGCCAATGGTTCTGGAAGTCCACAGATATGCCCATTGGCCTCCGCAATGTAGCAGCTACCTTCCAACGCCTCATGGGGTCAGTGATGAGAGGACTGACTTACGACGCCTGCCTGCTATACCTGGACGACATCGTAATCATCGGTAAGACTTTTGAAGACTACCTCGAGAATCTGAATAAGGTGCTACAGAGACTGCAGGCGACCAAATTGAAGCTGAACGCGAAGAAGTGCCAGCTCCTCCGCATGGAAATGAACTACTTGGGTCACATAGTCTCAGCAACCGGAGTGGTCACAGACCCGGAAAAGACACTGGCTGTGAGAGATTGGCCTCGTCCAAAGGATAAGAAAGGGTTGCGCAGTTTCCTGTTACTGTGCAGTTAATACCGACGCTTCATAGGAGGGTTCTCCAACATCGCCAAGCCCCTCACCAGCCTGACAGAATAACACTTAACTTATGTGCGGACGGACGTCGCCGAAGACGCTTTCCAGCACCTGAAGAAAACACTGTGCAGTGCTCTAATTTTGGGATTCTCACAGGCAGTTGGCGCCTTCATTGTAGACACCAAAGCCAGCGACTACCGTATTGCAGGCGTCATATCCAAAGTCTAGGACGGCTACGAGCGGGTGACCGCCTACTACAACAAGACGCTTTCCAAGGCAGAAAAGAAATACTGTGTCGACCGGCGATAGTTATTGGAGGCAGTAAAGACCTTGGACCACTTCCACAAATACCTGTACGGTCAACCTTTCCAAATGAGGACTGGACATTTTGCCCCAACCTGGCTATTGAGCTTTAAGAACCTGGAAGGACGGACAGCACGTTGGGGCCAGAGTTTGCAGGAGTACGCCTTCACCTCTGAACATCGCAGAGGGAAGGTCCCGAAGACACTGTCCAAAAGAGTGCGGCCAGTGCACAAGATTGGAAGAGAAGGAGCACGATGCAGCAGTCCGAGTAGTCATAGCAGGGCCTGCGGATGGCTGGGATAGCGCAGGCCTGAGGAGAGAGCAGCAGGCGGACGCAGACTTGGTGCCACTCTTGAAGGAAGTGGAGGCAGGGACAAGACCAAAATGGGAGGACATTGCACCGAGAAGCGACACATACAAGTCTTACTGGGCCCACTGGGACTCGTTGAAGATCTGAGAGGGTGTGCTGTTCATGGTATGGAAATCACACGTTGGTGTGCGTCTGTAGTGTTTAACTACCGCTTTTACTACATACGGCACCGCAGGCGGGAACCGATAGGAAGACAGATAGAAAACGGTTGGTGCTTCCCCGGAATTAAGGTCCTGGAAGTCTTGGAGCGAACCGAAAGGTTGACAAACTACGGCAGCGCTAATACCGGCGGAGGCTCCCAGCAGAAGCTGAGAGATGGTGCCGTCAATGTCATTTGTGCGCAGCGATTCGCGGCCCCCAGACTAGTAGCCGGGGTCGCATGCAGCAGTACAACTTTGGAGCGCCATTCGAAGGGATCGCTTTCGACGCACCTGGACCATTCCCAGTGTCCGACCGAGGCAACAGGTACCTAATGATAGTCGTGGACTATTTCACCAAGTGGCCGGATGTGTATGCCATCCCGAACCATGAGGCAAAGACAATCACAGACTGCCTTGTGGGGAAAGTGTTCTGCTGACATGGGGTACCCTTAGAGCTGCACAGTGACTAGGATACCAATTTTGAGTTCAACCTAATGAAACAGGCACTACAAAGGCTTTTGGTTGAACAACAACCACACGAAGCCTCTACGTCCCCAGTCGGATGGTATGGTCAAAGGATACACCAAGAGCTTAGAGGAACACCTGAGGAAGGTCTTGGCCAGCCATCAGCGAGATTGGGATGGCAAAGTGCCACTGTTCTTGCTGACCTATCGGTCGTGAACACACGACACCATGGGGATGACGCAAGCAAGCTTAACGTTTGGCCGAGAGTTACGCCTCCTCTCTGACCTGGCTTTTGGAAGTCCTCCGGAAGCGAAACAGCCAGCGACCGAGTGTGTGGAGAACCTTGTGGAGCAACTCCACGATATGCATGAGATGACACCCCAGAACATCCAGAAGGCGAGCGACCGCATGAAGACCCGGTACGGCAGTGAAGCCAACGGCCCAGGGTGCCTGCAGCGTGACCTAGTCTCTTTGTACCGCACTACCCGGACCAAAAGACGCTGCCCGAATCTTCAGCAGCCATGGTAAGGGTCGTACCGGGTGGTGAAGAGGAATAACGACGTGGTGTACCGCATCCAGAAGGTTCCCCGAGCAAAATTTTGGTGTTGCAGTTGGATCGCCTAGTCCACTACGGTGGTGCCTTTCGGCTCGGCTAGCTTTGAGGAGGGAGCAGTGTCACCTAATTATCGGAAGGCATGGAAAACCGGCTGCTGGGTGGGCGACAGGAGGCATTCAGACCACCCCTACCCATTTATCTTGTGGCGTACACTGAAGTGGATATGTAGGGAAGTATTGCGAGGCACTTTACCGTCTCTTTCCCCTACCCCTTGACGTCTGTCAACATCGGGATGATCACTGAGCCGCGAAACTTCCAGAGATAGCGATCTGCGTATATAAGAAACGCAGTGGACGACCTTAGTTCAGTTCTTGGCGAGCAGGCATGAGGATCGCCATGCTAGAGAACGGACTGGAAGACGGTGTACGTGTATCAGAGGAGTTTTAAGTAATTGTGACTGTGGAGTGGACCTGTGACAGACGAACTGGTGAATTGTAATTGCGTGCGCTACGTAATTCTATGAAATCGGCAAGTGTTCCCCAAAGTCACGGTATTATTTGTGTAATATATATTACAAAGTGAGAGAAAACATTTTTCTACGGATAAACATATTATTTTATCGAGGTATTCTGTTATTTTTGAATGAAATAATTATAAATTGTGATAGATATATCTCAGACAACATTCAATGGAGTATTAAGTATGAAAACTAATAAAATATACAAAGAATTGTGTTATTCTTAGACACCCGAGCATAACCTGTTGGTGAAATCTGATTGGTCCTTCCAAGCTGCCTAAGAAAACAGAAAGACGGCGGTGAAGGCTAGAATCCACACGACATTGTAAGTTTAACATCAGATACGCAACACCGCATCAATATATTGACAATTGTTAGCACGTAGCATTTCTTTATTATCTCTTCTTGAGCAACCTTCAGCTCTTGTTTGGAACTTGATTTCTGCTGTCTGTTTAGGTTTTTATCTTTCTTTTTCTCACTGACGTAAAATAACACACGTAAAGCCGATTTTTTGTGCTCTTAACGTTGTATCTTTACTATCCTTGTTCTTAGAATTCTTTTGGTATTTCTGCATATATATTGAAAACTTTTTGCTTTATTTTGCATATTCTGACTCCATTCACTTTTACTTCCCACTGCGAGCTATAGAAACTGGCAACTTGTTACAATATTTTATGTCATGTTCTATAATACTCCATTAGAAGAAGAAAGGGAAGACACAACCTCGCATTCAGTGTTAGCACAATTGACAGCAGCTGTTCTCAACGGGTTTACCTAGCATCAGTGGGAAATAATACTTAGTTCTTTCGAAGTCTAAGTCTATTTGCTATCGACTACCAAATGTTTGTGTGGTTAGCCTCAGGTTAGTTACTTAACCCTTACCCAAGTTAATGGTTAGGGCTGACTTCCAGTTAACATCTAACCTGAAATCACAATACTGTCCAATTTTGGGACTGTCTCTATTAATAGAACAACATTATATTGTAGTAAACATATACTACGCGAGTAGATATACAGTACACAGTTTATAGTCTAAGGTGAAAACATGGACGTTTTTAAGAAACAGGTGTATATTAGCGTTTATTATGTAAACTAAAATTATATCAATGCCGAACCAATTGTTTTCAGTCCCTTATAATGTTCAACTGAATATTAACTCAAGTAGAAAACGATCAAATGCATGAATGTTGTATGATAAAATTATAGGGGTAATTTACTAAATGTTCTGTTGCCATGCTCAGTCTTATGTCTGACAAACTGTTTGTATACATCAAGAAGTATTGCTTAATTTAAAAACAACTCAATAGTGTAAATTTATAGAGACTGACTTGGAGTACGATTATCGGACGTTAAACATTGTCACCACCGAAAAGTGAGACAAAATAACAAATATAATGACAGCACCTGAGGATTTCTTGTAGTTCTATCTCAAACACCAAGTGTTAAACTTTGAACATCCAGGAAAGCTATGTATAGGAAGTACGTTAAACATCTAAAGTAGATAATATTGTGAGGATGTGGGTACGTAGAATTTAAAGTCCAGATTCCTAAAATTCTAAAAGTTCTGTATTTACTTTTAAATTCACTGTTCAGTTATCACGTAACATTGCATCACATATCACAATCCACAACACCAAGGCAATGGCAATAACAAATATTAGCTTTCGTTACAACACTTCACAGCTGACTCTCACTTTTATTCCATGTCTTTATAACAACTCCTTGGCGAATCGTTGCCTTCTTAAATACCTCATTGATAAATTCCAGACTCTTCCAGAAGAATAAAAGAACGAATATTTCATCACATTCCAGAAGCATAACTTCTGGCCGGCAAGTCCTTCATCTTAGCTATCTTCATTTGGCGTCCCCTTTGTGTACACTAGCCACGCTATTGTTAACTACTTATGCAACGCCGTTATTACCGTGAAACTTTATCCGCCGCTTGTTATCTATTTGCGTCGAAATTTGTTATTCCTCTTAGCGCGACAATATTATATAAATGTTAATATTCCCAAGAACAATTCTTTAAACCCGCTTATTGTTTGTTTCCGCCACAACCTGTATCACAGTCATCCATAGTGAAGGGGATTTCGAGGACACATCTAGAAAGTGTAATGTAGTGATTTCGCTTTTTGGAAATACACCTTAAACAATATTTCATTTTAAGCTAAATCGTTAGTCGTTTTTGACAATGTCGGGGCTTTCGAAAAATATTCCATATAAAATATAGTTTGTGTGCAGAATTTTCTTAAAATTTTGGTGTCTCATTCAATAAGGTGCTAAAATAAAATATTTTTGTACTTGATTATTTAACGAAACCTTTATAGACAAACATACGAGTGACGTTACCAACATGTACACCGGTAGCGTGATACACTCCTGTAAATTGACAGAAATTTAATAAGCCAAATATTTATTTAATTTATAGCTTTAGTTAATTGTTAAAGTAAACACACTACCTGGAAGCGTAAAATTTGCTTTTTGTTAACTAACTTTCAGTTAACTGTTGCTTAAATAATTGTTGATCAAATTTAATAAGTAAAGTATTGCAACAGGTTTAGGTCAATAGCAAAGTATTTCAAATAGAAAACTAAAGGAATCAAAAATAGAACATTTGACACTTGTCTTGTTTATACCGAGCTGGATGTCTCATGTGGTTCCTTTGTCGTCCGCACTCGGGATTGGGATTTCATTAGGGAGGGTTTTTTGTACGTAGCCCACCATGCTGGGCCTATTGTTCCTATGTCCCCAGTTAGGGGCACCACCGGGAGAAAGGATAAAATGAAGGAGACAGAGGGTGGTCGAGCCAAGGAGCCACGACAGTAGAGAGGGCAGGTTCCCTACAGAGATCAAACTTACTTCAAAATAAGAAATAATTATTTCAAGATCTAACCAGATTAATTAGTAATTAATTAAATATTTATACATTCCATATGTTAAAAACTGCATGGAAGCAAAAGCAAGGAACAATTACACACCTTTCAGGTAGTATAATGTAAATAATATAATGTATTAGCAAACTTTCTCAGTGATTTGTTAATTCAAGAATCACAAGAATTTAATAGAGATGTTAGTGAATATATGGGTATATAAAATTTCCATATTAAAGAATAAAGTTCCATAATTTCGTAATTAATATACACAAAACGACTCTCCACACCCAGATCCAGCTACCTATTAAATGATTTACAATATAGATGAAGGCAAGCATAAAAGAATGATATTCTTAAAAGCATGAAAGAAAGCATGTTAAAAGCATGAAAGACTCCAGGATATTGGATAATCATTCTAAATTTTAAATCTAACAACGATCCAAAATGATGCTGCACGAGAGCACCTACAACTTTATTAAGATCAACTATTTGTAAAGATACTAGGAATAGAATATTCATTACTTTGAAAAAATATGGTATTTTAACAGAAATTAATATAGATTTAGTTCAAACTGCAGCTTAGAAAATTTGACTTGGGTAAATAATAGAAGCTTTGTTGATAACAGATGAAGTATGTCTGGATAGTAGCTAGACGTATGACTGATTTAAGCACATAATACTGAAAGTAATAACGACCTGCAATTTTAGAGAAGCATAACTATTGGAAAATCAAGAAAAATGACAACGAAAAAATCTGAAATTCTTCACTCGCTACAAAATAAAGTGTATCAGATATATACCGTGCGTTATAACAAGATTTACATTATATGTGTAGCAATTTTTTGTATATCTCTTTTGTGTAGAATTCATTTCCTCCTCTACCTTCTATGCATGCTTTGTGGTACAGAATGTAGCATTAACAATGTAAAGACAACGCAACGAACAAAACCGGTACAAACCTGCAGCTCAAATGCCGCGCGTGTTCTACAGCGGCACACAGTGACAGTCTCATACAACACGAAGTACACGTTGGGTGTTACAGATGCCGCCACATTGTAATTTATATGTATATTAATATGTCTTTGCTGTTATGAATCTTTTCCAAAGTATTAGAACAGTAATGCTTCATTTTATTTTGAAACATATCCGGGATGTGAACGATACAGATTTTAAATTATATTATATACAAAAAAAACGGACACGGAAAAGAAAAGTTGCGTTTCGGATCAGAGGCCCATAAAAAGTATATAAATCCAGCGTATTTGTGTTTTCGTGTATATATTCCTTCCCATTCGTTTACCATTTTTTGAATCTGCGTCTTTTAGTATGTAGTACTGAACATTCACATGCATTTTAAAACTACGTGAATTTTGGGGAACTGCTCTTGATGAAGATTGATATAAAATTTATTTAACTCATCTCTGTAGTGACAATACGTGCCTTTTAAAATTGTGTTGTACGTATAAATACTAGTTTCAATTAATATTTTTGTAATATGTACATCGTTATATTCTTTATTTTTAATATTTAGTTTTAAGAATATTAATAAGTTATATTAGATGTTTATTTACTTTTAATTTAACGGTGTATTCTTACTACTATGCACTCTTTGATTTAACTGTGATTTGTTAGGCAATTTAATTTAGTCAAAATGTTTAGGTTTATGTGTAATTTCGGACACTGAATACTGAAATTAAAAACATGTATGATGGGATACCCTGCAGGTACACATTTCATGCTTTTAATGAACAAAAATTGTCAATATTTCGATGTCTAGGTTTGAAATCAAATAACAAAGGAAATTGTTAAAGCTGAGTTATAACACAGCTTGTTTCTCGACTGCAAAGATATTTAAAATCAATTATATCCATGAAGAACGTTGGGTTAATTATCCATTGTTTATTGCGCTACGGAGAGAACTTCTTGTCAAGTAAATACATTGTACACACTCAATGACTCAGTTTGTCGATATTGTGTAACCTGTTTTGTAGTGAACAATAGACCGGCTTTTAATATTCTTAAGTTGTACATACTAAAATTGTTGGCTTCACCTCATAATGAATTTCGGATATTTTGATATGTGTTATTGAGAATAATATATAATTAATTAGTAAATAAATGAAACAGCTTAGTGGTTCAGATAATTCCCAGTTTGTATAAAGTGTAAAATATGAGCAAAATAAGCAATATAGAATATTATGAGGGAAAATGTCGTAGTTTCTGTTCAGAAAGTATCCGCCATTTTTACTTTGCAAAAATAGTACGTCCAAAGAAAAAGGTCTATAAGAAATTGCTACAAATACCAGTGTTTGTCGTATTGAACCCCTAAGGAAAGACAACTGCGATACGTGGACAATACAAATACAAACCGTTATCACTAGCATTGAACTTTATGGCTTTGTGACAGGAGAAAAAACAAAGACACCAAATGACGCCAAACCGGAAACCAAAGTGATTCTAGTGGAAATTCAGAACTTATTCTTATGATTTCACATACAGAATTAAAACAAATAAATCATTATTTAACCTCAAACAACGTAAATGTTCAGACCCTGCTAGGAAAGCTACGCTTCTCCAACATTTAATTGTACCGAAAAAGCACAGCACAGATAATATTCGTAATGATCTCTACACATTCTTAGATATCTTTGACAAACTAAAAGAAATGAACGTCGCGATAAATGAAGACTGATTGGTCCAGATTATGCTGTATTCCCTGCCATCTTAATTTTAATATTTTCGAATTACCGTTGAATCAAGGGTTGAGCTACCCAGTGTTGAAAACCTAACATTTAATATATTGTACAAAAATTAAGCCAGACAAAAAAGAAAACTTCAAGTGAAGGAGCACTAAATGCTAGTAATAACACATATCAACAGAGAAATGGTAATCAGTAGAAACGACCGTTCACAAAGCAATTTGCAAGAGGAAGTCTCAAGTAGTCTCCAGGTGTAGTCTGTTCGAAGACAAATAACAGTACATCTAAATGTTGGTCAAATAAAAGGAATTTAAAGAACACTGAGCACACCTTCATGGTGGAACAATGTTCAGTTTGAGGCCGAATGTCTACCCGCGACAATTATTCCTACAACTAAATAATTAAGTTTAGAAACTTATCGCAATATTTATATTTACAGTAACTGTTTTTTTCTTCTAGTACTTTTATTAATGTTCCACAAGGTAACAGATGTGGAAGAGCAAGACTTATAGATAGGTATAATGTAGCTGTCATCAGCGCCCCTACAGGATTTACCTAGCAATAGTCCAGACATTAAACATACTCCAAAATAAGAAATGATTCTTTCTTGTGTTTAGCTTAAAGTTAGTTGACTAATTGATACTTAATATCAATATACAAACTTTAGATATATTGCAGTAACATTACTCTCTATAAAGACGTGATGAGTCGGTTTTAAGTGACAGTCAAATGGTTTAAAAGTACTTATGTAGGGGTGACTTTGAAATTCGCTTCTCTTTTTATCTCCAACAGAAAATAAAGGTCTCATCCTTTCATTCATATATCTTTCTCGTTACTGTTCGAGAACGAAATTGCCCTCTTTATTTCGTGCACGGATGGGCCATATTTGTAAATACATTTTAGTTCTAGGGACTTAAAAAACGTGTGTTGGTACTGAAACCTCGATATTGAATTTTTGGACTGCACTGAAATGCTTAGCAACTCGAGGAAGTACGCAATAGAAAGTAAAAACGACTTCTCGGTTTAGAAAAATATAAACTATTGGGAAATTTTTAAGTATAACCAAGAGCAAATCTGACATGGTTGACTCCAGAAATTAAACTATATCGGACATAAATAGTGTTTTATAACAGGATCTACGTCATATGGGTAGGACGAATTTGGTTATGACTTGCAATTAATAGTTGTGTAAAGTGATTCAGACTGAAAAGGACTTCTGAGGATATTTCCTGCAAATTTAGCATATCTATTTTCCTTTGGAATAAACATATTTCAATAATGTACCACTTCAATTGAAGCATAGCCCACCTCGGTAGCGTAGATGGTAGCATGTCTGCAACACGTTCAAGAGGTCCCGAGTTCGAATCTCGGTGAGGGTGAGTTACCTCAATAAGTTTTTTTCCGGGGTTTTCCCTTATCCTTACAGAGGAATGTCGGGTAACTCTAAGCTCCATGGACCGTGGACACATTTGAATATCATTCACCCATTTCATTCACCGTCAGATATGACTTAACGTTGGAGGACGTAAAATTACAAAAATAAGAAACAAAAAAATTAAAGCATTAGAGCTAATTTGATAAAATTGTAAGAATTTTTTCCAGTTAATTGGCAGTGCAGTATTGCGGGGATATGTTTAACTTCTTAGAGCGAAGATGTTGTACAATATCAGTATTTAACTGATTTTCCAGTTTTGAGTATTGCTGAGAAATCTCCTTTTGTTTTAGATGCAGGTGATCCTAAAATATAAAATATGTATTACTGGTTCGGTAATATGCCATTTAGATCTATTCTTGACACTGTGCTGTTAGAACTAGTTTACCAATATGAGCAAAGCGGTTTTAGTTGAACATAGGTATTATCCTGCTGATAAAAGCGATACCCGGGCCTTATCTTTATTAGCAGAAGCCTCACAGATAACTCAACAATTACTCCACGTGGACATAACGTCTATACGTTATTTGTGATTCGTGCGCATTCCATTGGCTGAAGTGATGTGTTCATTGGAGGTTAGCAGTCGTTCGGGAAGCGTGGAGGTTCTCCTCTCTCATTCTGACAGGAATAATCACTGCGTTATCTGAGATGTTTGTACTAACATAGATAAAGCCATGGCGACGTTTTGAGCAGTACAATGTGTGCAAACATTATAATAGCCCCTAAAGAAAGAAACACAAAAATTTACATATAAGGGGTAGTCTGTAATTGGGATACTTTCTTGAAAGTCTTGCCCGACGTCCTTGTAGATGCGGAACTTATATGCAATTGTGGTATTTAATTGCTTTTCACATTTTGAATTTGGATGAGAAACCTTTCTTATATTCAGGTTTTCCATATATATTATATATATATATATATATATTCGCGGTGAAATTTCGACACTTACTTCTTGGATAGAATACAACTACTCCTTTACCTAATATGTATCTTCATAATACGCAAAATTCTGTTTTAACGCTTAAATAAAGCCCAGCGAAAGCAAGTTGTACTAACATGCAGTTCAAATATCCCGCGTGTTTCCTGACTGCGATCACAGCGATACGCAGTGGGAGTCTCACGCAACACGGAGTACAAGTATGATATTACAGATGGCGCACAGGCTATGTTCTTGAAGTATGTTATAATATGCCTAAGTTATTAATTTACTTTAGCAAAATATTAGAACTGTTATGTTTTCCTTTACTGGAAAACACATCATAACTGTGAATAATAGTAATTTGGAGCTATATCACATTGAAATATCACTACCGACGAAAAAGGAATATTGTGGTTTGGAACGAAATTCCACAGAAGGTTGAATAAGTATAACAAATTCTAGTGTTTCTCTTCATATATTTATTCCATTCAGATCCAATTACTTATTTATATGAATAACTATAGCGGGCTATAAATATTTTGAACAGTGATATAAATCCTGCAACCACCATTATTTATGAATTAACCCAGGTCTTTCCAAACGAGATGCCGTGCATCAAAAAAGTTGCTTGCATTGAGTATTTGGGTTGTTATACAATCGATTTGGCAGTAGAAATTCGTAGCATTAGACACTTCTTGCTCTTACTTGTATTTTTAATTTCAAGAATTTATTCGTATGTAATACCGAACGTTGACATAACATTTAGGGTCCATTATATGTTGCATATTCCTGTGCCCATTAATCCTTATTTCGCTCTCATAATTACTGAAACTAGAAGATCATTTCAATATCTTAATTCTCAACAGCAAACAGTGATTGATCTGGTATTTTTATACAATGGTCCATAAAAAGCAAAGAGACAAACTACCAACTAGGGTTAATACAATAGACTACAGCGCCAGTACAGGATTTACGTAACAGCACTTGGGGATTTCATTTCCTAGTATTAAGCGCCCGCGTTTACTAAATGCGGCACCGAAGGCGATGAAACTCATGAGATGGATTAGGAAACCGCAGCACCCTGAAGGATTCCGCCCCGACGCCGTTTTATTCATCACAAGTCTCACATGCAGTAGCCTGGAATCAAAGCTTTGGATCTCCTTGTGTGCCCAATACATAAGAAAAGAATGTACTAGAAAATATGCGAATACAGTAGACTTTAAGTGATAGCTAAATGTTTTAAAACGGGTTGTCTAGATAACGTCTTTGAAATTCCGTTCTCTTTGTAGGTTAAAGCCTTACGTTTTGAGACAAGTATTTCAGTACTAACCTCAATAACAAGTCATATTTTACAAATGATTAATTTCACAAAAGCATTTTGGGGTAAATTGTTCCTATATTTTAGCAAGATCTGCATTTTTGTGTAGTAATGTTTTGTATATCTCTTACAGTTATACAAAAGTTATTAAGTATTGAGGGGCCTTCTAAAATAATTTCAGGAAATTCAAGTGTATTACAATATATAAAATGCAGTAAATGTAATTTATTTTAATAAAAGTGATTAGCAATTTTAGAGAAAATGTTTTAGAAGAACCTTACATGTAAAGTGTAGCATGAGAATTTTCTTAAACTAAAATATCACGTTTGGTATTTAACTGATCTTAGCATTTTAAGTTATGTTCTTGATACATAAACACAAGAGAAATGTTTCCCACTTGTAATTTTGATCATTTCTCGATATCGAATGGAAGGTAACTGTTTCCTCTACTTGCTGTATGTACGTAGTAGAGAATATAACACATTCTGTCGGAAATTTCAAGTATATAGACTAATGAAAATATTAGAGAACGTTGGCCCTGCCAAGTATGCCTCATACATTTATAGTTTAATGGGTGACACAATTTCATGACCTTAAATGTACTTAATGGCGAGAGCCTCTTTTGTATTTACTAATATGTAAATGAGCCGCTGAGGGACAAATTTCCGGAACACTGGTAGTTCGATGTGTTCATCACAATTGACAGCAGCTCACTAAATAAAACATTTATTTTATTATGTCTCCCGTTAAGCGTAGTTTAAATACACCAACTAGAAATGTAGTACATCTTCATTAAATCGTGAATTCATATAAATTTGTTATGGGGAAAGAATTAAACGCTTTTGGTCAAATTTAGCGTGTGCTTTAGGTTAAGTAAATAATTGCAACAAGTTCAAGTCAATAGTAAAGTAGTCTAAAGGGTAATATTTGGAACAAAAACACATCATCACTATAACCTTGTTGTTAAGTGACGCGATTTGCTGCACATTATTTCGCTGTGTATGGATAAAGCGTTTGCATCAATAATTCGAAACTACTATGTGTGTTGTTCTTAGGTTAACACCACGTTAACATGGTGAGGCTTATTTTACGATTGAAATACTTAAAGGTTTAAACGAAATAATTTTCCCTCGCACTTGTAGACTGCGGACTTACGTGAGTATACTTGCCAAAATATTTTGAAAACTGAAATGATTAATACTGCCAAAACTCCGTGATTATAATTTCTGCTTTCATGTTGTCACACGGACGCCACATTCAAATTGGAAATATATTTTACGGAAGCGATATGCGATAGTTGCTTTCTCTGTATCACTTTGTCTGACCTTCTGTTTTGTATACCTTGCTCTGTACTTTGTTTCTTTTAGTGGGTTGCAGGTAAATGCCGCTAATTTTCTGATATATTACCAAATGAATCCGGTTTAAAACTTAATTGAATTTGTATATGTCTGGATGTGACCTGTAAAACAAGTGGTGAAATGCCTCACATACGTTTGTAGTTTGAGTACCTTCAGACGAGAGCTCGGCCCATTCTCGACGATTAAACATGGCCTCCTCAGTTATATAATAATCAACAAGGTAGGCAACAAATTGTTCTATCTTTTGACATAACGGCTTGTTATCAGTCATATCAAATACAAAACAATCACCTACTTCATGTGGAGGTAAATAAGACAAACGAAAACAGTGTTTAAGCCACTTACCGTCTTCAGACGAATTGTCTTTGAACACATTTGCTCGTCCAATGCTTTGTAGTTGACGTCACCAGGCCTGCCCGAGATGGAACCTACAATCCAAAAGTTGAGTTCCGTCACTCCATGTTGACTTAATTACTTCATGTATAGAAACCTCGAAATCTGCAACTATTGTCTTATGTTGAAGCTTCAGCCCTAAATGTTCGCACTCTTCAACTATGGAACGAAGTACCAAGGAAGACATGTCTATGTTTTAATTTGGCAGTAAACAAAAGACTGATGGAATGTAACGTCCATTATGTAGGAAATCGAATATAAATAACTGCGTAAAGTATTTTGTACTACATCCATAGTTGTCGCATAGTAAGTTGGGGATTGGCGTTTTGCCTCCACGTTCTATTCAGATGCGAAAATAAGGAGAGGGGATAAACACGTCAACGACACGTCATTGCGGTCGCCTAGCAACCAACAATCCACCAATCAAAAGTAAACTGTTGCTATAGCAACCCGGCACGCTTATCCTACGTTGTGAACTCTATCGCACTACACCACGTGCTTTATGCATGATGCTAGTCTATCGGCATGTTGAGGTTTGTAATAAGCAGACATTGCTACTATTATTGCTTAGCTTATGAATCTGCGGTATTACAATACCCTCGTCGTTCGTTGCCCTTTCGTATGAGAAGGTATGCATTGTTGGAAGCGAACAGGTGTGGATTTAGTTTCAAGGAATATCTTGTGAGGTTTTCTGGGTGAATGGCCAACCTTTTCAGTTTTATGACCAACCCTCCTTACCTGCTTTGTAAGGTCCAGTTCTAACATGAATAACCCTTACGGAACTTAGGGTATTTCTCCCTGACATCACTGCCAAAGTAAGAGTTTAGTGCTTCAAGTAGTGAATGTTTCACAAGTGTAGATTTAAATTTTCGCAACATAATTCGTGTGTTTCAGTGATCAGCTTCAGTGTTTCAGTGTAACTTTAATATTTAGCCAATTATCGTTACTAATGACTGTCACAAACTCTTGTACTACAAAAACAGAAATAAAGAAGTTATCTGTGAATATCACAAAAATGTTTTTTGGTACGGAATCCCTATTAAAGAACAAGTAAGCTAAATTATATCTGCATGTTAAGACCATTTAAGAATTACGAATTGCTTGAACTGGTAAAAGCAAACCGCAATTCCCAAAATATATAATTAATAATATTTCTGCAGAAAAAGGCCACAAAATTACAAAACCTCCTCCCTACCATTGCCATTTTAATGCAATAGAGTTGATTTGGGCCCAAATAAGGGGATATGTAGCGCGCAACAATACAGATTTCACTATAACATATGTTATAAAACTAACAGAAGAAGGAATAACAAAAATAAGTGCTAAGATTTGGGAAGATGCTGTTTGTCACACAAAAAAGTTATAGTGGCAGCATGGGAAAACGAAGGCGTTTTGGAAGAATGTGGAAGAACTTATAATTTCCGTGGGAGATTGCAGTAACTTTAACGACGACTGTGGCGACGGCGTCAACGACGACGGTCAGAAAAGCAGTACCAATGAGAGCAGCGCCTCCGAGATAAGCGGCATATTTCCGTTGGAATAGAATGAATACCGACCCGTATGAAAAAAATAGAATGCACAATTCTGTGCAAGTATGGCAATTTGTTCCTCTAAATCTTAACTGTGGCTAACCATTTATTATTTTCTCATTCCGAAGGTTTCGTATGCTGTAATTAGGTAATTGTCCACTTAAACATGTAGACAGTCTTACGGCAGTCTTACGATTAACACTGCAGTACGCAAATTTCTAGGAATATGTGCGTGTGCATTGGCGCAACCGAATTTCCTCCTCACCTGTAGCCTCCATCTTCGTTGCCTAGCACGTGGAGAGGAACGGTAAAGTGGCAACTGTGCTATCCCCTCTTCTTCCCCACTCCTTCAACTGTCAATCACCAACTTATAATGTACCCATAATAATAGTCCCATCTATGTAAAGCGTTTGTACTTCACAGAAACATTGCAAAGCATTTTCCCATACAAAAATAATCCTAGTTTTTTCGTGATCATTGAGTAGCACAAGATCTTCGTCAGTAGACGACATTGGTTGTACTTTACTTACAGCGCCGTGAACTAAAGTATCTTTGTAGGTATTTCGGTATATGGTGACGTCGTTCTCGTAATAGTTTAACGTCACTGAAATGTAAGACACTAGCACAAGTCTCTGGAGTTTAACTCCATGTTGCACTTATTACAATGTCTGGTTCACTGGCACACGACGCACGTACGGCAGTCGTGATTATGACCGCCTACAGTTAACGTTATTGTTTTGTCAGGACAACGACAACATATACGTCCATCTATTGTATGTGTACGCCTTACGAAAGTTGAACTTATATACAAGCAAGTCCTCTCTTAGGTTGCTGCCCCTTTCGACTACTTCCATGACAACCTTTACTGTTCACTACTCTATCTCTCCCACGCGACGTGTCTACTACTGAAACAAAACACGGCACTAAGTTCTAGTCCATTTATTGTACTACAAAAATAACATAAATACAAATTTTTAGCCAAACATGTCGCTGGCGCAAATTCATATACCATAAGAGAAACGTACTTTCCATATATCAAATCTGTAGCGAATCCACTGTCCCCGACAAGATTATAATGGTGTGAGTATATTTACAATATCAGCGAGTGACGTATCAGATATCTTATTATAGTCAAGTATCAGGTAACCTTGGGTCTAAATTTAAAATTTGTTTTAATATATCCTACACTTACCTGAGCCAATAAGTACAATGACCTCAACTTTCGCAGTGTATTCTTCTCTCCTATCTCGCTCTGACGTACGTTTGCCTAAGGTTCTTAATTTTTTAGCATTTAGTCAGCTCAATGACAATTTCAAGAGAATAAGGTAGTGTTATTGGCAATTTGCACAAGCTATACAGTTTATTAAAACTTTTAAGGAATATTTTATTTGTTACGCGATTTTCATTTTTAAACATTTAATCGTGTTGTATTAAACATAATCATGAGTCAATCAAAATTTAGTGACAACGTTGTCTGCCTTTGGCGCTATCAGCGGTTATTCATGTAAGCTCATAACAATGAAAATTAAGAACACTTGATATTTGCTAACTGCGTCTGGACATTATAGGACATTTTGACTAAGTTTAATTGTAAGCTGTTACCTTCAGTGCTCTAAATATGTTTAGTAAATACGAACAAAGAGGCTTCATTAAAATTCAGGTTATAAGAGTTATTAATGCTCGACAATGTCACACAGAATTATTGGAAGTTTGTGGTAGACAGACTTTACCATATCGTACCGTGGCTACGTGGTCCAATGCATTTAGCGGAGGAAATATTATGATTATATTACAAGTAACACTTAAAACTAAATTTTTTTTCAATTGTTTCATATGTTTGTTGGATATTTATAAGTTTTAGCATACGTATTGTGACTGGAGTGGTAGGAGGTGTATTTTACGTCAAGTAACACTAACTGTTTATTTATCTGTAGGTTACTGTCGTGAGTATTTTTATTATTATTATACTAATTACCTTTCGGCTTGTTAGCTTTGTATTAATTTGGTTTTAGTTTAAAGTAAAATTATGATTTGTAGTGTTAAGTCATGGTATCCTTGTCTTTCTTTCTTTTCTATGTAACATAAGTCTTCCAAAGTTACGTCATATTGGACGATGAATGAAAGGGGTGAACTGATGCTCATATGAGCCCGGGGTCCACAGATCTTAGATTTACCCGACATTCATCCTTCAGGATAAGGGAAAACCCCGGAAAACCCTTATCCAGTTTCGAGATCCGAATTTGGGACCTCTTGAACGTGAGGCAGACACGCTACCGTGGTGGATAGGCTTGTCATTATTATGCTTATCTGAGCATTTACACTAAATTACTCTTATATTTGTTTTATAAATGATATCCTCAGCTATTATACCTAATTTAATCAGTTCTTTATTTGGCTCAGATCGTTCCTATTGTTTAGTTATTTATTATCAGGATGTAAATTCTTATATTTCGGAATCTTAACTCAAGTACCAGCTGTACGAAATGCGTGAATTTTGTAAGATAAAATCATATTTATTATTTACATTGTATAATTAATGTTTAGTTTCATTATTAGTTGTATTAGCGTAGATAGTACTCAAATTACCTGCAACTATAGCAAATCAGACCTCAGTCCATTGTTAGACCCTGGAGTGTATTTATTAGTTTGATTTGGTAAAACTTTTACTAACTGACCTTACATGTTTATTAGTAATACTAGTATTATAAATATTGTCACGGCAGCGGGCATAAAAGTGTCAACGCAAACACAGAAGAGACGGCGGATAGCGTTTCACGGTAATAGAGATCTTGCATAAGCAGTTAACGATAGCGCGGCTATTGTAGACAAAGAATTGGCAAATAAAGATAGCTGAGGTAAAGGACTTGCCGGCACACATAGGATTTGACGTTTGGAATGTTCTAGTGATATCTTGATTGACAGAGACAGTTGTGTTCTTATTCGCATTTATGAATTAGATATATAAGAGATTATGACACCCCAGTGGACAGTTGTAAAACAGTCATTCGAAGCATTAAACAGCTGTATAACACTGCTGTAGCGAGAGATGATGCTGTACACTGGACGCTGTTTGTTATTGTCATCGACCTTGGAATATTGTGTTGTATATGTGACATAATGTTTTACGTGAGAAGTGAAGAGTGTATTTCTACGGAAATAAAGAGCATTTAGAATTTCGGAAAATTGGATTTTTAATTCTATGAACCCACAAATACGAAGATTAGGAGATGATTTTCAGTAGGTTTACTTTTAGAAAGTAATTTTTTGTAATCATTATAGTTTAAGGACCAGAATATAAACTAAATTTTTTATTTACCTTTTAATTCGGTTTGAACTGAAGCCTGAAGCTAAATTTAGTACTCATGCGATGTTTGAAGATGCTATGATGATGCAACGCTTTGTGGCACCATCTCGAAGCAGCATTATTTGGCATGAAGGTGGACGCAGATGAATTTCTCACCATTGATGACGACCTTGAAGAAATCTATAAGTTTATTCTGCATCTCTGGATCAGTAGGCGCATCTGAAATTCTTAAGCGACGAGTTCCTTTACTTTCCGAAGCTCGTAGTAACGGGACTGATAAAGTTAGTATTAACACTGTAGAAGATTGATCAAATAACACCTTTTCTGTTCAAAGGTGGAAATCTAATTGCTCAATAACATTTCTAAGCATTTTGATACAGCTCCAAATACTATTAATATAGTCTTTTTACAACCAGCGTTAGATTTCACGATGAACTATTTCTTTTGTTGCGCTCATGCTACTTATGCATTTTTGATGCACACTCAAAATTTTTCCGTGCAAAACCGGGGAACTAAATACACGTCTTACTCATAAGACATTCCTAAGCAGGAGAACTAAGTATTTTAAAACATTTAACGTCTTATCATATTACTTTGTCATGGTTATACCATTACCTACCATACATTATTTCTTTATCATATTATTGAAACTAATCTCTTTGACCATTCTTAACAAAACATGAAGTATCCAAAATAACTGCTACAAGCCTTACTACGGTACAGAGAGTCTGCTACTTCTGAAAATGTAAGGATATATACTAATTTCTGGACAAGCTACCCCACATATTAAACAATCAATATACAATATGTAACAAATAAATGGTACTTAATGAAAACCTAGTTTTCATTTCAATAAAAGCTTCACAGTTACCAGACGTTAATTGAGTATATTTAAGCTTTCATGTTCGTCTATAAACAAATAACGAAGTGGAAGAGGTAGACCTTAAGCTATAGACAAATACTTTAAAGCTTAAGAACACTTATGAAGTTGCCCTCAAACTTAGTATATGCATGCCATTTGTTATTAACATGCTCTAGGAGAATCCTCTTAGTGTAAATTTTTAGAGCAGTTTTTAGAGAAAATCGTAATTTTTTAAAAACTCTTTTATTTTTGTGTGGTATTTAAATATATTTGTAAAAATTCTTCACGTGTTTAAGTTTGGTATTTAAGGGACCTTTTAGTTTTGAGTCTTGCGGGAAAACGTTTTTTTTTTTTTTTTTCACCTGTTGCGAAAATATTTATATTAAGTTCCAGTTTGATATTTAATTTTTCCACTAAAAGCAACTCTTCCTCTACCTATTATGTTTAATACGGTACAGAAAATATCATTTAACGCTAAAATAACGTCCAACGAAGAAACCGGTGCAAACATGCAGTTCAAATATGCCGTGTGTTCCCTCCGACAACAGCGACGCGCAGTGGAATTTTTTTAGCTCTTTTTTTCTTTTTTCGGCTGTGGTGTACTCAGCTGTCGTTGAGAAGATGACGGCGCTGATGGAATAAATGATGCCTTCCCACAGGGATGCAGGGGGCAGAGCACCTGCCCTGTGTAGTGATTGTGCCCTCCACAAGAGGCATAATAGTGATGGCGGCAGCGGAGATCATGCTGTGTGCCAACCGAGGTGAGGCAGGAGGTACCACTGTAGTGGCACCTCGGTTCCGCTGCGCAGGATTCTGCTGTATATCCGTAGGCGTAGCAGCGGTGGCATGGAGATGGTTGAGTCTGTCGGCTGGCCTCGGTCCTCAGCACCTGAGGCCGGTAACCAGGGCAGGTTCCAGATCTGCGGTGCTGGCTAGCTCCACTCTGACCCGCGGTGTCGGGCTCCGGGCTGATGTGAAGCGGTGTACCCTTGTAGCTGAAGGCCTCTGATGCTGCGCACGAAGCGTACTTGTGGGTCCCGGGACACTCACTTCACCCCTATATGGTACGACGTGTGGGTGGTGTCAGCTGACGGCTAACTGCCGATGTGAGCTGTCCTGCTCTCCGCTGAGAGGCAAGGGCAGGTGCTGACTGTGGTGCCCTCGCTGCTGTGTTTCGATGGTGGTTGCGTGGCGGCGGCTGGTTGGCGGCCGCTGTTGACTGACTTGCTTCCAGCTCGGAAGCAGAGCCAGGATCTGGTCGAGACTGTTGCGAGCTAAGCTACTCTCCGGTTTATCCCTGCTTAGTGGCAGTAGTCTTCTTGACTCGAACCTCTGTGTTGCGGTGATGTTAACTGATAGGACTAGCTAGGAGTTGGGTCGGCAGCTAGCGGGCGTCCAAAGGGGAAGCGGGATTCAGTGAAGAGCTACTTGCCCTGATCTTCTCGGTCAGCTCCGCGAGAGGCTTCCTTCCAGCCACCGGTATTGATCGAGAGGCGGGAGTCGGTGCCCGAGAGCTGGCAGGCGATGGCTGCTCTGGTTGGCTGGTCTTCTTGACTTTATCTGCGTTTTTCTTTGCAATTCCGCGTAAGTGTGCGTTGTCTCCTCAAGGTGATGTTTACTCCTCAGTCTCCTTATTAAAATAAATTATTATTCCCTTGTACTAATTAGTAATCCTTTTAATATGCCATTAAACGCATATTCAACTTTAATTTTACAAAGCTGACTTTGTCGCAATCTTCGAAAACGAAGTTTAAATTAATTGCTAGCGTATATTACTATATTACTTAATTATAACATAATATTTAGAAAAGAGGCCAGTTTTGAAAGTCTTAAACCAACACTGCCTTCAACACATTTTGTTTATTAACATGTATCATAAGAACCTTTCTTCCGTTATGTTATGTAAATGAAAATTTTTCAAATAAGTGCATTCAACAGATCCGTAAAGTTCTAAATTTTTCAACATCAGACATATTTGAGTGAATGTATGAATTACAATAGCTAAAAACGCCAGTATATATATATATATATATATATATATCCGTTTTGGAATGCTTCCATGTTTAGTTATAATTACTTTTTTCTTCGACATTTGTGTATATACGTTCTTAGCTATTCTTAGTACTGGAGAAATAACACGCACTAAAATATATGCTAAACCTAAAGAGTAGAGTAATGTAACTTATAAAGATTTATAAATATTTGTAACTCTTTTTTCTCAGTATACAATGTTGCAGCTAGTGCCATCTGTGGCCAGCAAAACAAGGTTGAACTTGAACTTACATTTTTGTGAGCCAACATGTTTTCCTTGACGGAAATGTGTAAACTAAAATATTGCCTGGTACGTAGCAGTTTTTAAAAGTATCTTCAAGTATTTACACTTACACTACATTCTCAAGTCACTCATTCACGATGGCTCATCTTTGCAACTCTTCCGAATTTAATATACCGCTTTACAGAAGTAGTCTCAGTGCCCATTTCTTAGTAGGTACAACAGGTATACAGGATATATGAAATATCTCGCACTGTGGTTTTCCTCTCTGGATACAACATAATACGCCTCCTTAACATTTCGCAGATCTAGTAGGTCATCGGCAAATATAAGCAACCTTTTTTAAACGGATGTGGTTATTCCTTTTCATATCTCATGGCGAAGGAAAGATTGCGGAATTTAAAAGACATACATATCATCAGTATGTTAAATAGTTTAAAATTCCCCAAAGCCAGCCACGTACTGATATAATTTTAGTAAATTTTAGCAAATACTTACAAAATTGTGTACCGTTTCCTACGGGTATCAATAATATTAAAACTATCTGTGAAAGCACTGGGGAGGTTTGGACAGGAAAAGGCACCAAAACATACTAAACACTTTACAACAAGCTTTATTATTCTAAATCATTGCAAACTTAGCAATTTTCAAAAACGTAACTTTGACACTGATCAGAGAGTTCTTTTTACAATTTCTTTTAGTATTTTTATTTGTGCACCAACCCAGTGAAATATTCATAATAATTCACAGAACATGGGAAGAAAATTGGAAAATTTAATCGAATAGTATGTCGGAAAATGGCTAACTCATTAAAAATATATTTGAAATATTTGTAGTGTTTAAACCGGACATACATTGTTTGTGTAGGTACTAACATTTTTTCTATCTGCTACAGTGTACCAGATATACAGTTCGTTTGGAACAAAGAGCTTGAAAATAATTAAAGTTAGACGTCTCAATTACCGTTAGTAATTTAAAATGGATGAGTACCAGTTTTCACCCTCTGAAGTGTTTGTATTTAAATTTGAGGCTATTTTTTTTGTTTCCTTTTTGGCCCATGCTGCTGAAAGTTGCGCAAGCACATGCACTCACAAAGGGGGAGAGGGAGAGGAGAAAAAGATGGAGACTTGGAGAGATTCTGAAAAAAGCAATATTTAGACTCATAAGGCCACAAGACTCTCGTTTCCTTTGTAATTTCTACAGCCACTTCTATTGGTGTGCTACATAGTTCAGTTATTTGCATTTGCATTAGTGTTAAAACGTTGTACGTATTTGACTGTAAAAAATATATCCCTCATTTCAAAATTCAGACCTGTAATGCGATTTATGCGGAGACAGCTAAAGAGGTCAAAAGGCATTTCATGTAGTAAATGAGACATAGGTAAATTTGTTGTGAAGGAATTTCTGTTACATCCCTGTTGGTTTTCCCACTTTACAAGCTCAGAAAATGGTGAACATCACATGTTATGCGTGACCACTCTTATTTAATCTCGGATATATTTCGTGCTTCACTTTGTTATTTAATTTACTATTATTCGTTTAATGCAACCTGAGAAGTCTGGGCTGGCAGAGCATTGTTTTGATAACGACCATAGAGTCAATGTTTGGGAGACGACCATCTTGGCAAAATGCAACAGTTCCTGGGAGCAGAGAATTAAGTAGGCTTTGGACATTTACTACGAGAGGAGCACGCTTAATCGTGATGCTGGATTTCGGTTCAGCTGCTCTTAAGAGCCGGCCTTCAAAAGGAAATCCGTCGATTTAAGAATCACCGATGAATACAGCTTGCTGATCAAGTTAAGTATTTACGTTTCTTTGACCCAATAAATTTTCTATATTCACGCCATTTCTTGACCTGGCATTTAATTTATTGAAAACAGTCTTTTGTTCAGTAACTCGAATTTTAATGGTGTTTTGTTTTTGTCTTTGTATGTGTTGTCCTGCGCCTTGCCGTAGCGTGCTAAGGAAGCATGCTTTGTTCCCTGGTCAAGGAAAGCGCCCCGGGTTCGTTCCCACCCATGTGGTGGGGATTTTAGGTCCCGGGTATAGGACCGGCGCCCACTCAGCATCGTGAGGAAAGTGAGGAGCTTACGCTAGCTAAACGGCCCTGGTCACGAAAATCAACGTTCCGGCTGGGGGATGCAGAGATGCTGACCAATTTGGTCCCCCTATCGGTTGGATCATCGCCCACATCTTCCGTACGTTAGTGGGCGTGAGGCCGGCAGTCGGGTTGGTAGGCGCTGGCCCTCTAAGGGCTGTCGTGCAAGTGGTTAAGCTTAACTTTATATGCTTGTGTTCTATCCAGTGATTCGTTTGCGGTTATTACATTTTATAAGTATCCTGTTGATGGGAGAAATGCACACTACCGAAACGTATATTTCCAATCGTCTTTTCACCTGGCTTGCTTCCCGAGAACAACTTGAGCATTTATCGTCGCCAGGAAAGCTTTAGGTCTTATTTTATAAATTTCCCTTTATTATTGACTGTAAGTGCTTTAGTTTAACCTTTGATAGCACCTTTTGTGATGTTATAATTTGTTGAATTTCCAGATATTTTCCTTAGAACCATTGACAACTGTGAGGTTTGCTTCAAACTAGAATTCATGTAGAATCTGCTGTAAAAGCTCTGCCAACTTCCACAGGTGTCTCTGAGCTTATCGTCAGCTTATTAAACATATTTGTGGTTGGGCACGCAACAGAAGATTTGGAGCCTACCAGCAGCAGAGATAGACGGATGAGCGTTCACAATATTTAAGAACTTTACACATTATTATACAGATTGTAGTTGTGTTGCTTCATTAAATAATACTAACAATACTAACAATACCAACAATACCAGCATTGCCAACATTACCAACAATACCAACATTACCAACATTACCAACAGTACCAACAGTACCAACAGTACCAACAGTACCAACAATACCAACAATACCAACAATACCAACAATACCAACAATACCAACAATAACAACAATAACAACATTACCAACAATACCAACAATGCCAACAGTGCCAACTAAGCCAACAATGCCAACAATACCAACAATAACAACAATACCAACAATACCAACAATACCAACAACACCAACAATTCTAACAACACTATCAACACTAACAACACTAACAACACTAACAATACTAACATCACTAACAACACTAACAATACTAACAATACTAACAATACTTATAATACTAATACTAATACCAATACTAATAATACTAATAATACTTATAATCATCATCATCATTATCATCATAATCATCATCATAATCATCATCATCATAATCATCACAATCATCAATACACAATCATCATAATCACAATCATCATAATCATAATAATCATAAACAGAATAATTATAATCACAATAATCATAATCATATTAATCATAATCATAATAATCATAATCATAATAATAATCATCATAATCATAATCGTCATAATCATGATCATCATAATCATCACAATCATCATAATTATAGTCATAATCATCATCATAATCATAATAATCATAATCATAATCATCATAATAATCATAATCATAATCATCATAATAATCATAATCAACAAAGCAATTTACAAAAACTTCTACATGCGTGTTTCCGTGTAAATGAACTGTATACCTCATAGCCGTGTAGCAGCACCATTCAGGATACTTAAGCCTTTGTAGAATAGTGAGTTGAGAATGTATGATGAATATAAAACACTCAATGTCAGTCAAAATATGGAAGGCGGACGCTCTGTTATATGGATTGCCCGGTCGGATGTACAATGTTTTTATCCATCAGGCGCTGTTGCCCATAGATGGCTCTACTTGTAATACCTTAAATATTGAATAAGCATTTTTAGTTATATATGACATTTTTTTATTAAATTGCAAATATGTTATTTTTATGTCTTAGATTTAATTGCAGCGTTTGGGGTGAAGGTACAGACCATCTGTGGTGCATAATGAGAGTATACTGAACGGACAAATAATTGTGAATGGGAGAGGAAGTGGCTACAACTAAGTATATCTCTGGGCATTTGTGCCAGAAAAAATCATTGACCGCTTAAATACAGAAACGAAAGACAAAATAACAGTCATTTTGGAAAACCCTAGTTATTGTCGACTGAATGTTCCACCTATATTCACTACATTCTCTTAGTGCTGTAAAGTACATTAAAACTAAGAAGCTCTTCTCGTTCATTGGGATAAACATGAGTTCGAAATGCCATTTGGCACTGTTTATTTGCTCAATACTTTTGGGATTTAATATCCACTTTTACAAGCTTCACCACCTGCTCAGTGTCATTCTTTTTAAAATGTTCTGAATTTCATCGCATGATACTCTGTTCCTACTGCGACAAATTATTATTCAGGATACCATGTACTTATAGTAGTAGAGATGACGTATAAGCAAATAACTTTTATTACTTATTTTCGGTTTGTATTCATTCAAGCATTCTGCACCTTTTAAGTGGTGACAGAGAGAGCACTCGCAATATCACGGTTCTTATATTTTCTTGAAGACACGATGGCAGCAGGTGCATACTGTAGTCTAATCCTTTAGTAGGTGTAGACTATGTGTTAGCTTTAATATTTAAAATTCATTGTAGACCTAGAAGTTTATAAAACTGCAGAGTGGCGTCACATTTGACTGCAATATAAGTACATACGGGTAATTTACACCTATTCAAAATGTTTTTGACAAAATCTGTGCTTTAACGAAAGCTAAAATTTTATTTGAGTAACATTTTATATATAATACATCGCTTAACTCGTCCAAAGCTAGATTGCTGCAGTAGGTGTGTACAATATTTTGCATTTTAACACTCTTTAGAGATATTATGTTGCAAATATAAACACACAAGTATCTGTATCTGTAAATTCCTTTTGTGACACTACATTGTATCCAAACGGATTTCCGCTTATCAAACAATTTCGAACATTTTCGGTAGAATTCAGTACCTTTGTTAAAATCAGCTATATTAATGAAATCATTTAGTAATATTTTATAAAATATAACCGTTACGAATTGTTTTATTTTTGTGTAGAGAATGCTCTAGAAAGCGACTTGTCGAATCGTTTCAACATGCTGAACTTTCGTACAATGTTTGCAATTTCAGCAACGCCTTCTTTGGATTTTCTGTTCAATTAGATTCCCTGACCTTTCTCTGAATGTCTTTTCTTCTTGGTGCAGGTTCCTAAAACTTCGCACTTTTATTGAAATTGAGGATAAAGTTTTTGTTGAAATGCAATATTGACCATAAGTGGTTAGCATTGATACCAAAAGAGGATTTAAACGACTGGTTTGTCTGTTTGAATATATAATTGAAATATTTGTATTTACTTTGAGATAAGAAACTTCGCAAGGGTTTTGCAGCGATAAACCTTCCGCAACACCCGGCTACGATCCAATTGCGGATATCACATTACATTTTAATAGTTGAATGTTTAATAATTTACAGCGTAATTACTGACACTCAACGTAAGCCAAGTATTCGTTATGTATTTCGTGAAAGACTCACCCAGATGAGAATTTGCAGTACACAAAGAGGATTAAGCTAACCACAAGAAGATCACATTGATCTGATATGGAAATTCCTGTTGAAAAAGTCCTTAGTTTCATCCCCATACTTACACACCGTTCCAAAGCAGTGCTGGTGGTGCCATTACACAGCATACAAGAATTACAGTGACTCATAGTGGTAATCTGGGTGACTAAAATAAGGAGATTATTGTGTGCTTAAAGAAGTATAAATGCCTAGCGTGCTAGGCGTCTCGGTTTCGATTCCCGGCCGTGGGAATGTGGATTTTTCTCCGACCAAGGTAAATCCTCAACTTCTCGAGTCTGGAAGTAAGAATGAGAGTGCGCATGTATGCGTGACCTAAAGATTTTACCCAACGAATACGAGTTAAGCACTTCGAAATATTCCAAAGGAGAACTGCAGCCGCTTTGACCATTGGAATTAAACGTGGGGTATTAACGAAATACAAAAAGGAGTATTAAGTGTCCATTAAAACGATATTTTGGTATGGCGGATTTGTAGGAAAACTTTAATTTGATTTGACTACGAAGGTTTATAGGAAATAAAGTTCTAGTGCCCATCTAATGCACAAAATAGTGTTTAGAAGATTCTATTTTGATGCGTTGTTGCCTGCGGACACTATGATTCATAACCAAGGTTTCGAATAAATACTAAATAGCGGTCATATGTGTTCACCTTCGCTGAGAAACTTTACTAGCCAAACTCCAAAAACTATATCTTCTTAATGCAACAGCTAAAGTTGGTATTTGCTTTTTCCAGAAATGTCCCTTAAAGGTTTAATAAAAATGAAATACGTTAATATTAATACGACATACAATCAATATAACTGCAATTTCCTGGCGATAGACTGTGGATTCCACTTCATTCTGAATGGTTGTTCAAAGTTTATAACGGGCAAGCCATGACATATCTACAAGTGGATTAGTAGGTCATTTATTTATTAACCAACTTCTTTTTTATTCTTACTTAACACAAAGGTATATTAGGAATATAAATTACAAATTTATTAATATAATACAATTTACAAAAATATAATAATGTTCCATATCAAGCTGACAAATAGTAAACATTAAGATGAATTATTTAGCTTAAGAAACATTTTGTTTAATAATGCGATGTTATATTGATAGGTTTTTTAATTCATCAGAATATGTGTAAGTGGTTTTGAGAAAGTTCAACCTAAGGATTGCAGCAATCAAATAAAATATGAGGGACATCTTTAAGATGATTGCCACAAATACAGTGAGACGTGAATTTGATTTTGAATCGAGATAAATAATGTCGCAAACCCGGATCAACATTCGCGCAGCTTGTTGACACAAAGGGGGCTCATAGGCGGGCAGTGTGAAACCCAAGTGCCGGCAGACAAGATAACATGCAGACAAAGATCTGCCGAAACCTGAAATAAATAGAAATTTCTAGTTACTTCTGGACTGATAGAGATAATTCTTTTTCTGCTTTATTTTAGAATGATCTAGAAGTTATCAGGAGATACATAAGCGATTGAGACACGCTAGCCGGCAGTTGTAAACAAAGTTAGTTGCAAGTAGTGAAACTGTGTCGTGAAGCGACAGACAGCTGGAAGTATTATTGTAGCGACAGCTAATGATGTAATCTGCTGTCACTGTTATTTTCATCGACCTTGGTAGACTGATGATGTACGTAACGTAATGCTGCTGCAACCTATGAGATTATCTCTACGAAATTAAAGGCGATTTTTAAATTCTGCAACTCGGCCTTTTAAATGTACGAACCCACAAAATCACAGTTGGTGTCAGGAAGCGGGACGACGACACCATCACCGAGAAGATGTAAGAAATGAAGACCGAATTAACAACGAAGACGGAAGCTGCAAATAGCAACTTGGCCGCGACGATGACCACGAAGATGACTGACACCAGGAAGATCAGCCGGAGGAACCAGGAAGGACCGGCGTGGCGAGGGGCACATCGGCGCCAAGACCACCTTCCCCTCGAGGGACACTGCGCGCCATCAGCCGACGTTTGGATAACAGTTTCATCGCGGACTGTTGGGTCAGAAAGAAGCCGTGCCGCGTACTCGTAGACATCGGGGCAGCCGTGACTATGATCAGACGTGACGTGGCCAAGGTTTTGCCGCCCGGGTTAAAACGCCGATCGTACCAGCTAGTGACGGCATCGGGCGACACCTAGACCGCGGAGAGGGGGGCCCTGCTGCAGTTGACCTTGGGACGTAGTGCCGTGCGTTAGTGGTGTTCGTTGCGGAAGTGGCCGAAGATGTGATACTGGGACTGAATGCCCTCGGAAGCTACGAGGCGACGGTCGACGACGGCAGAAGTACAGCGGCTAAATGGAGAAGCGTTTGTACTCCGGCAAAAGGAAGAACGCCTTGGAATCTGCAGGGTCATCTTGAAGGAAGGCGTGAGTCCGCGCGAAAAATTGGGTGGTGGTGACAGCGCGACTCGAAGGACAGCGAAAGAAGAACATTGTTGCCGTGTCCAGAGAGGCCAGTGAGGCGTACATCGATCACGACGTCCAGGCCGGAATGGAGATGGGGACGTGCGAGCCCGTCGTCATAGGGACCGCAATCGACAAGACAGAGGAGCCGCTTCCAACGCAACACCTGGAGTCCCAGCTGGAAAGCTAATAGGAGATAGCGACCGAATACCTGACCTGACCTGAGCTCGAGAAGTTTCGACAACTGCTGAGAATATACCAGCGCGTCTTCAGTCAAGGGCGGGAAGAAATACTGTGTCACACGGCGAGAGTTACTGGCGGTAATAAAGGCCTTGGAGCAATTCCAAAATTACCTGTACGGTCAGCCATTCCACCTGAAGACCGAACACTTCGCTCTAACTTGGCTACTGAGCTTTAGAAACCTGGAGGGCCCGACAGCACGTTGGGTTCAGAGGCTGCAGGAGTACGACTTCGCCTCTGGATATCGTAGTGAGAAGAACAACGGTAACGCAAACGCCATATCTAGAAGACCCTGCCCAGAGGAGCAAACTTGAAAAACAAAATTGTTTAAATTGCAGAAATGATACCCGAGGACATAAATTTCCGGTTATTTAAAGAAGGAATCTTGCACATTCTCTCCTTACAAAATGAAATTCTTTGCAATAATATGAATTTTCAAATATTCTTCTCATGTGTTTAGGAAATGACAGACGTCTAATAAGGTACTGCTAACCAACCAGATTTTCGATAGGGCACCTTTTGAGCCACTCTGATGCCAACAGAGGAATTTACTAGAACTGCTAGATGTATTTTTTCGTGCACATGAACCGTTTATCTCATAAGCGTGCAGCAGCACCCGTAAGAGTTATTAAACCTTTGTAGAAAAGTGAGTTGAGAATGTATTGTGAACATAATACAGTAAATGACAGTCAAAACATAGAAAGCAGACGCTGAACTAGTTATATGGTTTGTTCGGTATGGGGCACCATATTTTCATCTATCAGGTGCTGTTGCCAATAGATGGCTCTACCTGCAATATCTTATAGTTTGGATAAATATTTGTAGTGATACATAAGATTTTGTATCAAATTGTAATTATGTTATTCTTTATGTTCTAGTTTTAATTGTAGCTTGTGACGTGAAGGTACAGACCATGTTCAATGTATAAAGAGAAAATACTAAAAGGACAAATAATTGTGTATCAGAAAGGAAATGCCTAAAACTAAGTATATCTGTGGCCATTTGGCACAGAGAAAAAATATCTTACAATAAAATAGAGCCATATATTTTTGTCTACTGAGTGTTCGCCTGCAATTCAGCGCTCTGTCTTTGTGCTGTAAAATATATTAAAACAAAGAAACTCTTCTCATTCATTGAGATGAACATGATTTCGAAATGTTATTTGTCACGGTTTATTTACTCATCACTTTTGAGATTTAATATCCACTTATTCAACTTCACTACATGCTCAGTGTCGGTCTCTTAAAAATGTTCTGAGTTTCATCGCATGACACTCTGTTCTTACTTCAACAATTTAATATTCAGGGTAGCGTGTACTTATAGCATTAGAGATAACGTATAAGCAAATACTTTTTCGCTTTATTTTCGGTTCGTATACATTTAGGCATCCTACATCTTTTAAGTGGTGACAGGGAGAGAACTCGTAATATCGCTGTTCCATATATAAACAAACAAGTATCTGTATCTGTAAATTCTTTTTGTGACACCTCATTGTCTCCAAACGGATTTCCGCTTATCAAACGATTTCGAACATATTCGGTAGAATTCAGTGCCTTTTTAGAATCAGCTATTTTAATGAATTCATTTAGAAATCTTTTATAAAATAAGACCGTTATGATTTATTTTATTTTGTGTAGCAACTTGGACAAGACGATGACCACGAAGATGACCGACACCAGGAAGATCAGCCAGGGGAACCAGTAAGGAACGGCGTCGCGAGGAGCACTTCGGCGCAATCACCAACATCCCCTCGAGTAACACTGCGCGCCATCAGCCGACGTATTGATGACAGCCCCATCGCGGATGGTTGGGTCAGAGGGAAGCCGCGCCGCGTACTCGTAGACGTCGGGGCAGCGGTGACCATGATCAGACGTGACGTGGCCAAGGGTATGCCGTCGAGGAAACCAAGCCTATCATACCAGCAATTGACGGCATCTTGCGACAACATGCCCGTGGAGAGGTAAGCCCAGCTGCAGTTGACCTTGGGACGGAGTGCCGTGCGTCAGTGTGTTTTCGTCGCGCAGGTGGCTGAAGAGGTGATACTCAGACTGGATGCCCTCAGGATCCAAGAGGCGACTGTCGACGACAGCAGCTCAATGGAGAAGAGGTTATGCTCCAGCAACAGGAAGAACGCCCTGGAATCTGCAGGGTCAGCTTGAAGGAAGACGTGGGTCACCGAGAGAAAGTAGGGGGTGGTGACGGCGTGACTGTGAGGACAGCGAATGAACAACATTGTTGCCGTGCCGGGAGATGTCAGTGCGGCTTCTTAACCAAGCATACATCGATCACGACGTCCAGGCCGGAACGGAGATAGGGACGTGTGAGCCCGCGTTCATCGTGACCGCAATCAACAAGACACAGGAACATGTGCCAACGCAACACCCGGGGTCCCAGCTGGAAGGCATTCAAGAGAGGGCGGCCGATTACCTGACCGCAGATCAGCTCGAGAAGGTTCGACAACTGCTGAGAACATATCAGCGCGTCTTCAGCCAAGGGAGGGAAGAAATACTGTGTCACCCGGCGAGGGTTACTGGCGCTGGTAAAGGCCATGGAGCACTTCCACAAGTACCTCTAGGGTCAGGCATTCCATCTGAGGACACGCCACTCCGCCCTAACCTGGCTACTGAGATTTAGAAGATTGGAGGGCCCGACAGCACGTGGGGTTCAGAGGCTGCAGGATTTCGACTTGGCCTCTGGACAACTTAGTGGGAAGAACCACGGTAACGCAAACGCCATGTCCCAAAGAACCTGCCCAGAGTAGCAAAATTGAAAAACAATTTTGTATAAATTGCAGAAATGGTACCGAAGTAGAGAATTTTCCAGCTATTTAAAAGAAGGAGTCTTGCACATTCTCTACCTACTAAATGAAAAGCTTAGCATTATAAGAATTTACCAATAATCTTCTTATGGTTTTAGGAAATGACAGAGAAATGTCTGAGAATGTACTGTTACCCAACCAGACATTCAATAGGGCAACCTTTGAGACACCTTGATGCCCCCAAAGGAGTTAACTAAAACTGCTATATGTGTGTTTTTTCGTGTACATGAATCTTTGATCTCATAGCCGTGCAGCAGCTTCCGTCAAAGTAATTAAACCTATGTAGAAACGTGAGCTGAGAATTTATTATGAATATAATACACTCAATGTCAGTCAAAATACAGAAAGCAGACGCTCAACTAGTTATATGAATCGCCCGGTCGGAGGCACAGTGTTTTCATCTATCAGGTGCAGTTGCCTATAGATGGCTCTACCTGTAATATCTTATAGCTTGGATAAATATTTGTATTTATACATAAGATTTTGTATCAAATTGCAATTACGTTATTCCTTATGTTTTAGATTTAATTGCAGCTTGTGACGGGAAGGTACAGACCATTTTAAATGTTTAATGACACAATACTGTACGGACAAATAATTGTGTATGGGAAAGTAAGTGCCTAAAACTAAGTATATTTCTGGGCATTTGTCCCATAGAAAATCATTGATCATTTAAATTCAAGTGTTTTTTCAGAAGATTTCTGGACAGTTATTTTGTATAAATAGCTAACAACACGAATCTGCGACATACGTAATTTGGACTGAGTGTTCGTCTTCAATTCAGTGCTTTATCTTAGTGCTGTAAAATATATTAAGGCTAAGAAACCCTACTCGTACATTCAGGTGATCATGTTTTTGAAAGGTCGTTTGCCACGGTTTATTTACTCATCACTTCTGAGATTTAATATCCACTTATACAAGCTTCGCTACCTGCTCAGTGTCGTTCTTTCAAAAATGCTCTGAATTTCAAACGCATGACACTCTGTTCTTACTTCAACAAACTATTATTCAGGGTACCGTGTACCTATAGTAGTAGAGTTAACGTATACGCAAACCCTTTTTTGTCTTTATTTTCGGTTCGTATTCATTTAAGCATTGTGCATCTTTCAGGTGGTCACAGGAAGAGAACTCGTTATTTCACGGTTCCATATGTAAACAACAAGTATCTTAATCTGCAGATTTTTTTGACACCACACTGTCTCCAAACGAATTTCCGCTTATCAAACGATTTCCAACATATTGAGTAGCATTTAATACCTTTGTTAAAATCAGCTACTACAATAAAATCATTTAGTAATATTTTATAAAACAAAAACGTTATGAACTGTTTTATGTTTGTTTCGAGAATTCGCTAGAGAGCAACATTTCGAATCGTTGAAACATGCTGAACTTTAATACAAAGTTTGAAACTTCAGCAACGCCATCTTTGGGTTTTTCTGTTCATTTAGATTCCCTGATCTTTCTCTGAATTTCTTTCCTTCTAGGTGCAGGTTCCTAACACTCTGCACTTTTATTAAAATTTTGGTGAAAGTTTTTGTTGAAATGCAATACTGACCATAAGTGGTTAGCATAGATACTAAAAGAGGATTTAAACGACTGGTTTGTCTTTCTGATGATCTAATTTATATATTTGTATTTACTTTGAGATCAGGAACTTCTCAAGTGTTTTGCAGCGACAAGCCTTCAGCAACTGCCGGCTATGACGTAATTGCGCATATAATTGGATTTTAATACTTAAATGTTTAGTAATTTACAGCGTAATTACTGACAATCAACGTAAGCCAAGTATTCGTTACGTATTTCGTGAAAGACTCACCAAGATGCCATTTTGCAGTACACCAACAGGATTAAGCTGACCACAAAAAGATCACATTGAACAGATATGGACGTTCCTGTTGAGAAAATTCTTATTTTCATTCCCATAGTTATAGATCGTCCCAAAGCAGTGCCAGTTGTACCTTTACAGAACATACAGGAATTACAGTGACTCATAGTGGTAATGTGGGTGACTAAAATCAGGAGATTATTGAGTGCTTAAAGAAGTATAAATGTGTAGCGTGCTAGGGGTCTGGGTTTTGATTCCGGGCCGTGGGGGTGTGGATTATTCTCCGACCAACGTAAATCCTCATCTTCTCGAGTCTGGAAGTATGAATGAGAGTGCGAATGTATGCGTGATCTAATGATTGAACCCAAAGGAGTCTTAAGTGTCCAGAAAACGATATTTTGATATGGGAGATTTGTTGGGGAACTTTAATCAGATTTGGCTACGAAAGTGTATACGAAATAAAGTTCTAATACCCATTTAATGCCAAAGCTAGTATTTAGAAGATTCTATTTTAATGGGTTGTTGCCTGCGGACAATATGACTCATAATTAAGGTTTCGAATAAATACTAAATAGCGGTCATACAGGATCACCGTCGTTGAGATAGTCTACTGGCCAAACTCCAAAAACTATGTTATCTTAATGAAGCAGCTAAAGTTGGTAATTGCTTTTTCTTGAAATCTCCCTTAAAGATTTAATCAAAATTCAGTACGGTAGACTGTGGATTCCGCTTCATTCTGAATGATTGTTCAAAATTTATAACATGCACGCCATAACACATCTACAAGTGAATTAGTAGTTCATTTATCATCTAATTTCTTTTTTGATTCCCATTTTACCCAAAGGTATATTAGGAATATAGTTTACAAGTTTATGAAGATAATACAGTTTACAAATATATAGCGAAATTCCATATCAAGCTGACAAACCGTAAACATCAATGTGAATAATTTAGCTTAAGAAATATTTTGTTTAAGAAAGTAATGAAGTATTGATAAGTTTTGGAAATCATCAATATATGTGTAAGTGGTTTTGAGAAAATGTACCTAAGAATTGAAGCAATAATTCAAATTAATATCTTTCATAACAAAAAACGGGCAAACAAATAGAATGTGAGGGACATCTTGAAAATGGTTGCCGCAAATACAATGAGATGTGGATTCGATTTTGAATCGAAATAAGTAAGCTGAAAATTTGCCATATCCATTTTGTCTCCCACAAATCTTACAAGAACCACACGAATTTCTAAGCTTAGTTTCTGCGGGAAGAGCTCATATGTATTTACGTGCGAGAAGCGCAAGTGTCCTAAACGTGATTTGTTGCGATTGGTTTAATGATGTGTTTTGCGATTAAATTTGCAGTTACACAAGCTGCAGTGCTCACTCAGTGCCTGGAATTTCATCGCTGTTCGTCTCCATACATAGTTAAAAAACATTTATGTATTCTGAATCTGTATCTGTAGTGTTGTGGCTGCTTGCGTCGGCCGCCCCGTGTCTCCTTCACCTCATCCTTCCTCCCGGGGCGATGTGCCCCACACTTGGGTTCATAGGAGGAATGGGCCCAGCGTGGTCGCCTACGTACCGAATCACCTCCGTAATATCCTAATCTTCTCTGTACCCGTGCCCACCTCTGTAGCGTAGATGGCAGCATGTCTGCCTCACGTTCAGGAGATCCCGAGTTCGAATCTCGGTCAGGGTGAGTTACCTGGATAAGGTTTTTCCGGGGTTTTCCCTTATCCTTCAAGACGAATGTCGGGTAGCTCTAAGCTCTTTGTACCCTCGATTTATTTGAGCATTATTTCACCCAATTCATCACCGACCGATAGGACTTAACTTTGGAGGACGCAAATTACAAAAAAGGCACATTCTCTGTACCCGTGTAGTTATTTACATTATAAATGAAGTATACAGACCTGAGTGTGTGGAGCCCATAATTAATTCCTTTTTAAGGATAAGCATGACGCACCGAAGCTTGCTATTGTGTATTTTCCTAGGAAATATTAAATTGGAAGAATATAGGTTCATCAGTTTATTGGAATGCATGTATCCCATAGCTCTACTTCCGCTGCTAGGCGTTATTATTAATATTGAAATTTGATTTCACATATTCACCAAATATGCAGGCCTTGAGACCGCTACACATCAAAGGAGAGATTTATAGAAAAATGTCAGGGAGTGCAAGTGTGCAGCAAAATGAAAAAACAATGCTGCTAAAATTGTAGAATTGGTACCCAAGTACAGAATTTTCCAGTGACTTTAAGGAAGGAAACCGTCACATTCTACCCTTAGTAAATTAAAAGCTTTGAAATAATATGAATTTGCAAATGTATTTTTCTCACGATTATTATGAAAATACCAGATGTCTAAGAATGAACCATCACCCAACCAGATTTTCGAAAGGGCACCTTAGGGAAACTCTTATGTAACCAAAAAAAAATTTACAGAAACCGCTATATTTGTGTTTTCGTGTACATGAACGGTATATCTCATAACCGTGCAGCAGAACCCATCAGAGTAGTTAAACCTTTGTAAAAAAGTGAGTTGAGAATGTATTATGAGAATAATACACTCAATGTCAGACAAAATACAGAGTTCAGTTATATGGATGGCCCGGTGGGATGTACAATGGTTTCCACTATTAGGCGCTGTCGCCCATAGATGGCTCTACCTGTAATATCTTATAGCTTGGAATAATATTTGTTGTTATACATAAGATTTTGTATCAAATTGTATTTATGTTATTTCATATGTTTTAGTTTTAACTGTAGTTTGTGACGTGAAAGCACAGACCATCTGTAATGTATAATGAGGGAATACGGAACGGACTAATAATTGTGTATGGGAAAGGAAGTGCCCACATCTAAGTATATCTCCAGGCATTCGTGCCAGAGAAAACCATTGAGGGGTTGAATTCTGCAAAATGACATGCGAAAGAGCTATAAGCAGTTTTTTTTTTTGGAAAATTAATAAATAATAGGGTTAAGCGACCTAGTTATTGTCAACTGAGTGTTCCCGCTCTCTTCCGTACATTGTCTTAGTGCTGTAAATTATATCAATATTAAGAAGCTCTTCTCGTACATTGACATGAAAATGATTTCCAAATGTCATTTGGCACGGTTTATTTATTCATCACTTTTGAGATTTAATATCCACTTATACAAGATTCACTACAAACTCAGTGTCGTTCTCTTAAAAATGTTCTGATTTTCATTCGCATGACACTCTGTTCTTACTTCAACAAAATATAATCACAGGGTACCGTGTACGTATAGTAGTAAAGGCGACGTATAAGCAAACATTTTGTCTCAAATTTCGGTTTGTATTCATTTAAGCATTCTGCATCATCAATGCGGTGACAGGGAGAGTACTCGTAATATCACAGTTCGTATTTTCTCTTGAAGACTCGGCGGCAGCAGGTGCATACGGTAGTCAAATCCTTTAGTAGGTGTAGACTATGTGTTGGCTTTTATATTTAGTATTCATTGGATATCTGGAAGCATTTAAGACTGAAAACGGCGTCACATTTGACTGCAATATAGGTACATATGGGTAATTTACACATATTAAATTTTTTTTGACAAAAACTGTGCTTTAACGAGAGCTAGGGTTTTATTTGAGTAAGAGTTCACCTATCTTCCACCGCTTATCCCGTCTAAAGCTTGATTGTAGCAGTAGATATGAACAATATTTGGTATTTTTAACTTTCTTTAGATATATGCTGTTGGATATCTAGACACACAAGTATCTGTATCTGTAAATTCTTTATGTGACACCACATTGTCTCCAAAGGTATATCCGTTTATCAAACGATGCCGAACGCATTGGGTAGAATGAAATACATCCATTAAAATAAGTTAATAAAATCATATAGTAAAATTTAAAAAATAAAGCAGTTACGATTTCTTGTATTTTTGTGTAGAGAATGCTCTGGAATACAACTTGTCGAAGTGTTGCAACATGCTGAACTTACGTACACAGTTCGCAATTTCAGCACCGCCTTCCTTGGGTTTTTCTGATCAATTAGATTGCCTGACGTTTCTCTGGAGGTCTGTCCGTCTAGGTGCAGGGTCCTAAATCTCCACTATTTTATTGAAATTGGGGTGAAAGTTTCTGGTAAAATGTAATACTGACCATAAGTGGTGTGCATTGATACTAAGAGAGCAATGAACGACTGGTTTGCCTTTCTGACGATGTAATTTATGTATTTGCATTTACTTTGAGTTAAGAATCTTCGCAAGGGTTTTGTAGCGATAAGCCTTCCGCAAAACCCGGCTATGACGTAATTGCGGATATAACATTGGATTTTAATACTTAAATGTTTAGTAATTTACAGTTGAATTACCGACACTCAATATAAGCCAAGTATTCCTTATGTATTTCGTGAAAGACCCACCGAGATGACAATTTGCAGTTCACAAACAGGATTAAGCTGACCACAAGAAGATTAAATTAAACAGATATGGAAATTTCTGTTCAAAAAGTTCTTATTTTCATACCCATAGTTATAGACCGCACCAAAGCAATGCTGGTGGTACCTTAAGAGAACATACAGGAATTACAGTGACTCATAGTGGTAATGTGGGTGACTAAGTGGTTAGCATTGATACTAAAAGAGGATTTAAACCACTGGTTTGTCTTACTGATGATCTAATTGATATCTTTGTATTTATTTTGAGATGAGAAACGTTGCATGAGGTTTGCAGCGATAGGCCTTCCGCAATGTTTAATAATTTACATTTTAATCATTGACATTCAAAGTAAAGCAAGCATTTGTTATGTATTTCGTGAAAAACTCACCGAGATTACCATTTGAAATACACAAACAGGATTAAGCTAACCACAAGATCATATTGAACAGATATGTACATTCCTATTGAGAAAAAAAAATCATTTTCATCCCCCTAATTATACACCGTTCCAAAGCGGTGCTGGTGATAAGTTTACAGAACGTACAGGAATTACAGTGACACATAGAGGCATTGTAGGTGACTAACATTAGGACATTATTGAGTGTTTAAAGAAGTATGAATTCCTAGTGTGATATAGGTGTCGGTTTCGTTTCCCGGCAGTGGGGGTGTTAATTTTTCTCCGACCAACGTAGATGCTCATCTTCCCGAGTCTGGAAGTATGAATGAGTGTGCGAATGTATGCGTGATCTGAAGATTGAACCCAACGAATATGAGTTAAACAATTCGAAATATTCCAAAGAAGAGCGACAGCCGCTTAGATCATTGAAGTTAAAGGCGGGGGTTAAACGGAATACAATAAGGAGTATTAAGTGTCCAACAAAACGATATTTTGGTATGGGGGAGTTGTAGGAGAACTTTGGCTACGGAATGTTATAGAAAATAAAGTTCTAATGCCCACCTAATGCCAAAAATAGTATTTAGAAGATTCTATTTTGAGGCGTTGTTTACTGCGGACAATATAACTCATAACCGAGGTTTCGAATAAATACTAAAAAGCGGTCATATGTGTTCTCTGTCGTTGAGAAAGTCTACTATCCAAACTCCAAAAACTATACCATCTTAACGTAACAGTTTAAGTTGGTAATTGCTTTTTCTTGAAATATCCCTTAAAGATGTGATCAAAATGCAGTACCTTATTATTAACATGACAAACCAAAAATATCATTGGAATTTTCTAGCGATAGACTGTGGATTCCGCTTCATTCTGAATGGTTGTTCAAATGTTATAGCTAGCAATTCATGACACATCTACAAGTGTATTAGTAGTTTATTTATTTATTATCCAATTTTTATTCCTATTTTACCAAAAGGTATTTATTAGGAATATAGTTTACAAATTGTATGAATATAATACAATTTACAAAAATATAACAAAGTTCCATGTCAAGCTGAGAAACAGTAAAGATTAAGATGAATCATTTAGCTTAAGAAATATTTTGTTAAAAAAGCCATGAAATATTGACAAGCTTTGTAATTCACCAGAATATATGTAAGTGGTTTTCAGAAAGGGAAACCTTAGGATTGAAGCAATCATTCATGTTCATATCTTTCAAAACAGGAGAACGGGCAATCAAGTACTGTGTGAGGGCACCTTAAAAATTATTGCAACAAATACAATGAGATGTGGATTTTTTTCTCAATGGTAGTAAGTAAGAAGAAAATTTGCCATGTCCAGTTAAGAATTGATTGGGAACATAGTTAGGATTAACGAAATTATAATTATGTCTGTCAGAAATCGTTGAGAAATATAAATCCGTATTCAAAGCACCATAATCACTTTGAACCAGTCTTCATTCCAGTCATTGATGATAATCTCCTTTAATGTTTGCCTCAAATAAGAAATGGGGCATGGATTGTAAGTCTCTGGAACACTTGAAGTCGCAGCTCTATTTGCAAGCTCATCTACACGTTCATTTCCGGCATTCCCCACGTGCCCTCTGACCCATGAAATGCAAAGAAGAGAAGCACATAATAACTGCCTTCTTATTTCAGCCTTAGGAAACCTGCACATTCTCGCCTTAGTAAATGAAAACCTTTGCAATAGCATGAATTTACAAATATTCTTCTCGCGATTAGCAAGAAAATGGCAGATGTCTAATAAGGTGCTGTCAGCCAACCAGATTTTCGAAGGGGCACTTTTTGCTACACTCTGATGCCACAAATGGAATTTAAAAAAAACTGCCACTAAACGTAAGCCAAGTTTTCGTTATGTATTTCATAAAAGACTCACCGAGATGACAATTTGCAGTACACAAACGGTATTAAGCCGACTACAAATAGATCACATTGAACAGATATGGAAATTCATGTTGAACAAATTCTTATTTTCATCCCCATAGTTATAGTCCGGCCCAAAGCAGTGCTGGTGCGTCCTTTAGAGAACATAAGGAAGTACAGTGACTCATAGTGGTAGGTGGGTGACTAAAGTCAGGAGATTATTGAGTGCTTAAAGAAGTACATAAGCCTAGCGTGCTAGGCGTCTCGGTTTCGATTCCCGGCCGTAGGGATTTGGATATTTCTCCGAACTAGGTAGATCCTCATTTTCTCGAGTCTGGAAGTATAAATGAGAGTGCGTGATCTAATGATTGAACCCAACGAATACGAGTTAAACACTTCGAAATATTCCCAAAGAGAACGGCAGCCGCTTTGACCATTGGAATTAAAGTGGGGTATAAACGGAATACAAACGGAGTATTAAGTGTCCATTAAAACGCTATTTTGGTATGGGGGAGTTGTATTAGCCAAACTCCAAAAACTATACCATCTTAATGAAACAGTTAAAGTTGGTCATTGCTTTTTCTTGAAATATCCCTTAAAGATTTAATGAAAATGCAGTACTTTAATATGTACACGACAAACGAAAAACATAACTGCAATTTCCTGGCGATAGACTGTGGTTTCCGCTTCATTCTCAATGGTTGTTGAAATTTATAGCTGGCAAACCATGACACATCTACAAGTGGATTAGTAGTTCATTTATTTATTATCCAATTTCGTTTTAATTCCTATTTTACCCCAAGGTATATTTGGAATATAATTTACAAATTTATTAATATAATACAATTTACAAATATATTACAAAATTCTATATCTAGTTGAGAAACAGTAAACATCAAGATGAATCATTTAGCTTAAGCAATATTTCGTTTAAGGAAGCCATGAAACATTAATAAGTTTTGTAATTCATCAAAATGTGTGTAAGTGGTTTTGAGAATGTGTAACCTTAGGATTTAAGCAATAATTAAAGTTCGTAACTTTTAAAGCAGAAAAACGGGCAATGAAATACCATGTGAGGGCATCTGGAAAATGACTCCAACAAATACAATGAGATGTGGACTTTATTTTGAGTGGTATTAAGTAAGCTGAAAATTTGCCATATCCAGTTAAGAAGTGATTGAGAACATAGATAGGATTAACGAATTTATATTTATGTCTGTCAGAAGCTGTTGAGAAACATAAATCCTTAGTCAAGGCACCACAATCACTTTTAGGTAGTATTTATTCCACTCGTTGATGTTAATCTCCTCTAATGTTTGCCTTAAATAAGAAATGGGGCATGGACTGTAAGTCACTGGAACACTTGAAGTCGCAGCTCTCTTTGCAAGCTCATCTGCACGTTCATTTCCGGCATTCCCCACGTGCCCTCTGACCCATGAAATGCAAAGAAGAGAACCACATAATAATTCCCTTCTTATTTCAGCTATAGGAAACTTGCACATTCTATCCTTTCTAAATGAAAAGCTTTGAAATAGCATGAATTTACAAATATTCAAATGGAATTTAAAACAACTATCACTTATGTGTTTTCGTGTACATCAACAGTGTATCTCATAACCGTGCAGCAGCAACCTTCAGAGTACTTAAACCTTTGTAGAAAAATGAGTTGAGGGTGTATGATGAATATAATTCACTCAATGTTAATCAAAATATAGAAAGCAGGCGCTCTGTTAGTTAGATGGATTGCCCGGTCAGATGTAGAATGTTTTGATCTACCAGGCGCTGTCGCAATAGGTGGCTCCACATGTAATATCTTATACCTTGATGGACCTTTGTCTTTACATCTAAGATTTTGTATCAAATTATAATTATATTATTTTTTGTCTTAGACTGAATTGCAGCTTGTGGCTTAAAGGTAAAGAGAGTCTGTAATATATAATGAGAGAATACTTAACGGACAAATAATTGTGTATGGGAAAGGAAGTGCCTAGAACTAAGTTTCTCTACTCTTGTAACAAACGCTATTCCTCTGTCCATTTGAGTTCACTCGAGATAAACATTTGAATAAATCTGTTATTGCTAATTATTTGTATGTGCAAGGAGAATATAGTACAACTGCTTTTAAGCGAGAGCCAAATCAATATAAAACTGCTCCCTAAACAACAAATTTAACACTTCTTTCTGTTTCATTGCACAAAAATATTCAATATAATTTTCGGATTAAGAGGTATAAGTCAAAGAATTTGTAACAGTAGTTTCGAGTTAATTTAGAAAAGTTATAAAAGTTTATTAATTCGTAAAAAAGTGATTGTGTATTTGATAATTTAAATAAGTAAAAATATATGTAATTTTGTGATTGGCCGTAGTAATAATTGTATGGCGTAATGTTGTGACGTGGAATTAAATGGGCAAAACACAAAATTAAGATAGGAGTAACGAGAGTTACGAAAAATCAATAATCTTAGTACAGAGAGGCTTTGGTAATCGTGAGCGTGATGAATAGTGGTGCAGGATCAAGAACTTTTATGTAATAGCTGGAACTGTGTAAATATAACAAAGTAAGAATTTATCGATATGTTGGAATTAACCTGCAAGTGACAGGGAAAGGAAGTTCAAGTAAAATGTAATCCAAATAATACAATTAAATTGTTACAAAATATGACTTCTCCGAAACTTTATTCCGAACCACGCCTGAAAATTAGATTCCCATGACTCTTATTTAATCAAACACAATCATAAAAAACAACTCAAAATACAACGAATTAACCCTGTTTTACCTGGCTTCTCGACGTGGGTCTTCCAAAAGTCAACATACATCCCATCTCAAACATAGAAATCCCGCACCAAATTGGCCCCGAACGTGTAGCTGATTAAGATGGAGAGAAATTAACTACGATTAGAATTCCTGTCCCAACTTAAAAACTTAAACATATAAAAAGGAATATCTAGGAAGTGCTTTACTCAACAAAAACGAAACGCATACACATACACTAAGACACTCTCTGATACACACACACTACTTTTTAAAAAATTCTTGTGTATTTTCAGGCGAATTCAGAACTTGTACACCTACTGAGCTTTCACAATAGAATTAAGTACAATGTCATACATTTTTAGCCAGTATATTTACTACTCCTGTCCTTAAGACCCTTTACTAAAATGCTCTTTTTATTCAGGAGAGCACAAAAGGGGTATTTCGATTGACATCTGGACCATTTGGACGGATTACCATATCTCCCCTATTTACTGTATAGAGTAGAGAAGGTAAAAATAAAATATGAAATTACAGAAAAGTACCAGGCATTTGAAAATACAAACCAATGCTACGGAATACTGCGAGAACTGAGAAGAGTTAAGGAAGATATGTTACACATTTAGACAGCTCTGAATTATTTGTGAAATAAGATTTGTATATTTAAATGCATTTACCTGTAATAGAAAGTCACTAAAAGGAGAACCTTCCACGCTCTGTCTGACTACTGTTGTACTAAATCAATCGTATTCTTCGTGCCTCGTCCTGTTATACTATTGTCGAGACTGACGGCGACGCGCACAAGAAGACTGTGCAGCGCGGAGATAAGATACAGATAGTGCAGGGCGGAGACAAAAGACTTGCCGAAACAGATAGATGACTAGAAAGTCCGTTTTTATTCTGGTGCCGTCTTACAGAACATTCCACAGACGTCTGGATATATCAATGAGCGAGCTGCGGTGAGTTGAGTGGACAGTAGCAACGCGAGTTGCAAACAGAGTGGAAATGCAATTTGAGAATCGCCCGCGTGCAACTGTGTTTTTGGTCAGCGACTTTGAGCATTATATTTGTGTATCTTACGTAATTCTGCTACTGCAAGTGTTGACCAAAGTGTATATGTACGGAAATAAAGAACATTTTGAATTTCAGCAACCTTGATTTTAATTCTACGAAATCACAAATTTATACTACATATATTCGGTAAGTACTGCAGATATCTGGTTTATTTTAAAATTTGTTAGAACTTTGTAAAATTTCCTAAGCTGTTCAATTATGCACACATCTTTGGAATATTTCCATGGATATTTATTAGACACTTTCTATATGTTGCCTGTTCATTATCCTCACATATGAGGCGTGTACCACGATTAAAATTCAGATTCATAAAGCAAATCTAGCAAAACTTTCTCACAAAATTCTCTTCTGAATATAGCTTTCTCTCTCAAACGTTCTTACATTCACTATAAACATTTTGATTTGTTAGATTCAAATGACTTTGTCTGACAATTACTGTTTACTTTTATAGGCGAATATAAACGTAGCCCCAAATACATTCTTGCTTTAAAACTTTAGAACATTTATTAATTAATAACTTACTTCTAGGTAAATAGGACCGGAAGGGCACTAAAGAGACAATCCTTAAATTACTCCACTAAGATTTCAAGGAATCCAGGTAACATATCTCGGTATCAGATTATATCTAATTACATGTCCGTGCAATAAAGGTATCAGAAAGGAGCCTCAAGGTGATAGTCAAATATTTACATTGAAGGTCGTTGTAAGGTGAGTTTAGAAATCGCTCTCTTTGCATTAACCACAGAAAAAAATATAACATCTGATTTTAGAGGTAGGAGTTCAATAATTGGAAAATTCAAACGAACGGTATGTCGGAAATGGCTCAGTAACTAAAAATAATTTAGGTAATTCCTTTGCTTAAACGATACCTACATTTTAGTGTACTAACATTGTTTAATCTCTGGTATTTTAGTGCTTCAATTTGTTATACTATAAGTTTCCCCTTATTACTGACTGTAGGTGACTTAATTTACCATTAGTTGGCACTATTTGTGATCACATTACCCCCTTAAGAACAAACAACTTCCAGAAGTGTTTACAGACACTTTCCTTAGAGAAATGTTTTTGCTTCAGTCATTGTCTATGGATATTACAAAACATTATCCACAAAACAGGTTGTCCTTTCTTTATTCTCAAGAATGGAACATATGCCCCAATGAAAATACACATCCCTAAACTGAATCAAGAAACATTATCTAAAATTTTAGCAATTTTCAGAATATAGCATTCTCTAATAAACCATTCTTTCTCCATAAACATCTTCATTCGTGACTTTGTTGGCTGGTAACAAGAACGCTTTGCGCTGGGATGATGGGTATTAGACATTTGTCAAATGTTTATTTTAGGTATTTCATTGTTTGAAGCTCGATTGCATATAAAGAGGTTTAAGATCTAGAATATCTACATATAAGGAAGGGTTAATAATTCCAGTCTTGAATACACTGCATGAGTACCTTTTATATATCTTAGAAATCATTACTATAAACTACTTTTGCATGAGAAACACTCGTTCACTTTCTACTTAGTTGTCCCATATTAATATTCCGTATTCAAAGTTGTAGTTAAGATATGATTAGAACTATAATTTAGTATGTCGTCTGATCGTACATTTACCAGTGTTCCGACAGCAATACAGTCAGATATGAGTTTGGCGAAGGTATAATTTACGTGTGTCTACTTGGGGTCCGAGAAATTTGATGTAGTCAATTTGTTCTAATACCTAGAGCTCAGATTTATATGCACTACAAAGTATGATTATATCCTTGCATGTATGCACTAAAAGTTTTATAATATCCATTTAAACTGATGATGATGATGATGATCATGATGATGATGATGATGATGATGATGATGATGATGATAATGATGTGGTGTTTAAGGGCGCTCAACTACTGGGTCGTCAGCGCCCTTAAAAACCAATGGGTTTAAAAGCCAATTAAATGGCTAAACACTAAAAGATTAAAATGCAATAAATCGAATAAAAAGAAATATAAAACTCATGGACAACGGTGTGGTAAACACTAAAATAGGAGCTAAAGCAATTAAAACCACAGAGGAGATAAAATGGTTAAAATACCCAAAATTTTACTGTCTAAATACCCAAATTTGGAGATAAAACGAAAGCTAAACTCTGCCCACCGCCGTCTTGTCATCCGCGAGTAGCTCTGCCAAGCTGGCCGGCAGCTGGAGTGGCCTGCGGAGACGGGCCAGTCTAAAACAATATAAAAATACATGACGCATGGACAGTTGGGCACCGCAGAGCGGGCAAATGGAGCCGGTGTCCGGTTTAATAAAAAGCTGTGTCTAAAATGACAATGGCCAATACGCAACCGAGCCAAAATAACTTCTTCCCGCCGCGATAGGCGACACGAGGTCAGCCAGTAATTCGGAAGCTCCTTTACTATTCGGAGCTTGCTGTCATGGAGAGCAGACCACTCATCGCGTCAGCACGATAGCTCCGCCCTACGCATAACAAGCCGAAAGTCTTCCGCAGGCACAGATGAAATGGTTACACTAGTATCTGTGCCAAATTTTAAATCATTTCAATTCTATTCTTTTTTCCAAAGCATTGGTTTAACTGTTAATTGATCCTTGATTTGGGCATTATTAGAAACTTTAATTAATAGATGTGTTTTACGTAAAGGTTTATACAGTAGTTTATTTGTCGTAGATGCCCTTAATAGTTATTAATAATTTTGACATTGCCACCTTGGCTGCCGCATTCGCCACTTCATTCCCCCGCAAGCTCACGTGACCAGCAACCCATGCACAGGCCACGCTAACACCCGAGGCCTGTAGAACGTGGAGGGCGTCCTGGATACGCTGTACGAGAGGATTGTGGTTGTATAGCTCACGAAGGCCCTGGAGTGCGGTGAGCGAATCACTTAAAATAAGGCAGTTTCCAAACTGTCGGCGGCGAACATGTAAAATGGCTCGATATATTGCATTCAGTTCTACAGTGTAAATGTAAGTGCTGCCATGGAGACCGAATGTAAAGGGTTCGGCCCCATGGACAAACGCGCATCCAACTACGCTAGAGTATTTTGCCCGTCTGTAAAAATGAGGTAAAAATACTGATAGCCCGATAAAAATTCTGAAAATAATCTGCGGATGCTAATCTTAGGCGTCGTCGACTTGCTGTGCAGCGTCATACCAAGGTCTACCTGATCTGCTGCAGGCAACCAAGGGGGATACAATCTTTCGCCTGTAGTGAGCTTACTAGGCAGCACGAGTCTATGTTTCGCAAGAAGCTCCCGGAAGCGAAAACTCGGAGTCTTAGGCTTTACACGGGAGTTCTCATACTGGACGTCGAAGGCGGTGTCGAAAAAGGGTGCAAAATTCGGATGCAAAGGCAAACTATTAAATCCCCAGACATAATTCCTCAGCAAAATGTCCCGCCGATACTGCAGAGGTGGTTCTGCCGCTTCGGCGTAGAGGCTAACAACAGGGCTAGTTGGGAAACCCCCCGTTGCTAGACGAAGGCCAGAGTTATGGACTGTGTCTAATTTCTTCAGCGCAGATAGACGAGCTGAAGCATAAACGATGCACCCATAGTCCATCTTGGGTCGGATCAGTGTGCGATACAAATTTAAACTGAAGTGCATTAATTTAACTTTATCACACTTCTCAATCTGGAAGTAATCAAATATCGAATTCTTAAACACCATCACAGACATACTAATATTTATTAGTCTCCTTTCGGTCTACTTTGGCATTATTTGTGTTTAATCTACTAAACCGGTATATACTTTACAAAATTTTGTGGAAGAAACGATTTTCTCCGAACACATAAAACTTTTTATACGAAGTGAAAGATCTCTCTGCTGTACAAAAGCCACATGATATTTGCGAAAGGAGCCTTTGTTACTTACAGAATAAGCATTAAATTCTTCCTCAGATTCACTATCTAGCAACCCATTTATATCTTACAGAAGCATGAAACCTGGATTACTGGCTTCAAATATCTCAATTTTGTTACAAAGACACTTTCCTGTTTCTTCTGGTATGTCTCCGGCGACAACTGTTTGTATATCTGTAGGGCAGAAGATAAGGGCATTCCCTTTTATTTCAAACATGTGATTGCAGCTAGGATATTTATAAAGTGACCTTTAATAACCACTAATTTACTCTGGAGACTATTCTCAATGCAAGCACTTGCTGCTTTATTTTTGTCTATCACATCGAGCACCTATTTCATTGTACTACATAATATACAACTGCTTCAACCCATGTTTCCCATCTCACGACGTTTGTCAGTTGGGATAGACGAGTATCTTGCGCCATATCAATAAATAATTTCACACTTGATGTCGATCTCACAAACACTTTATCCATACACTAAATTAAGGTATTTACTTCGGGAAAATTTGCTTGGATTTTCTGTGCCAACCGGTGAAGGACATGCGCCAAACAAGTCACAGAACTGCTTTACAATGAAATACGTGTAAAGCTTGAATAGTTCTAGGCATGTATTCTGCTGCATCTGTAACATCACCAAGAGGTTTTCCTCATTTTATTTAGCAGGTGAACAAATAAGATAATGCATCAACAAAAACACCTGAAATCGCCGAATTGCTTCTTATTTCCAGTAAGTAGCCTCGAGACAATGAGATGATGTATTACTGAGTCAGATTCAGTTGCTTATCCACTACGATTTTGACAATAGTTCTCCAACACGATCTGAGACTTTGGTACTTTTTGTTATTTCTTGTATTAGCTGAACAGAATTACTTTATTGGACATTCGTAAAGATTATTTGGTAAAATGTGGAACGTCCTTTAGTGGGGAGCAAGGTAAATGAACAGAACGAAAAATGTTTGTTGATCTTTAACCAATTTAATCAAACCAGCTGCACTACAGGATATATAAATTTTGCTTGCATTTGAAAACATTTTTGTGTAATACACTTAAAAGTTATAAAAAACTGACAAGTATTTATAAAGCTCAAATTTCTGTGAAGGCGCTCGGGGTAGTTGATAAATTAGTTTCATTAAATTATTTCTTCATAAACTTTTCCAAGGCGGCTTTTCCTTAATGTTTATTCACCAGGAAATTTTCGTTCGTAATATTTCTTCCATGAAATTTTGAAATTATACATTTTTAGCTTAATTAAATGTATTCTGGTTAAAACTACTGATTTTAAGGCTTACATCTTTCAGAAAATTACCATTGCCACCATTTCCACTTGTACGTGCAGTAAATATTGTTACTAAGGTTTTTTAGATCTTGGAGACTAGCATTTCTATGAGCAGCTGTTTTGAATAAGTTGCCTCGTCAATATTTTTTGTTGCAGGACACATACAAAAATGGTATAAAATAATATGAGTTTATTTTGGTGATATAGAACCAACAACTACCAATCCGAAAATCACACTGATTTTTAAAATATTCCGAAAATGCAAAAGTAAACCTTAATGTTATCACACTTGCCGAGTACCATATTGTGATCTGTCGTTAAGACTAAGATTTCCATCCATCCACTGTCGAAGTAACTGAACTTCACTGCTCTTCTGTCTCGACAACGTAATTTCCTATTACGCAGATTTCAGCAATTACAAGTAGCAGTACAAATGTAAAGGTTCAACTTTTAATTCTTGGAGATATTGTTACGACAGACGACTTTGTTTGTAGCATTAATACATACCATGTCAAGTTTTATGATGTAATGTACACAACGGACTTTAAATATTTATCACATGTTTGTTGAATAATATTGAGCGGCATATTTTTATATCAGGAAGCGCTCAATGTTGAATGCTACAAACTCATTTACGGCGACTTTTATGAATTTAGAAACGTGATATCTTAAAATCCTGCACAAATGAACAATAAAAGAGAAATTATCCAACGTTTTTCTCTTCTTCAGGTATCTGGGTGAAGTAGACGTAGGGAACATGGCTGATAAAGCAAAATATATGAATAAATATGTACGCAATTTACTTAAATATGCACTAGTCCCTTAAAAATTCATATGTATGCACAATAAAACTTCTGTAAGAAGTAGCTTACAAATAGGAACAAATGCATTACTAACATTTATACGTTTAACCTTCAAGGAATAAAACGTGTGTATATGTAAAATGAGAGCTCTATTAATCCCACATTATTTTAGAAGCGTGTGGCAATCGACGACTTAGATATTTAACCATTTTTGTGTAAATTCATAGATAGTTTCTTAGATTTAACTCAACATAAACTTCAAGAAAATTATTGGTCTTAATTAGACACAAATTTAAATATCACTGCGTACTAGGACCCTACTGTCATCTTCGAATGGATCTGTACTTGCTACATCGTTTATTGGTACGATGTGAGAGATCGCTTATATAGATCAGAAGTAGCAAAGGTACTAACACCGAACCTTGGAATACTCTCTGTGCTACTTTCCTGCAATTTGATGTTTGTTTTTCATAACCGATATCACTGTTTACTTAAACATTTCGTTTTCTTTCATCTAGATGTGATACAGTCCAGGTATTTAATTTACATTCCACACTATAAAAAAATTGTTGCACAGTGGGCCAGAAAAATAATTGTAGCGGATCTCACCTTATATGTGTTTGCGTAATGCACCGGCTATTCGTGACTACAGATATAAATAATATTGACACTAAAAGGAATTGAAACAAGGACGGACATCCTTAACCTTTCCCTGACTCCTTCCTAGTCCAGGAAATGCTACAGAGCGTATAAATAGCCTTTGGTGGTCTACTAACTACGTACGTAAGTAGAGCAAGGATTGCATTCTAACCAAAAATTGGATATCGACATATCGGTCGGGTAGCTCAGTTAGTTAGGCGCTCGGCCATTCATCTCATGGACCTGGGTTCAAATCCTGTGCTGACTGTCGGTTTTAAGTGGCACTGCTGTTACGATCCTGACAATTGAAATCGAAGTTCAGGTACATCAGATTTATTTATGTAAATGGGACATTTTTGAAAAACTTCTATTACCTCAAAGCTAGCTCTAATGCTTTTGATTAAAGTAACAAAACTTAAAGATATTTTTATGTCAAACGAAGTGTGCATCTTGAATTTTCTGAGAACGACCTCGCAAGTCATCTTCGTTCTGGCTGACAGTTCCAAACAGGCAGGAAATAAGGGATATACAAAATATTACTGCACAAAATGTTTACACCTCCTTATAACACGCAATTTATGTGAAATAAATATTTATGGAGTTTATATTTCTAAGATAATCCCAGTAATCTGCACTCTTAAAAGTCTATGTATTTATCACATGGCGCTGTACTTCAACATGTGGCCAGGAGATAGCGCTATCTAGTTCCAGTCTGGCTACGTCAGCTCTATAGTCTAGATGGCGGAATCATCGCTGATGTATCCTGTTCTAATTGTTACAATGTTATTAACAACAGCGAAAGAGCGTTTGTTTCCGATATCTATGAAAAGAAACTGAGAAAAATCCTATAAAAGAAACGCTGGTAATTTTATAGTAATTCGGGATCAGAACGCGGCATATTTGAATTCGAAGCCACAGCATTAGTGCAGAAATTGCTGCGAATGGTACTATACATGTGCGTCCTTCTTGATTATTCTTATAGCATCATTCTCAGTAGTCACAACATGGTATGGTTGCAAGATTATTTGATATCCTGTTGTATTTTCATACTCCACTCGAGAAACGTTTTCCTCTTTACATGGCAGTACGAATCAGTGTTGCCAACTCAATTACATGGGATCTCGTTACATGTAGAGCAAAATTCCCCTACAAAAATATAAATAAATAACCACAAACCCTTCTCTTTGAGATGACAAGATGAGCAAGATGATGGAATTATTAGTGATTTTGATGGTCATCTTATTGTTTAATGAGGGTGTTAATATACTTCATAAATTAATAGCTCTAACTACAAATACGTGTAGGGGATGTACACTGGATGCCTAAATTGGTGTAAGAGTCGTCACTGTCAGAAGATTCTATTGTCACAGTAGCACTTTTTTGAAAACTTTACATAGATTTTCCAAATTTATTTACAACTTCATCAGTTAATGGATATGACATACAGCAACTCCCTTTGTTCTGAATGCCAAATTTTACCCTTCGGGGGTCACTCAGTGTTTTCAGGCTTCAGTATATTCCTTTTATAAATTTAATGTCAGTCATGGTATACAATCTTTCCACATCAGCGTTTCCAATTGGCAACACAAGTAATGGTTTAGTTAATTTTGAAACATTCGAGAGGACATAATTGCCTTCGAAACGTACTTCTTCTGCTTGGCTCCAGAACCAAAGGCTACTCTTTGATTCAGTTAACTTTTCTATAATGTATTATTGGTGACATGAGCACAACGTACTAAAACGTACTATTCACTTGAAAAGCTAAGAGTGTATTATAAATTGCAATGAAGCTTGAGATTCTGGAGGAAGCCAGCGTTAACAAAGTTTTGGCTAGGATGATGGACTTTGAACCTTTAACTACTGTATATTTGACGAATTCCATTAATTGTAATAACTAAAGCCAGAATGATTACAAAGCACTTTCAGATTTAGAATATATAAATTCAAGGAAGGGTTGATATCTCCAGTCTTCAAAAAGACATTTGCTAGTGCCCGCTGTGTGAAACGAAAGTGATACGTTTAAGCTCCTTTGGTATAAGAAATATTCATTAACTTCCTGAGCAGAATGACTGAGGCGATTTCGTCTATGCTGCGCATGCCAGGGGCCCAGGCTCGATTCCTGTGGCCGATCTATCTGACCCATTGTTTTTTTTCGGGAGATTTCCCAGGTCACCAGGCGAATGCCGGGTGGGCTAAACACATCCACGGAATTTCTTGTGCCTCCATTTCTCACCATTATCAGTTCACGTCGTCTCTGCCCTGGTGGCCGGTGGTTGTCTTGGTGGTGCATGGCAGGATAATATGCTCTGAGAAAATTCCTCCCTTGGTGGACGTTTACCGGTCTACGAACTCAGTCTTGTGGTGTGGCTGTAACGGAATGGCAGAAGGGTGGGCTATGCTTTCCTCTGGCCTGCCAGAGAAATTCCATGTGGTAAAATGTACTAAAATCTGCACTCTGAAATGTCCTGTCTCCTTGGCATGGCTGCCCTGTGCCTCCTCCTGTACATCCTTCCATCCATCCTTCCTCCCGGTGATGCTCCCAATCAGGGGTATAGGCATAAGAGACCGCAACTAACTCTCCGTGTCAATTCCCCTCCACAAAGTAGTCCAGTATAGTCAAGTACTACTGAGTTGTCTCATAAACAGTACATCATATTCCAAACTAGAGTTACAATATCAATAGTATACTAATATTAGTGTATCCATAGAACGTTTATTCACTAGTGCTCGGATAGGACAACGAACAAAGCTGATTATGTGTAAGAGATAGTTTATGTGAACTTGCCAATCCGTAGATATATATTTGTAATTGAAAGGCCAGAAATATGATACAGTCAATTTCTTTTAATAACACAATATTAATCCCAGTTTCTATCGCAGAGCATGAAGTATGGTGAGTTGTATGTGTAACAAGCTTTGTTTTGTCTAACTTCGCATATAATTTATTAGCTTTAAACAAAAACCTATATGACACAATTTTAAACATAAGGGTAATAAATTACACACTAATTTCAATGTTTACTGATCACCAGGACACTAGTTGCATCAGCAGATAACTTATACCTGCGATATTCTTTACAGAGGGTTATGTGTCGTGCATGTAGAAGAGAAACAGTTGATGTCCTGACACTGAACTTTGCAGTACTCCATCTAAAATTATTTTACAACTTGAGTTTCCTTTTGATAGCTGATATCAGTGTTTATTTCCACCTTCTCATTTCTCTCATATAGATATGCCACAAGCCAGGTAATTAATTTAACCTCCTTACTTTGAAGGAATTGTTGTACAATGTGTCACAAAGTATTTGTTGTGGATGATGATCTCAAATTTACAATTTCGCATAGTCCCGGCTATTCCTAACACCAGACAAAAAATATGAGGTACGTCCAGGAAGTTAGCTCTGTTAGGTAATACAATAAAGTTGTGTACAGATACACAAAAATTATTTATTGCTCAAAATTCTACAACCCTTAAACTAATTTTCCAGATAACTGCCGAAATTTTTCACGCATTCGTCATTACGAGGCAAACATTTTTGTATAAGTTCTTCATAGAAGTTTTCCGCCTGTGTCTTCAAGCAGTTGGAAACATTTTCTTTCAGCTCTTTGTCATTGTTGAAGTGTTGATCGCCAGGGAATGATTTGAGATGCAAAATCAGATGAAAGTCGCTAGGAGCGAGGTAGGGGCTGTACGGGGGGTGGACAAAAACGTCCCTGCCGAATCCCTGTAGGATGTTTATCGTCGCATTTGCAATGTGTGGTCGTGCGCTGTTGTGGAGAAACACCAAACTTTTTGAGATCGCAAATATGCCGATAAATTTCAATTTTTTTCTTTTTCATAGAATTCAGAAGACGAATCACAGTTCTGTTTTTACAAGCGGCGGGATTTTCAATCAACATCGACATTGTAAACAAGCACAACAAAGTGTACTTGGCCGACAGCGATCTCACAATGGTGCAGTTTTTTCTCATTGATACGGAGCGTCTACCGCGCATGTGAGGATCTGCCATCGCAGCGCTGCAGCGGAGATAAACTGAAACAGAACGTTCTTTCTGGACGCCGCTTGTAATAAAAGTAAGGCAGATGGGGCAAGGATGGACTTCCTTATCTTCTCCCTGACGCACTCCACGTTCTGCAAATGCTATATAGTGTATGAATGGTCTTTGGTGGTCTACTATCTACTAATCTAAGTAGAGCAGGTGTTGCATTCCAACCAAAAAATATATATCCACATATCGATCTGTGGGCACAGTTGGACAGGAACTATTGCTGTACTTCTAAACCATTACAGGACAAATACTGTCTTGAAAGCGGCTGAACGGTAAAAGATGCATTTAGTGGAAACATTCACATATGTAATGCGACATGAAGTGGCTTTGTCTCTCTTCCTCTCTCTTCGCGCGCACCTGGGCAAGTTTGTGTGAGTGTGTGCGTATGTGGAATCTAGAAAAAATCGTACGTGTTTCACTCACATAATTGTCGCCCTTCACGTGCAACATACTCTATTGCTAATGTCGTGTACCTACATTCAAGAGCAATAAGGAAGTTCAGTAGGCATTAAGGGATCCGTAAAAAATTTCAATCTGTTGGCTTTATGATGACTTTAAGGGCGATAACCGCAGTAAAAGAAGTTCTTGTATATATTTGTTACAAATAACTATTTACATTCGCCTAACTTTGTGAACGTACGTCCGTCAAAGACAAAAGCACCCTTAATGGGAACCTAAAATGGAATGACATTGTGCTTCTACGTGTTCCTAACAGATGGCATTAGGTACGACTAGTTTGGCTACATCCACTCTTTCGTTTAGCTGGCAGACCTTTAGCTTGTATTATTCTATCAGAATATCTGTTTTGTGAACAACGATGACACCTTTGTAGCATTTAATTAAAAGGTGAGAAATATAAAATTAAAGAAACCCAGCTAGACTGATAGGCTCTCGGTATTAGTACGCGGCATATTTCGATTGGAAGCCACAACAATAGTGTCCCACGCGTGTCATAGGTTGGCTATGTAAACTTAGTTCTTGTACCATTATCAGCTTCCGCAATATTCTTTACTACTGGTTTGTATTTTCAAATGCTTGTACTTTTTTGTAACTTTAAATATATCTTATATTTTACCTTCTCTACTATGAATAGTAAGTAGGTCAGTCTCGCGTAAGTCGGAATACATTTGAGGGGGTGAAGATATCGTTTTTGTAATAGTGCAACCTCTGAATCACATCACTTTGGAACAACTCAAGGAAATATGGATACACATTTGTAGGTTTGCTGGTTATTTAAGGTTATTGGTATGACAATCCATGTCTTGTATTTTAGATAGAAGTTGGCATATCGAGATAGTTTTTTTTTTCTTTTGCTTTGGAAATTTTACGTCCTCCAACGTTAAGTCATATCGGACGGTGAATGAAATGGGTGCAATGATGCTCAAATGTGTCCAGGGTCCATGAAGATTATAGTTACCGTACATTAATCTTTCAGGATAAGGGAAACCCGCAAAAAATACCTTACCCAGATAGCGGATTCTGACCGACATTCGCACTACGGACCACTTGAATATAAAGTACACAGAACCACTGCTATTAGGAAGAAAAGTCTAATTGCATACAAACGTAGTTAAGTGAAAGCCGCTCATCATTCACGTGTAGATGAATGAGAATCACAAGAATGTTGCTTACACATTTCTAAGATAGAAAATGAAAACTGAAAACAAATTGATCATCCAGGGTTGGCATCGCACACATTATTTCACCTGCAAGTGTAAATATTATAGCTCTATACACTACATGTAGGAGTAGGCTGTAGTAACATTAAACCCATGTGGTTGAAGAAGAGAAAGCAGTAAATACATTTTCGTATCCTTTCTTAGTCATAAACAATAACTGGTTTGTTAGGTAATTCCTCAGCTCTGGACACGATATCTAGTGACATTAAAGCAAAATATATGTAAGCGAGAGGTATAATGTAAGGCTTCCATTCCCATAAACAATTATTAGTTTTTTAGATTTTATCTCCCTGTATGGAATAGCTACTCCTCGTCTCCATTCCATAGGAACCAATTAAATATACTTTATAGTTGAATACATAATTTCAACTTGTTACTTAACTTTGCGAATCTTTTCAAATTTTATTTCCTATAAGGCAATTTTACAGGTAGGGCCATCTGTGGGCAACACACGAGTTGCTCCATTACTGCTCTTCCCTGGCGAGCACACTACTTCCTCAATCCAATTATCCACAAAGGCTTATTTTTACACCTGTTAAAAATGTAAGATAAAAGTTATTACACATTTCCTTGTTGTTACAAGCAAGATAAAGGGACCAACATTTGAAACTTAACCCACGAAAGAGATTTGCTCCAACAATAGTTTTAGTGATTAATGTTGTTGCTATTATTGTTGTATATCATATACAAATGTGAGTAAGTAACATCCTTCTTTCATACACACCGTTTAGAGTTTATGAAGTGCAGCATTTGAACATAGAATTCGGGATTTGCGTGATATTGGTACAGGATCTTTATTTGACAGGAGAAAACGTCCAGGGTATGTATTATTATCCGACCATTTTGTAAGTTTACACAGCGCTATTAGGTTTATTGTGCTACATTGCCGACCGCATGCTCTGCGCAATTTAGACCAGGTCTTCAACTGTCTGAATAAGAAGCACAAGGTGGCGTGAGAAAAAAACCGGAAACAAAAATACAGCAAGTGCGCAAAATATGTTAAATGGACATAATGATTAGCTGTAAATCTTTACTTCTAATTCTTTAATTAATTCATTAAGTAATTAAATCATTACTTGTAATACTACAGTCTATTCGTTTACATTTCAGACTTTCCTTGGAAGCTAAAATAGGAGATAAAGCTGAAATTTAATATCCATAAAAACAGGCGGCATTGCAACATAAGTGGTTTAGGGTTCCTTTCTAGGATTTTCGTTACAAGATTTTGAAAACTGCGCTGATTCTCTACTTTTCAGTTGTGAGGATTACGCAATTATTTTATACACATTTAGTAGAGCAGATTTTCTTATGGAAACCTGCAACCAACTTGCGAACTCTGCCTTAAACTGCACTGAAAGTAGGGTTAGGTTTAGCATAAAGAGGAGTTGGCGCAGTGGTCAATCTTGATTTATTGTACAGACGCGAGAAAATGCATTCCGATACTTGAAAGACTGATCTACGGGAGGGAGGTGGGTTTGCATCAGTTAGTTGCGCCAGAACGGTTCAGTTTCCTTATACCTAACCAGTGTGGTCGGCGCACAGTTATTTAAGCTTCAAGGGAAAATAAAAACCCTTTTGCCACATGAAACGTAGGTGGTTTTATACAATATTCCAGTATCACCTCAGGTACTTATCGATAGTTTTTTATTGGCGTTATTTTCTCTCTTCGTCTTTGGCACATACATTCCTCAAACATTTTAACCTCAATTTCTTCGTTTCCAATGCATTTCCAATACTCAAATTTGTAGTTTTATCTCTAACGAAATACTTCTACCTTTCATAGATTAGCGATAATTCAAATAATATTTAACTGCGTAGTGTTTGAAGTTAAGTGTTTATTGTTCTGAAAATAAGTGCACTATCTCCTTTGTTACAGGTCTCAAGAACAGATTATATGAATATATTACTACAATTATCTGGACTAAATGAATGAGGAAATGAGTGAATGAATTAATGAACAATAAAGCCCTCAAACAATCAAATTGGACTATAATTAAATAATGCTTAAATTAGTCCAGGCTCCACACAGCTTAGAGCGCTGCCATCCTTATTACCGTTACAAATAGAGAACTTAAATACTTTTTAATGCTTCCGTGTTTAGTTACGTCACCTGGGATTGATCTATTTCGATATTTACTACGGATATTATCACCTCGTGGGCGTTTACTACTTCTAAAACAAGTCGTGATGAACAGCGGGTAAGGCAGTTGTTTGTTGGTCTAGCTCAGAAATTTTGTCCATTAGATCGCGCAATGTCACAAGAACATAGTGTTGTCACTAGGAATCACTTTTCATCTCACATATTAGCTAATTTGTCACTAATAATTCATTGTTTTAATAATTTTAATAACAATTTGACCATTCAGTTAAAATATCTGTACATTTAAAACTTCCTACTTGTTGGAGCTGGTGTTATGTATTATTAAAGAATATGTAATAGTAATTACAAGCAGTTTAATATATATTAATTGTCTATAGGTCTGGTAGGAGGTAAATTTTTACCTCAAGTAACACTTTAACTGTTGGTTTGTAGGTTATGTTCGGGATTGTTTCTTAATAATACTACACTGATTACATTTAAATTTGTTAATTATGATTTAACTTTGCTTTAGTTTAAAATGTTTGGTATTAGGCCAAGATATATTTGCCTTGTGTTATATATTAGGAAAGTTTACCGTAAATTGTTTTAATTTTCGCAATTAATATTTGTCTTATCACAAATATTTTGAATTATTGATCTTCATTTAATCAGTATATTGTTTGTTTCAGAGAGTTCATATTCTTTGGTTATTTATTATCCGAATGTAAGGTCTCATAGTTTCCGAATATGAACTCAAGAAGGAGATGTAGCTATTGTGTGAATATTTGAATATAATATTATATTTATTGTTCCTATTTATAATAAATCCTTAAATTCAATACCATCCGTACTGGCACGGATAGTACTTATGTCATATACTCACATTACCTTCTCTACTCTTGCACTAACACGTATTTCTCTATCTACTTCAAGATAAATATTTTATTGTAGTTACAAGGGAATAAAGTAGACATTACGTGATAGATGTTTTTAAAGGGATATCTGAGGGACGTCTCTGAAATTATACTGTCAGTGTAACTTTTTTTTTCTGTTTTAACATTTGCCTGTCTTAGCGTTCTATGATCCAAATTGCCTCTTTCCATTTCATAACCGGACGGGGCTAATTTGAAAATAAGCTTTAATTCAGGGGACATCTAAACGTATAGCTGTTGCTACTGAAGTCTCTGTAAAGAATTTTTGAACTTTAACGAAATACTTTCCACACCCAAGTACGGCAGAAGGACTTTGCCTTTTAGAAAATATAACTGTTGAGGCATTGTGGAATATAATCAAGAGTAAATATGAAACGGCTGGTCTTACAAAATAAAATGTATCAAGCATAAATTGTATTTAACAACACAATCTACATTCCATGTGAAGTAAAATTTTGTTTATCTCTTAAACTTTACAGTTGTTTAAAGTTATCCAGAGTGAAAAGGAATTTTGGGGACATTCCCAGCGGATAAACATATTCATTTGTCATGAAGATGTTTTAAAAATATAATAATTGAATTAAATTGATTATATACCTTTTTCGATAAAATCGAGATATTCTAATAAGTTTCCATTTAAGGGGTAGTTTGTTATTGGGAGACTTTCTTGAAAGTCTTGCTTTTCGTCCTTTAAGAAGCTAAACTGATATACAACCTTGGTATTTAACGTACTTATGCGTAGTGGGTTATTTCGGGAGGATTTTCTCCATATTCGAGTGTTCCATTTACAAAGGAATCTTGATATTGAATTTTTGGGTCCAGTGCAATTCTACAAAAAGTGCTATTTTAACGCTAAAATACAGACCAACGAAAACAACCTGTAAAAACCCTGCAGGTTAAATATCCCGCGTGTTTCCTGACTGACTGATAAGAGCGACACGCTGTCTCGTGCAACACAAGGTATACGTAAAAGTTTGTAGATGGCGCTCACGCTATAATTGCAATTTGTATATGTATGTAACTTAGTTATTAAGCACCTTTAAACAACATATTGGAACAGTGATGTTTTGTTTTAACTGCAAAGTAGATGCCAATGTTAAGTATAATAATTTAGAGATCTATTACACAAAATATTTCATATAAGGCAGAAAAGAAACATGGTGTTTCAGAACAGAAGTCTACAGAGAGTTGTATAAGACAAAAGGTCTCTCCCTAATTCTTGCATGGAGTTATTCACTTCTTTCTTTTCTGAAACGATTTCTGAGCAACCCTAGCACATAAAAAGTACATTACCTGGAGTTATATAAACCAAACTTGTAAATTATTCCATGTCTTTCCACATGAAATGACAAGTCTCCGCATTTCATAATTAAGTTCGCTAGAATAGTTTTGGAAATTAACATTCACAGAATTAGAACCATTATGGGTGTACATGTATTTAAATTAATAATTGGAAACTTCTGTTCATACATAGTACCATGTGCTAACAAATTTTGAAGCAAGTTTTCAATTTTGTTCGATTTATTTTTTATGTCTGTCTTTATTACTTGTTTCGCACTCAAAATTATTGATACTGGAAAATATTCCGAAGAACGTTGTCCTCAATACCAAATATAGTTTGATCTGTTATTTTCCACAATGACCTAGTAAAACTAATTGCGAGAGGCAAACCTTCATTTCGGGTTGGTATAATTAACACCTCTACAGGACGTACGTAAAACAGGTGGGGAGATCAAGCTCACTTCACAATAGGAAATCAATCTTTCCAAATCTAATTATTTCTCCTCTTATATATTTACTGTCGACTATCAAATGTTGGTGTGGTTAGGCTCAAGTTAGTTACTTAACTGGTACCAAGGAAAATAAAAATATATATCTATATACATAGATATATATTTATATAATATCAGTTAAAAAAAACGTAATGACGAGGTGAGACTCCCAGTCAACATCTAGCCTGAGATAACAAACCATCCTGGGTTTATCTATATTAACAGTTCAGTATTATATTGTACTAAACGCATACCACGTGACTCAGCTGTACCTAGGTATGTAAGATACAGTTTATTATCTAAGGTAAACAGTTTGGCACGTTTTACAAACAATCTTATTGTATCATTAATCCTTAAAGTCCTGAATGAGAACCAAGCACCTGTGAGAGTATGTGAAAAAAAGGTTTTTCATAGATACAATGAGTGGCTAAGTGACAGATGAATGATGCCTGGAAGAACGGTACGGAAAACGTAGGTTATATCTCAGTGGATTAGCTACCGTAATGTAGTGAAGGAAAGAAGATTAAAACCTCTTATAAGAAACAGTATATAATTTTTCGTTAAGGTATTTTCTGTATTTAAGTAGACCAATTACTTTATCGATATTACAGACGTTTCATCTAACTATTCCATGGGCCCAAATGACCTTGCTGTCGATGGGCCCTAAAACACCACACACTCACTCACCCACTCACTCTAACTATTCCTGACAACGTTTGTGTAACTTTTGAATGTTGTTAATACTCTTCCCGTTCCTGAGTCAATAGGTACCTTAACTTACACAGTGGATTTTTCTCTTTGATACCTCTGATTTACGATTTCGGTTTTCGGCATTTAGATAAATAAGTAAATAAATAAGCAAATAAATAATAATAAAGCTCTTAAACCGTCATATTGGACGATGAATAAAATGCTGCTCAAATGAGTCCAGGCTCCAAAAAGCTTAGAGCGCTGCAATCGCTATTACCGTAAAAAATATAGAACTCGAATACCTTTTAATGTTTCCGTATTTATTTAGGTCACCTTCCCAATTTTCCGAAAAGCAAACCAGACATTTGGGAGTCTACATGTGAATATGAACTAAAAACGCGTATTATATACAGGTGGGTAAATGTCATGTTATGTAGTGTTATTTGCAACACTGACTTCTTATGTCCTTAGAGAGGACCATCCATAACGAAGAGTTACCGATGGTGCTGCTTGAATGTCTTGTCAACACTTGAGCATGTGCCGCTAGTAGCGTTTGGGGTTAGGTAGTTATTCCACCGCAAAATAAATAGCACTATGGTGGAGTTACGACGCTGCGGGAAGAAGTGTGAAAAATATTTTAAAGCACTGTGGTCCGTGCTATCAAATAATTTAATGTGGAAATAAACCAATAAGTTATTTCCCTCATTCACTAAAGAAGATATAACTGAATTATTACACAAAAAATAAAATTCTTCCATAGTTTGGAGCAGGAGGCCGCCAGCATAATAAGTTCTTGGAAGTAGTTTAGACGGAATTTTGGAATTGCAATCTGATTCTTTGGACTGTAAATTTATGGTTTTTGTTTCCAATACTTATGATTAAGTTTTAACTATTATTCATTGGTTTTGATTTTACATGATCATTGTACTCTCATGATTTTCTTTGCCGTTGGGGAAGCCATTCTTACTTGCGACTGCCAACTGAGATAGATGGTGCCAGACATTGCCTCATTGCTACTGATCTTCTTTGTGTAAATGTGGAATATTGGAACACAGCTGCTTTTAAGCGATGGGGAGATATGGGCTAGACTCTATCCACTTTACCTTCTTATTTGGATCTCTTTGCATTTTCCAGTGAAAGAAAAAGATCGAGAAACATCCTACCATTTGACAAACTGTTAATAATTATAAAATTCAAACACACCTTCTCACATATAGCGCCTGTACCCCTAACTAAATGTAGATCCCAAAACCCAAGCGAGCAAACCCCTCTCAAATACCAATTCCTCTATGAATATAGCATTCTCATCCAAACATTTTCCCTTCTCAGTAAACATTGTGATTTTTTAGATTCCTATGACTTTCTCTAACAATAACTGTTTACTGTTATGAATGAATGTAAACTTTTCCCACAGAAACATTCTTGTTTAAAACTGGGGTGCGTTTATTAATGAATAACTTTCTTCGGACTAAATAGATGCAGGAGGGCACTAAGGAAACAAAACTTAAATTATTGTCTTTAGAATTCATAGAATCTAGTTGAATATCTCTCAAATTTAACTGATGGATAATTTTGTTCGAGCGAGGGAAGTATAAAACAGCAGCTCTGTGATGATTGTCAAATGTTTACATTGAACGTAATTATAAGGTTGCTTTGCAAGTTGAGAACGAGTGAGTAATTAAATTAAATTATGTTTTGAACTGTCTGTCACATAGCTTTTAGTTTAAAGCTATTAAACTCTGTGACTACTTAAACAAAACAAATATTGTTAAATTTACAATTCTCGTACATCGTGTACCACAGTAGGAGATGCGATTTATAAGATGTTATTAAAATAAATTGTATCTCACTTCCCGGCTTTCAGTTACACACATATATAGATTAGCAAGATGACATAAACCATCTCTTACACAAAACAACACTGCTCGTTGTCGTATCCGAGCACTAGTAACTGGAAGTTCTGTAGATACACTCATATTGGTATGCTAATTATATTGTAACTCTATTTGGGGAATATGAAATATTAGTATGGAGCAGCTCAGTGGAAAGTACATAAATATTTGTTGTGCAACAGCAGGTTGAACGCATGATTTCTAACACACAGAGCAAGCACTTTAGCATATTTCTTTCAGAAGACTGAAGAGTTTAAGCCTCCCTTGCATGTATATTTTCTTAATCTAAAAGTCCTTAGTACGTATATGGTCCACAGCTTTAACAATTTAATTGAAATAATGTTCCCATGAGCCCTTATGAACAACTGAAGCACAAAATTAATATCAGCCTTGAAGCGATATTCCAAAGCTTACAGAGCTGGTTGCTATACAAAGGCTTTGATAGTCGCTCCCTTTATATAACAAAATGCCAATTAGATACGATTTGAGAGGCATAGGTATAAGGATTAGGAAATTCAAAGGAAGAGTATGTCAGATATGGTTAATTCACTAAACGGTTCGTTTCCACGGACGTAGCTGCATTTTTGTGCAGTAACACCTGTACCTTCTCTTACCGTTTACCAGTCAAATAGGTCATTTAGAGTACGGATGTCTTCAGAGAACTTATGACAATTATTCAAGATATACACTTTAATTGCCAAGAAATAAATTAGCAAAATTAATTTAATTTCACATTATTAAAAGTTTTTCAGAAAATCAAAATATTGTACAAATGTTAGATGTAAAGGCAGTTCGGTAAGAGGAGATTTTCTTGAGGATCTTGGTGGTGCATCCAGGGAAGTTCCTGAACTTATTACAGAAATTAATAGAGACCCCCTTTTTTGGTCTCATACTAATAAAGTTAACCATGTACATACACATCAACAGAGAGGGAGGGATTTTGGAAAAGACAGCCACACATTTAAAAATTTCTATTAAGAACATCAGATGACCTCAAAACGTGCATTTCCCTAGAAACTTCGACAGCTTATTTTTGACTGAAGTGCATAGTTAGCCTATGTAGCTATGAAGTGGAGAAAGTAAAAATGTTGAGTTAATTTTGCGGTAGCAGAAGCTTTAAATTCAAACAAGTAGTAAAGAATAGCGTGGAAACTGTTGATACCTCAAATGCACTTTATTAAAATAATGATTTTTAAATTTATTGTGACATTTTTGTATACTTCTATTGCTTTACCTATTATACAAACTCAGGAAAAGGAAAACTGCACGTTATATCCGTCTAGTGCTTTATTGAATCCCCCGCATTCTTCATGTTTTCGTCACTCCTCCCCTTATTACTGAATAAATTCCTAATATTTTGTTTGCCCAGTTCGGTAGCGTTGGTGGTAGCGTGGCTGCCTCAAGTTCAAGAGATCTCGAGTTAGAATCTAGGTGATGGCGAGTTATTTCAATAAGGAATTTTCCAGCGTTTACCCTGATCCGAAAGCCGAATGTCATTTAACTCTAAGCTCTCTGGAATTAATGCTCATTTGAGCATCATTTCCCTCATTTCATTTATTGTCAAATATAAATTAGTGTTGGTGAACGTTAATTAAAAAAACATGTTATGTACAAAGGGAATATGAGGATACCGAGTCCTTAAGGGGTAGTCAAGTCCTTAAAGAGCTGGTCCCTACTCGGACACATAGCTTTGAAGTGTCTCACCCTTTGCATTGCCTAGAGATAAAAAAATGGTTCGCATACTAACGTCAGTTTTGAGAAGTAAAGGAATTGAATAATTCAAATACATAGCAAGGATATCTGGAAAATGGTTTACTACAGAAAAGAGAAACATCCACAAACATTAGCTCGTACCTTCCCCGTACGACCGCACAAGCAGCAAAACAATCACATGTGACGTAAGCAAGTAAACATCAGGATCCTCTCACTGTAAGAAGGAACACAGGAGAACAACCAGTTTTTTGATGCAACAAGTATTTATTTAACTTGGCCAACATCATGCCCGTATCATATATAATAAACTGCAGTCGCTTTTCGTTTTGGCTGTTATTATTTTACAGCCTAAAAGCTAAAAACATCCAGAGAGAAATAAAAGATTATAAATATAAGAAACAAAACCAATTAGACCAATGCTGTTGAACATTACAATAAAAATGCAATATACTATTCATCAGCTCCTGTAACGATTGATTAATAAAAATAACAGAATTAATTAACGTAACAGCCAGATTCAGGAATAAATAAACAACAAAATTAGACCGCTGCTGTGGCAAATCAAATGGGACAAGTCTTGTAGCGAATGTGCATCTTACAGACATAAGATAGCAGTGGGCTGCCAATAAAAAAGGTAAAATGGAGAAGTGGTAATTCCGTGAAGCCAATCCTCGCAAAACAAATGAAAGAAAACTTGATATTATCGAAATTCCGTATAAAATACACAAAACTTTATATAAAAAGTATAATATAAAAATTCTATAAAAATCCTAATTTTATCACAATTATATCACTGTATATACACTTTGAGGCCAAATTTTAATGCATTATGTTTCCCCCTTACTAAATGAAACGCACACAGCGAAACCCGAGAATTGCATATTCAAAATACAGTTAAATGTATGCACAAACAGGTGTTCCACCAGAAAAGAAGGAAGAATGTAAACTAAGTCAACCTAATGTATACTAAAAGCGTAGGAAAACGCACAACAAGGAAAGCGTAACCAAAATGATTGAAAATGGTACTACTGTAAGACCAACAAAGAAGGCATACAAGGCACTCGCAACTTACCCAGGCTCACGAAGAGCAAAAAACAATACCGGATCACCAAGCACCAGAAATGGTCAGCTCTCTCCTTCTCCGGCTCATGCTCAACAACACACTCCAACACTCGTGTCCAACCGACCTAGCCAGCCACAACCGGGCAACCAATCCAATGCCGCCAGCGTGTCCCGGATAAAGGGTAAGCTCAGAAAAATGAACGCGCCGGGCCAGAGTGAGTGAACACCACGGACCCAATATGGGTAAGGCTAAGCACTCGATGCAACATCAAAAAGATATCTGTTTGTTTACAGGGAACTCAGAACATGTATTTCTACTGAACTCTCAGAATTGAATTGAGGAGAATGTAGGTAATATATTTTCGAACTACCATAAACTACTATCCTCCAATAAATTAACTTTCTGAACTTTTACTAAAATGCTTTTTTACTGAGGTGGCCTCAAAGGGCATATATGGGTTGGTAAATCGGCATCGAAAATTTGGATGGAATATAATACCTTCCCTATTTATTATGTATGATAGAGAAGACATAACATATAAAATAATTTTAAAGCTACAAAAAAGAACCAGGCATTTGAAAATACAAACCAGTGCTAAAGAATAGTGGGGAAAATAATAGTGTTGCAAAGGTAACTTTATATATTTAGAAATTTATTCGTATATATTGCAATATAATTGCAATATAGAACTTTAGTTTCATTCTGATACAAATTATGAACAAGTGATACACATGTTATCCAATATCTCAGAATTTGTATGCATAATAATTTCATAAATAAAGGAACTGGCACTGCGTAGTCGAATTGGATATGTTTATCGTCTTACCTATATATTACTCATTGTGCTAACTCTCACTGGAGAGATTGTTAGATGTTGTTCTTTGTTTCAGTGCATGGCGCCGAAGTGTACTTTTAGGCTGCGCCGAATGCGTTTCCGTCTCACGTAGAACTCAGGACTGAAGTTCTCTTACTAGAAAAACCTACTTTGGGGCATCACTTTGAATTACCCCCACTCTAGGTATTTTTGGAGTTTGCAAAGTCACATGATAAATATCAATTTTCTATTGGCTGCCCATTATCCGCACATGAGTTCAGTGTTAAGAATTTCCAGTTTCGGACCTAACGTCTGAGACGCTTTCTCTAACGGTCCGCATTCAAAAAATTCTACGAAAGCATGCGATGCTCGCGTTCGTCAAAATCTTATAGCCCGTTGTCAGAAGCACGCATGGGATTTTAACAAATTGTTGGTCCCCTCCTGGATGGCACCAACTTTGTTATGAGGGCAAAACAAACAATAGAGTAGGTTTGTTTGGTTACAGGGATTGCAAAGGGAGGTTACTGACATTCGCAGTGCGGCCTTGTCGCTGTGGCCGTCTCTGCAGAATTCGTTAGCATTCTGGCATATATCTATTCTGGTATACGTCACTAATTTATATTTATTGTTTGTTTGTGTTAATATCTTTCTGATATCAGGTTATATGTCGTCTCAATGTTCCTAGGTGACAGGGGCTGCATCAATGTTTATTACTATTAACGGACCACCAGTACATATGTGGACCCCAGAGGACAATATAGAAGAATGTATAAGAACTCATAGGCACGCTGAGGACCAACAACGCAGGAAGGCGAATCTACAAGTGCAGCATTCTGATCGGTTCCCCAGGATCTGGAGTTTTTAGGTGCGGGCCCCCATTTCACTGTTAGGAATGCCGCGCTTTTTATGGAACTATGTTGATATAAATTATTTTAATGGATTCCTCATTATTTGTTTAGTATGTCACCTGTCATAAATATACAAAAGCTATACTCACGCTCCTTATGAACAATTATTTACGTAGATTGTCATCCTCATTATTATTGGTATCGTTTACTCTCATATACGACGTGGGGTGTATCTTATATCCTGCCTAAACAAAGGGAATTCAATGTGAAGGTCATCACATAGCGACTGGCACTAAAATAGTTGACTAAACGGTACTGTCTACTGAGAGTCTACTGCATTATCCTACATCCAGTTTGGTAGAAGCTACTTTAAAATTCAGAATACACAAAAAGAATAAACAGAGAATAAGTAAACCAACAAAGGTGTTTACTAATTTTTGCGAACACTTGTAGTAGTTGTTGAAGAATATGTGTAGAAATTGATGTGAACTAAATTTATAGGTATGGCAATAGATGGGAACAATGAAACCTATGCGATTCAAGACCAAATCTCAAGCTAATTTATTACTAACTGACTTTTATATACGTACCTTGCCTCTCTCGAACTTTTTCGAAATGGATTTGGAGGACTCTTGCAAACATCCTAGTTTGGCATTTGAAAGAAGCAGCTTCAAATGTTTTGTTCATTACAAGCGCATGGAAATTCCAAATAAATGCTTAAGTTAAATGTTTAATTGTTTGATTGTTCAAATGTTGAAGATAAGTGGTGAAAGTTGAATAAAACAACGAAAAGATTTCGCGAGAAGTACATATATGTAACTTCATTATTGTGTAGTTTCTTTCTTAAACTGAACTATATTTGCGTCCATTATTGTGTTAGTTTACACTACAGCAACTATTTATTTTTCCTAATTAAGTACAAAGTCGAGCCTAAACTGAACCTCAGCAATTGCAGTTAAAGTATTCCGTAACAGCTACTACAAATTACAATCCTCTATCACTGCATCAAATATTACAGTTAGGGCCATCTATGGAAAGCAGTATACAGTGGGTGAGCGGTTGCATCTCCTCTCGGGCAGGAATACAGTTAAAAGAACCTTTGCTGTTATATATGTTTATGTTGGCCCGCCTCAGTAGCGTAGATGTCAGCGTGTCTACCTGAAGTTCAAGAGATCCTGAGTTCGGATCTCGGTCAGGGTGAGCTAACTGGATAAGTTTTTCCGGGGTTTTCCCTTATCCCTAAAGAGGAAAGTCAAGTATCTCAAAGCTCCGTTTACCCTGGACACATTAGAGCATCATTTCACCCATCTCATTCACCGTCCGATATGACACCGTTGGAGGACCTTAAATTACATATGTGTGTTTGTTTTTGTCGGTGTGTGAATGTACTACAGCCATACTACTTTCTCAATCTCCTCTACTACAGATGGCTTTGCTCCCTCTAATCCAAGTTTAAGATTAAATATTTACCAATGTAGTTTCATTAAAATTTCGTTTTATATATTTGAGTGCAAGTCTGCAGCATTAGCCAAATGTTAAAAATGTTGGACGTAGAGTTTCGGCTTTCTAATTCACACGATACTACAGCAGACTCAAGAATGGATCCTAACATAATCAAGATAGAAGAGTATTGAACATTATACATGAATTCGCCAATGACGAAACTAAGCTCAAAGAAATTATTTGTTTTAAGCAAATGCGTATTATTTGTGTCCTGTAAATAAGTAGTATGTTCCCCAGTTTGATCCCAGACGTAATAGCTAGGGAGCAGATTTATAAGCACTAAAAGTGTGTTTAAAAGGCAGGCAAAAACATACTAAAATGGGTCAAACAGTCACTTAAATAAAGCTTTGCTAAGTAAACACTTAGGAATACAAAAATTTATTAAAGTGCCTTATAAAATGTACTATAGCAAGATGACAATTATAGTAACATATGCTGCAATAAATTCACTAAACACATACTATTTTCCGTTTCCTTAGGCGAAATAGTTATACATTTATTCCAAATTTCATAAATGGCTCACAGCAAGTTGTCTTATAATTAAAATGCATATAAATCCACTTCACTATGTCAAAACCATAATGCGCATACATGTGTGAAGTAATTATATCAAAAAACGAAAACAGGGGTTTTTTTGGGGGGGAGAGCTTAAGGGTGAAAATTGAAATATCTGAAGATTTTGTTATATTTGTTTCAAATTTATACTATTTATATTTTTGATCGATCAACAATAGAATAATAACAAGTTTCAGCTTTTAGTTACAATTGTCTCTGGGGACTTTACAGTTTGTCTAAATTACAGGCGATTTTCAAACTGTTCCACATATTGTATTTTTAAAAAAAACTAATGTTTGGTTTGTAAGTTTCTGCACCCATTTTAACCTACTAATGACCTGCACCTATGTGAAATATTTGTTGTCGCCTTATCAACTAATGGAAAATGTCATTCTGCCAAATTAACTATTTCTATTTTCTTAGGCGTTTTCAGTAAGAGGTAAGGATTATAACCCTTTTGAATACAAATAAGAAAATGACAACAGATGAAAATGGATAAACTTAATATGCAGTTGCCCCTACAGACATGTTTAGGATTTCACATAGATTAATAGAAAACTGTATCGCATGGAACATTTTGAAGTAAAGAAAATGTAGGAAATATGGAACCTGAGAAATCTGATGTTAAAATTACGTAATGGCAATTATGATAGAGGTGAAGGGTTATTTAAATAATCATGTGACGTTTTCTGCAGTGCCGTTAGAAAAGAAAATCTTTATACTATTGAAGTATGTATATATTGATTTTAAGACGAAAATACTAAATTTGGGATTGCTGTAAGCTTTAGGCCAATTTGCCCAGGTGTTTCACTTTAATAGAAACGATTGTTAGAAAGATAGGAAATTCGAAAGATCATCACAGCTATCTTAATATCACTTAGGATGATGTCACAAGTGTTAGAGAGATACAAAGCACAGAACAAAAATTGATTAAAAGAGAAAGCTAGATAATCCTAGTTTTAGTAATAAAAACCCTAAATTCCCCGTTGTCGTCTAAGAAGAAATAGTAAAGCACAGAGTTTTAGTAAGCGTGTTCCGTTCACTTAAACAGAATTACAGCAACAAAGGCATCGTGAAAATAATTCTCATAGCTGTTTTTATAAAGGCATTTCTGTAAACTTTAAAAAAGCCATTAAGGTTTAAAGGTCTGTAGTTTCATTTTCAGTGGTGGAAACCACACCGGAAGCTATATGGCTGTAATCCAATAGAATGTATTTCCCGATCTTATGTGCCGTGGTCCAGAGGATGAAAATTCTCCTGATGTTTCGCTCATATATCAAACAGGCATCTTCAGAGGATTCTAGCGGTGTACTTGCTAATTTTCAGAGCATGCCACTTTGTTAAAACGGACATTTGAATCTATTTTTTTTTTTTTTTTTTTTTTTTGGGTTTCGTTGGGCTTCATATATTCTTTTTTCGGGAGAATTTCGCAATTTTAAGAGTGGAACCAAAATTGCCTTACCAATTCTTTTTGGTTGCAACTTCGCGTGATTTCTCTTAGCTGACTGTTTATATGAAATGCTACTGAGCGGACGGTGAAGTCTGTGACCCACTTTCTTACTCTAAACATCTGCTAAACTTTGGTTCCTCTCAACTCCGTTCCTCTCAACACAACGGTCATATGTGGTACTCTCCGAGCCTATTTCTCTGTGAGCAGGGCGACATCTGTGTGATATATGTTGTCCTTGGAATAGCGATGCGAATATCTTGAGTTATATTTGTTATATTCTTCACATCATATTTACCTTGAGGAAAGTCCTGCTTTCCACACAAAAGTTTGACAGTGACATATTATTAGATATCAACGTTGTAAAGTCGTCTGTACCCAAAAAGCACTCAATTGACTTTCGTTACTCAAACTTGCCTTAAACGCTGGTAGAAATTTTTATTCTTCTATCTGCTTCATGTTTATTGAGACAAACTTTTGCGAAAACTTATCCATAACTATCCAGTGGGATTATATAGGGAGGATTTTCTTATACAATAGTGAAATGTTTTAAGATCCTCTTGCTCTGTTAAGGCTTTAAATATTCATTGTCTTAGCATGGCCAAGAGATAAAACAGCTCACGACGTGTTTCTATCTGAGAAAATTAAAAAAAGTTTTCCTTTGCAATATCTATGAAGAGAAACAACTAAAAATTATTCGTAATTTTACTTCGTGGCCATTTGGAAGGTAGAGTTTCCTTGATGTAGATTCATCTAGGGCATTAAGTTCGTGCACTTCACGAGGAAAGCTGTAACCTTGGGATTGTTCATTTTAAGTAGAAAAATATTCACCTCAATAAATTTTTGTTAAAATGTGTGTGGTATAAATAACGAAAATAATATATTTTTTTAACTTTGAGTGAACTCATCATTATTGTGAACTTGTGGGTATGTGAAATTAAAAGTCCGATTGCACCACTCAAAAGTGCTCTTTATTTCCACCGAATTACAATCGGAACACTTGCCGATTTCATAGAATTACGTAATGCACACAATCACAATTCAAATGTTCGTCTGTCACAGGTACACTTCAAGCAGTTACGTACACTTCTTCGATGCACGTACACAGTCCGTTCCCTCTTTGGGCGCTCCTCACGCTGCTCGTCAAGCACTGACTACCTCCAGCCTGACACGTTGCTTATATAGGACCAACTGGCCAATCTAGAAGGGTCCGGATTAGATGAAATATCCTGTATGTTCGAGAACTCAAGGTGAGGCAAAAGAGACGCTACAGTGATGTTTTTCCAGCCACACCTCGTTACCGCTATAAGACAAAGGGCAGGGCGTGGTCGAACGACTACCGTCCCCTGCTGCTGCTGCCGGCCGGTTCTATAGGGAGTTTCGTCGTTCGGGTAACACTGCTGCCTCCTCAAAAGTGGTCGTCCCGAAAAGCGCCATCGTAGCGTGCCAGGCGATCCAGGTGTACCACCAACATCTTCCCTCGGGGAACCTTCGGGATGCGGTAGACCACGTCGTTAATCCTCTTCACCTCCCGGTACGGTTCTTGCCATGGCTGCTGGAGTTTCGGGCAGCGTCCCTTGGTCCGGGTAGGACGGTACAACCAGAGCAGGTCACCTTGCTGGAAACCTTGGCTGTTGGCTTGTCTGTCATACCTGGTCTTCATGCGGTCGCTTGCCTTCTGGATGTTCTGGCGAACCATCTAGTGCATGTCGCGGAGATGGTCCACCAAGTTCTCCGCATATTCGGTCGCTGGCTGTTTCGCTTCCGGACGGCTTCCAAATGCCAGGTCACAAGTGTGACCTAACTCTCGGCCGAATATTAAGCTGGCTGGCGTTATCCCAGTTGTGTCGTGTTTAGACGAGCCGGTAGGCCAGCAAGAAGAGAGGCACCTTGACGTCGCACTCTCGCTGACGGCTGGCCACGAACTTCCTCAGGTGTTCCTCTAAGGTCCAGATGTGCCTTTCGACCATGCCATCCGACTGGGGATATAGAGGCGTCATGCGCGTCTTGTTCACCCCAAGCCTTTTTAGTGCCTCCTTCATCAGGTTGGACTCAAAATTGGTGCCCTGGTCACTGTGCAGCTCTAACGGTACCCCAAATCGACAGAACACTTGCAACACGAGGCAGTCTGTGATTGCCCTTGCCTCTTGCTTAAGGATCGCAGACACCTCCGGCCACTAGGTGAAGTAATCCACAATTACCATCAGTTAGTTGTTGCCTCGGTCGGACATCGGATATTGTCCAGCTATGTCGACGGCGATCCGTTTGAATGGCGCTCCGACGTTATACTGCTGCATGCGACCCCGGCTCCTATTCTGGGGGTCGCCACTCGCTGCGCACACGTGATACTGACAGCAAAACCGCTCAGCGTCTGCTCGGAGCCTCAGCCAGCAGTAGCGCTGCCATAGTTCGGTTCGCTCATAGGTGTCCTCCTGAAGTACCGGCGTGCACTTCCCCCAAGACTTCCGGGGCCTTACCAACTGTTCTCTCTGCGTCTTCCCAGCGGGCGATTCCCATACCCGGAACAGCACGCCCTCTCTGATCTTCAATGTGTCCCATTAGGCCCAGTACGACTTGCAGGTGGCGCTCCTCGTTGCGATGTCCTCCCCGATTGTTCTGCTCCCTGCCTCCACTTCCCTCAAGATTGGCCCCAAGTCTGCGTCCGCCAGCTGCTCCCTCCTCAGGCCTGCGCTATCCCAGCCGTCCGCAGGAACTGCCGTGACTACTCGCACTGCTGCGACACACTCCTTCTCTTCCACTCTTGTGCACTAGCCGCACTCTTCTGGACAGGGTCTTCGGGACATGGCATCTGCGTTACCGTTGCTTTACCCTCTACGGTGTTCTCAGGTGAAGTCGTACTCCTGCAGCCTCTGAACCCAACGTACTGTCTGGCCTTCCAGGTTCTTAAAGCTCAATAGCCAGGTTAGGGCGGAATGGTCAGTCCTCAGGTGGAATGGCTGACCGTACAGGTAATTGAGGATGTGCTGCAAGGTCTTTATTACCGCCAAAAATTCGCACTGGGTGACGCAGTAGTTCTCTGCCTTGGATAGCGTCTTGCTGTAGCAGGCTATCACCAACACATGGTCGTCCTGGATCTGCGATACGACATCTCAAATTCAATGGTCGCTGGCGTCAGCGTCCACAATGAAGAGGACACCTGATTGTGGAAATCCCAAAATTGAAGCACTTCTTCAGGTGCTGGAAAGCGTCTTCGGCGTCCTCCGTCCACACATAAGGCCGGTGTTCCTCTGTGACGCGGATGAGGGTTTTGCGATGTTGGAGAACCCGTTTATGAAGCGGCGGTAATAACTGCAGAGCCCCAGGAACCTGCGCAACTCTTTCTTATCCTTTTGGCGAGGCCCCTCTCTCACAGCCTGTGTCTTCGCCGGTTCTGTGGCCACTCCGGATGCCATGAATATGTGGCCGAAGTAGTTCACTTCCTTGCGGAAGAGCTGACACTTCTTCTCGTTCTGCTTCAAGTGGGTTGCCTTCAGTATTTGTAGCACCTTACTCAGATTCTCGAGGTGATTTTCAAAAGTCTTTCCGACGATAATGATGTCGTCCAGGTATAGCAGGCAGGTGTGGTAAGTCAGCCCTTTCATCACTGAATCCATGAGGCGTTGGAAGGTAGCTGGTGCGATGCAGAGGCCAAAAGACATAACCGTGAACTGCCAGAGCCCTTGACCTGTCGAGAATGCGGTCTTCTCCTTATCTCTTGGGTCTAGAGCTACCTGCCAGTAGCCCGTCTTCTGGTTAAGGGTCGTAAACCACTGTGCACCAGCTAGCGTGTCCAGGGTGTCGTCAATTCGGGGTAAGGGAAAACAGTCCTTCCCGGTGACAGCGTTCAGCTTTCTGTATTCTACGCAGAAGCTCAGCTCGCCGTTCTTCTGCGTCACCAAGACTACAGGGGAACACCAAGGGATGTCCGACACTTCAATCACCCCCCTGGATCTCATGTCCTAAAGCATGTCTCGTACCACCCCTTGCTTCGCCAGCGGAACGCGTCTAGCTGGTTTCCGAATAGGCCCGGCGTCCCCGGTGTCGATGCGGTAATGCACTGTGTCCGTGCGGCCGTAGTCACTATCACCATGGCTAAAGGCGCGCTGATACCGTCTCAGCAATTGTCGAACTTTCTCCACCTTTTCTGCAGTCAGGTGGTCGGCCGCCCTCTCAAGTAAGCCATCTAGCTGGGGCCCCAAGAGTTGCGTCGGGACAGGATCCTGCCTCTTGTCGATTGCTGTTACGCTTACAACGGGCTCGCACGTTCCCAACTCCGTCCCGGCCTGGACGTCGTGATCGGTGTCCGTTGGATTTAGCAGTCTCACTGGCACCTCCTCTCGGCACGGCAGCAATGCCTGCCTACACACAGAACGTATACAGGCGTCTTGTGGTCCAGCATCAATTTTCTGGTTCTCTGGCCTTCCAGTCGCGCCGTCACCACCACCTCGCTCCTCGCGGGGACAACCACGTCTTCGTTCAAGACGACCCTGCAAATTCCATTGCGCTCTTCTCGTTGACGGAGTATAACCTCTTTTCCGTTGAGCCGCAGGACCTTCTTGCTGACGTCGACCGTCGCCTCTTGGCACCTGAGGGCATACAATCCAAGTATCACTTCCTCAGCCACTTTCGCGACGAACAGCCACAGACGTACGGTACTCCTTCACAAGGTCATCTTTAGCAGGCCCTCCTTCTCCACAGGCAAGGTGTCGCCCGACTCCGTCACAAGCTGGTATGGTGGGCTCGGCTTTCTCGTCGGCAAACGCTTCGCCACGTCAGGCCTGACGATGGTCACAGCCGCCCCGGTGTCCACCAGCACGCGGCGCGGATTTCCTCTTACCCAGCCGTCCGCGATGAGGCTGTCATCCATGCGCCGGCTGACTGCGCGCCGTGTCACTCGAGGAGATGGTGTGGACGGCGCCGACGTGCTCTTCGCCACGCCGGGCTTTACTCGTTCTTCCGGCTTCCCTTCCTGGTGTCGGCAAACTCCCTCTAGGTGTCCCGGCTTTCCACATCCCCAACACAGGCCACTAGGTGTTCGCCGGCGTCCCTCGGCTGGTCTTGTGTTTCCATTGTAGCGGACGCTCCTCGTTCTCAACGTCGGGATACCTGTCAACTTGGCCGCCTCCATCTTTAATGCTGCGCTTAGCACATCGTGGATGATCTTATAATCGCCGAGCATTAAGAGCTTAGGAATCTGCGTATCTCGTACACCTTCAACGAATGCGTAGGCAGCTTCCCGGGATACGAACTCTGGTGGGAGGTCGACTAGGGCCTTGCTACCCAGTTGTTCAACTGCCAGGGCAAACTCCTGCAGCGTCTACTCTGGCTACTGTGACTTTGCCTTTAGCTGGCTGCGGTACGCTGCGACTAAGCGTTGGTTTCCAAAACGATTCTCCAGGGCCTCCCAGGGGTCGTTTGGCGCCACCGTTGTCTCTACCGCGTTCAGGACTTCTGCGACCCGTCCCTGGAAGCTGGCTAATATCTATGTGGCTTCCTCCTCGGTTGACCATTTGTTGTGCTTTGCCACTGCGTCGAATTGGCGGAGGAAGACCTCAAAGTTGACGCGCCGTCATATTTCGGAGGCTTGAGGCGCACCGATGCTGCGTAGCGTCCCGTTGCGTCGGCCTTCAAATGCTTCAACCTCCTGCCGACGACGGTTCGTAAGGTCTTCGACGTCTTCAACCATGGCGTTCAGGGACTTGGCGTTATTTCGGCCTTTACCTCTAAATCATTGAGGCGGTCGTCCACTTGACCCATCCGCTTGCCCAAGTTCGCGACGACATCCCCCACGCCGGGCAACTGTTCCTCAAATTTGGTGGTGAGGACCTTTTTTGCCACCTTCATTTCTGTCGCCAGATGTCCTTCGCTGTCCTCATTTCTGGGGTCAATTCAGTCTTTATTTCTTCCATATTTTTGGTGAAGTTGTCGTTGGCGGTCTTCTTTTTTTACCTCTGCGGCCAGGTAGTTATTTGCCGCTTCCTTCTTCGTTGTTAATTGGGCCTTCATTTCTTCCATCTTCTCGGTGATGTTGTCGTTGGGCGTCTTCATTTGTTTCAAACCTGCGGCCAGGTTGTTATTTGGCGCTTCTGTTTCCGCAGCGAGGATGCCATTCGCCGTCTTTATTTCTGTCCGTTCCGCTTTTATTTCCATCATCTTATCCAAAATCGTTTCCAATGCCGCGTCCATGGCTGTAATGTTCGGTGATGTAATCCCACTTCTGATAGCAGTGTGACCTTTTGGGTTCGTGGAATTAAATTTCCGATTGCAACACTGCAAAATTTTCTTCATCTCCACCGAATTACAATCGGAACACTTGCCGACTACAAAAGAATTACGTAATGCGCACAATCACAATTCATCAGTTCGTCTTTCACAGGTCCAATGCACGCAGTTACGTTCACTCCTTCGAGGAACGTACACAGTCCGTTCCCTCACTTGTCGCTCCTCACGCTACTCACCATGAATTGACTGCCTCCAGCCCGGCACGTTGCTTATATACGACCAGCTGGCCAATCTAGAAGGTTCCGGATTAGATGAAATATCCTGTATGTTCGACAACTCAAGGGCAGCCGAAAGAGACGGCACAGTGATGTTTTTCCAGCCACCCCTCGTTACCGCTGTATGACAAAGCGGTCGGTGTGTGCGAATGCCTACCGTCTCCTGCTGCTGCCGGCTGTTTCTAAAGGGAGTTTGGACCTTCGGGTGACATTATCCTTTAGGCAACTATGCAGTAACAACATGCTCTCATAGAGTTAGCGTCAAGATATCGAGGACAAATAGAGTACACTGCATAAAATTCGAAAGTGTTCTATAGTAAACAAACCGTACGAATCATCACAAAAGTGAAACAACTGGATGACAACACACAAAATAACTGAAGATATATTATTTAAACACAAGGAAGTTATGAAACAGTCGTTTACATTGCGGCATGTCGGGATGTCGAGCGAGTATGGCCACTCAGTTCGGCTCAAGTATTTGGCAGGGGCTTGAATCCTAGGGTCGTCAGCATCGCCAACAAAATTTGAAAAATATCTATGTCCTCGGCTGCTTTCAGAGTTATCCTAATATTCGTGAGTTCAGGATCTGTGGCAAGGATCTCTTGATTACAGTGCGTTTGGGTGGATCAATTAGGGTACTAGGAGAGAAACACAGGTTAATTCTCTTATGACGATCGGTTGTATTTCAGTTACTCTTGAAATACATGTTAATTAGGCGGACTCTGAATGGTAGGCTTCGCGCTGGCGTGGTTGCACTCCCGTGTCTATAACACGACGCATCGGATTAGCACCCAGCTACTAACTACCTTTAATTGAACGCGATTTCTTTAGCTTACTCGTCCGTTCAGTTTAGCACACAGTAGCCTAAATAAACTTAATGAACGCAATTTCTGCCTTCGTGCTGTCTCACAACGGTTCTAGCTCGACCCCCAGCTAGCGAATGCTTTAATGAAGGCGATTTCTGTCCGGGTGCTGTCGCACAACGGCTAACTCGACCCCAGCTAGCGACTGAAATTTAGATATGTATTTATTCCCAGATAGGCCATATGACACTTCGCTTCCACCTTCAGTTAATTACTTTTAATTAGTTGGTCGGTAGAACACATATGGAGTCACAGTTACGACAATCTCACCATAGACCACCCAAAATGCCCCCTTCCTGTCAAACTATGTTTGAAACTGAACGCGGGGTGCGACCCATTATATATGGTCGCGGTCAGCTTTCCTAGGGGAGAAAAAATCCCACGATCAGAGCTCGTAAGAAACTTGACACTGCACACAAGATATTTGTTTCAATTATGTACATATTACTTTAACATTCAATTAATCTATATATTCCTTAACAGTTAATCAGCTCGAGGAAGAGAGTACTGTTTCAAAATTCCCGTTCAATTTATAAGTTAAAACTGTATGCTTATTTTAAATTATAAATCGAAAATTTCTCTTTTCTCTCCGTTTTTTACTCCCTCTTCCTCTTCAATAATCAGTTACATTGCATTAACCATACTCTCACATGCTAAAATACATACATTAATACATTCATTCACACATACATAATTTGCCAATAAAGGTTGTTTACATTTTTAAGAACCTTCACACTCAAGTGGCATTGTTCGTTCAGGCCATCTACTACCTGAACAGTTTCCTGCAATTCCGGGAAATCAGTTTCCTTTCAGCTTTCACAACACATTCAGTAATTTCATACTCCCGAAAATGCTCACTAATGTCTGTAAACATGAATGGCAACAAACTTTCTCTTTTTAACTTAAAGTTATTTTAACATCATTATATCTAGCCTTAAATATTATCGTACTTCGCTTGAATATCCTTATCTAATAGACGTCAGTTCTCTTTTTCACGTATTTCTCCAACTTTACATGAATTAACGTCAGTTTTCTGCTAAACTATACCCATTATTCTGCACAATCCTGCCGCGGTATTTGATTTCCATTATCGTACGTATGTAGCTGTAAAAGTGAATTTTGTCGTTGTATTGCCTGTACGATGGCGTCATCTCTTACACTGCCAGTAGACAGACCATAACTTCGGTCATATCTCTCAGTTCCTTCGTTGCTTGAAGGACTTCGCCCTCCATTGTTTGATCTACTACAATAAGACCTTTGTCGCTGGAAACGTTGGCGATTTTGTTGCTGATAGAATCTTAGATGATTTATCCGCGGTTCTCTGTAGAATTTCTGTCGATTTTCCATATCTCTACAGGATTCTGCGGAGTCAAGTTGTTGAGACATATCTGGCCAATTGTGCTGGCGGTAAGCACATCTATCGCCTTGGTTACCCCTAGCCTCGTTCCTTTATTGAAAATTTGAAGAATATTTGTTATTCGGAGGTCCTTGCGACTCGAAAGAAGTGACCTGATCAAGTAGTTCGTGCAAGCTCCTAGGTTTGGCTATTGTGAGGTAATGTCGAATCCGCTCCGAAAAATGATTCGAAATTAGCTGAACAAAATAATCCTCTTCCACGGGTAAATCTATCTATCTACGGTTTTGTGTATGGATCAGGAGATAATCTGACATCGTCACTTGCGATCGCGGATCACATTTTTATGTTGTTAAATTCAAACGAATAACACATTGCGATTAGCTATTCCAAAATTTTGACATAAATAGTTTGCAAAAATGTGCATAACTGTTGCTGTCTGGCAGGGCAACTCGCAACCAAGTTTTAGCTTTCCCCTTTAATGTAGACCTCACTACAAACATTTTTAGTTAACCCGGAATTCCTTTTACTTTAAAGTATTCATCCAAATCAAGCAAATATCTCATCGGATTCATTTTCTCTGAGTCAAAATTTGGCGGACTGGCCGCATTTAGAATTTGCAATTGAATGGGTGTATACATTGTTGTTAAATTTAGAGGAACTACTATCAGAGACATTTACCTGATCTACAACATTGCTATTGCGTCCTAGAGAGGACTCTGACACATGCGTATTTAACACATCATCACTTAACCTATGTGAATTAGCATTAGAATCCAGTTCTAACCTTTTTAAGCCATCCCTAAGCTCGTTAATAAAGCTCTCATGTACATCCCCCTTTTAACAATTTCAGTAAGAGTAGCATCGAGTTGCGTTTTTTCTTTTGACTTCTCTGCTTTATCATCTGTCATTAGTCTTTGAATTTCTATCAATTCTAATGTATTTCTACTCTCAAATTCCCTATTCTGATTGTCAACTCGACGTTGCTCTCCCTGAAATTTCACCTGCCTCTCTGTCTCTCTCTCTCTGCTGTCACATACTTCTGAGAGCTTTGTTATGTTCTCCTGATTCTCCCTGATTCTGTCGCACATGTCACTGCTGTTAGTTTCTAGTCTTAGCACACTCTCTTTATTTCCCTCATACTTTCATCTACTTCGGAGGCCAAACCAGAAATCTTTCTCTCCAGCTCTCCCTTCAATCCACTTTCCAAGTCTACCATTTCACCTTTTATATCTGGCTTTAAGAACTCAATTTTTATATCTAACTTTTCATCTATTTGTCATTCTTGGGCTTCATATTTACTATGAATGTCTGCTTTTGTGAGTCAAATTTATTAGTAATGTCTGTTTTTTGTGACTCAAATTTATTACTAATGCCAGTTTTATATTGTCCATTTCAGTTTTAATTGCTGTCGGAATAACCGATAAGTCCATCGAGGAAAAGGGAGAAGGGTTTGTCATTATAGGAGCATGTAGGGTCGTTCCTACTGTAACATAGGGATGGGCGTTATCTACCTGAATTGGCCTGTCACTCTGGTGAAATACTTCGGTGGTCTCCCGGTCAGCTGTGAGGTTTTCCGTCTCCATTACGTCAGCTAAAGTCAGCCTGTTTCTACTTACAAGACACTTTCTCAATCTCCCACCACTCCTTAATAACATCTAGTTTCTGCTTCTCTTATTTTCTAAAACATGCAACATAAGAATTTCTATTAATTTTAATTGATTGGGAATTTTTTTCGATTGTTCTGCTTACTTCTTTGATGCGAATCCCTCGATGCACAGCATTTGACCCACTTGCACTTGCAAATCCACTCTTCAGCGAGAGAAAAGGGTCTTCTGCCATTCTCTCTCTTTTAAATTTTATGCACTACACACTACAAACCTTATTGATGATGAAGTCTCGCTGTCGGTCGTCAAAGTGCAATGATTGCTGTCGTCCTCGTAATCTCGGTGACCTGGTTCTCCTTGTCCCTTTAATCAGCTTCTCGTAGTCCATCAGTTGGGCGCCATTATTTGCGGAATTTGGGGAGTCGAGCGTTTATTACCACTCAGTCGGCTCAATTATTTGGCAGGGGCTTGACTCCTAGGGTCGTCAGCATCGCCAATAAAATTTGAAAAATATCGATGTCCTCGGGTGCTCTCGGAATTATCCTAATATTCGTGAACATAGGATCTGTAGCAAGGATCTCTTGATTACAGAGCGTTCAGGCGTATCAATTAGGATACTTGGAAAGAAAGACAGGTTAATTATCTTATGACGATCTGTTGTATTTCAGTTACTCTCGAAATACATGTTAATTAGGCGAAATCTGCATGATAGGCTTCGCGCTGGTGTGGTTGCACTCCCGTGTCTATAACACGACTCATCGGATTAACACCCAGCTACTAACTACCTTTAATTGAACGCGATTTATTTAGCTTACTCGTCCGTCCAGTTTAGCCCACAGTAGCCTAAATAAACTTACGCGATTTCTGCCTTCGTGCTGTCGCACAACGGTTCTAGCTCCACCCCCAACTAGCGAATGCTTTAATGAAGGCGATTTCTGTCCGGGTGCTGTCGCACGACGGCCTAGCTCGACCCCCAGCTAGCGACTGAAATTTAGATATGTATTTGTTCCCTTATAGGCAATATGACACGTCACTTCACCCTTCAGTTCACTATTTTTTAATTAGTTGGTCGGTAGAACATATATGGAGTCCCAGTTACGAGAAGCTCACCCTAAGCCACTAAAAATGTCCCCTTCCTGTCAAACTATGTTTGAAACTAAACGCGGGGTGCGACCCAATATTTATGGTTGCGGTCAGCTTTTCAAGGGGAGAAAAAATCCCACCGTTCAGAGCTCGTAACAAACTTGACACTGCACACAAAATGTTTGTTTCAATCATGTATATATTCCTTAGCATTCAATTAATGCTCTATATATTCCTTAACAGTTAATTAATCAACTCGAGGAAGAGAGTACCGTTTCAACATCTAGCGGCGTTGCCATTCTGTATATTTCCTAGTACTACGCCACTTGTCCTGTTCCCATTAAGTCTGCATAGTTGACAAAAGAATCTAGATGGACCAAAGACTGTTGTTAATGTTACACTTCACAAAATAAACACGACGGATTGAATTACGAACAGCTGACTCTTTGAATTCGACGGAGAGCGACGCGCCGTTACAGCTATGTAATTTGTACTCCATTCCTACAATACAACTCTTTTGAAAATATAAATAAATAATAAAACTCTCAAAACGTAATATTGGACGATGAATGAAATGGTGCTAAAATTAGTCTAGGCTCCACAGAGCTTAACGCACTGCCATCCTTATTACCGTTAAAAAATATAAAGCTCAAATTACTTTTTAATGTTTTCGTATATCACTAGGTCACCAGGGATTGTTGTATTTCGGAATTTACTATGGATATTATCATGTTACCTTTACCTAAAATAACAAAAACTAAATATTCCATATATTAAACGTTGTATAGTGTGATCTGTCAACCAGCTTGCTCCATGAAGATGGCCGCAAAAATGTTCGAACCGTTAGATTTACCTAACATGAAAAAACTGGATAGACAAGATATTAAACGTTGTGTACTGCGCTCTGTCAATTAGCTTGCCCTTGTAGACGGAAGCAACAGGATTGAGGAAACGTTAGGTTTATGTAACATAACAAAAACTGGATAGCCAAGATAGTAAACGTTGTGTAGTGTGTTCTGTCAAGCAGCTTGTCCTTTGAAAACGACCACTTCAGAATGGTCGAACAGTTATTGTTAACTAACATAACAAAACCTCAATAGCCAAAATATTAAACGTTGTGTAGTCTGTTCTGTCAAGCAGCTTGTACTTTGAAAACGACCACTTCAGAATGGTCGAACCATTAGTGTTAACTAACATAACAAAAACTCAACAGCCAAGATATTAAACGTTGTGTAGTGAGTTCTGTCAAGCAGCATGGCCTACGAAGGTGGCATCAACAGGATGGTCGAAGAATTCGTTTGATCAAACATAACAAAAATGGATAGCCAAGATATTAAACGTTGTGTAGTGAGTTCTGTCAAGCAGCTTGGCCTACGAAGATGCCATCAACGGGACGAAAGAAACTTTAGTTATATCAAACATAATAAAAGTGAATAGACAAGATATTAAACGTTGTGTAGTGTGTTCTATTTAGCATCTTGGCCTATGAAGACGACCAAGACAGTACGGCCGAAACGTTAGTTTTTTTAACATAACAGGAACCTGAGCAGCCAAGATATTAAAGGTAGTGTAGTTTGTCCTATGAAGCCCCTTGCCCTTTGAATACGACCACGTCAGTGTGGTCGAAACGTTAATTTTATCTAACATAACAAGAACCTGAATAGCCAATAAATTAAAGATAGTGTAGTTTGTCCTGTGAATCCGCTTGCCCTTTGAATACGACCACGTCAGTGTGGTCGAAACGTTAATTTTATCTAACATAACAAGAACCTGAATAGCCAAGATATTAAAGGTAGTGTAGTGAGTTCTGTCAATCTGTTTGCTTATTGAAAATGACCGCAACAGTATGGTGGAGACGTTAGTTTTATATTACATGACAATAACTGGATGGACAAGATATTCATCGTTGTGTAGTGTCATCTGTCAAGCAGCTGGCACCTTGAAGATTTCCGCAACAGGATGGTTGAAACGTTAGTTTCACCTAACATGACAACAACTGGATAGCCAAGATATCAAACGTTGTGTAGTATGTTCTGTCAAGCAGCTTGCTCCGTGCAGATAGTCGAAAGAGAATGGAGAGAACTTTAGTTTTACCTAATATGCCAGAAACTGGATATCCAATATATTAAAAGTTATGTAATGTGTTCTGTCAAGCAGATTGCTCCTTTACATGGCCGCAGAGGGTGGTTGAAACTTGAGTTTTATATAGCATGGCAAAAACTGGAGAGCCAGGATATTTAAGGCAGTGTAGTGCTTGGCAGTTAACAGAATATCAATTGTTTAATATAATTATCCTTAACTTTTTCATTCATAGCAGTAACAATGCAAATTTACAAGCATTGATAATGTCTTTTTACTGGTTAACGCTTTAAGATAACTGTTTATGACAATCATGATATGCTTCTTTACATGACAGTATTTATAAATGTTAGTGGCGTGTTGTGTATTGGTTTCACATTTCCTTGTTAGGAATATGTCATAAGTAGGAATGGTGACCCTCTCAAAAATACTACACTGTACGATATGCTAATAAACCTCCGAAAATTAACGCCATAACTTTACTCGAGGTGTAAGTCATTGGAGTTCGTACTTTCCGCCAAGCCAGTAGAGTAACCGAGTGCGGAAAGACTCACAACTGTAGCAACAGAGAGCGCTACCATATTAATCACTGTTTAAAGGTATAAGGAACACATCTTTTTCATGGTTTCCGGGTTTATTACAGTATGCTTCCAAATTGTGCCAGAGAAACAGATGTTTTGTTTTAAAGTAGTAGAATTTTGACTAAACATGTAATGTGGGGAAATATTAGAATATACAGTTTCGTGCTTTGGAATCATATGATCCGGGAACAGATTTAAATCTCGCTGATAGCTAGTGTTATGAAGAGGTTCTACCCTCAACGACACCACTGTGCTTGCTTGTTATATCAATTATTATTCAAATATAAATCTCAACTTTCAAGAAGTTACCAAGGTTTTAGTACCTTTGAGTTTTCGTTAGATTTATTAGAACGATTTTCAAGCACATGTTTTAGACAAAGTTGCAGAAACCAAAAGTGTCAACATGTTAAATGTTGTGTAGTGTGTCTTGTCAAGCAGCTAGCCATATGAAGACGTTCATTACAGAATGGTTGAAACGTTAGTTTTATCTAACATGACAAAAACTGGTTAGCCAAGATATTAAACATTGGTTAGTGTGTTCTGTCAAGCGTCTTGTCCTTTGAAGACGACCACGTCAGTTTGGTTGAAACGTTAGCTTTATCTAACGTGACAAAAATTGCATAGTCAAGATATTAAACGTTGTGTAGTGTTTTTTGTCCAGCAGCTTGGCCTTTGAAGACGACCACGTCAGCATGGTCAAAACGTTAGTAATTTTTAACATGACAAAAACTGGAGAGCCAAAATATTTAAGGCAGGGTAGTGCTTGGAAGTTAACATAATATCAATTGTTTAATATAATTATGTTTAATTTTTTCATTTATATCAGTAACGATGCAATTTCATAATCATTGGTAATATCTTTTTACTATCTAAGGCTTTAAGATAAATGTTTATGTCAATCATGATATGGTTATTTACATGATAGCATCTATAAATATTAGTGGCGTGTTGTGTATTTGTTTCACATTTCCTTGTTCTTAATATTTAATAAGTAGGAATGGTGACCCTTTCAAAAATGCCATACTGTACGATATGCTAATAAACGTCCGAGTACTAATGCCTTAACTTTACTGGAGTTGTAAACATTGAAGTTCGTACTTGCCGCCAATCCAGTAGAGTAACCGAGGTTGGAACAACTCGGAACTAGTGCAACAGATAGTGCTACCATATTAATAACTGTTTAAAAGTATAAAGAACACTTCTTTTTCATTGTTCCCGGATTTATTTAAGTACGCTTCCAAATTGCCCCAGAAAAACATATATTTTGTTTAAAAGAAGTGTAATTTTGTACTAGACATGAAATGTGGGGAAATATTGAGAACATACATTTTCATGCTTTGGAATCACATGCTCCGGAAACAGATATAAATATGGCTGATAGCTACAGCAATATCATTCAAATCATTCATTGCATTCAAACTCATTCAAATTTGTAAAGATTTATTACAATGGTTTTGAAGCGCATTCTTTAGAGAAATTTGCAGAAACAAAAAGTGTCAAAATGTTAAATGTTGTGTAGTGAGTTTTGTCAAACAGCTAGCGATTAGAAGACGACCACGACAGGATTGTTGAAACGTTAGTTTTTTCTACATATAATAAAATATATATTATATAATATTGGTACACATCGAAGCACCCTTGTTCGGTCTTTAGGAGATAATGACCCCACAAGAGGCACTTTCAGGCGTTTCCGTGCAACGCGCATGGCTTGAAGGTATCCGAGGTGACACTGGAGGTATTCCGAGCAGCAGGACAAGCTGAAGTCCTTTATAATCTTCGAATGAACTGTTTGACTTAATAATTATCTCACATTTAAACTCTTGAAGCCCCAGGGTGTGGAAAACCGTAGTTTTTCTTCTTTTTCAAAATTTGAGGAGTAAATAAACTACCTCATAACCCTGCCTTCTTTCGAATATCCCATGCCATCCCATTCTGCAGACACCAAACATTGCCAACATGAGGTAAATTCCAAAAAGTGGGTGAGCACGCAGCAAAAATCTTCGGTCAGTGTCGAGCCTACTGCTGCTTTCTTCTTGTAAGGTGCTGTGTCGCTCAGGCACATAAGCACATTATCTTACTTAACACCATTTAGCATTAATATGTACATACCTTAATTGAAGACACCTTTCAATATTAACGTGACTTGCTGCTGACATTTATTTACAAGATAGTAAAAATGCACGTTTAAAACCTGTCTCGTCGTTTTCAAGAACCCCGACCTCCATAATTCCCACTTTTGTTGCGGTTGATTTTGGAGTTTTATTAATACACTCCCATATTTTCTCATTCTTCAATACAGCCCTCATTTTTAAAGTTAAATCTTTAAGTTAAGGTAACAATTTAACTGTTTATTTGTTAGTTATTGTCGGGATTGTTTCTTAATAATGTTACATTGATTATATTTAAATTTGTTAATTTTTTTTAACTTTGCTTTAGTTCAAAATAGAATTATAATGTGTAGTGTTAGGTAAAGATATATTTGTCTTTGTGTTATATATTAGGAAAGGTAACTATTAATTCATTTAATTTTCGTAATTGACATTTGTCATACCAATAATATTTTTAATTATTAGTTTTCATTTAAACAATACTTTATGTGTTTTGGTGAGTTCGTATTGTTTAGTTATTTATTATCCGAATGTAATATATTATAATGTCGTAATATTAGCTAACGTAAAAATGTAGCTATTGCGTGATTATTTGAATATAAAATTATATTTATTATTTAGATTGTATAATAAACCTTTAATTTCATTATCAGCTGGACTTGCAGGGATAGTGCGAACATAGTACACTCACAGGACATTTTCTAATCTTGTACAAACCCTTATTTCTTTATCTACTTCAAGATGAGCATTATCTTATTGTAGTTACAAGGGAATTAGTAGATTTTAAGTGATGTTCAAATGTGTTTTTTTATTTATCCAGATTTATGAACCCTATTTTACACAGTGGTATATTAGGGTTAGAGTTGATACATAAAAATACACAATTTTAACAAAAATACTTTAAATACTAGAAGGAAGAAAATATGTTATAATCTGATGCATATTAATTTAAACTATTTCAGACGAGTAAACACTGAGTTTATAAACACCATGAAGTACTTATACTGTTGTGGCTTCATTAGCAAATATGTGAGCGGAGCAGAAAATTCAGTTCCTAGAGAGTCTAGCTTCAATATTAATTCTTGTCTTTCTCTCCAGAAAATGGGACCACAGAAAAGGAGATGAACCACAATTTGAAATTCTTCACCACACATGCACTCGGGCTTGGATGTTAAGTTAAAGCGTGATAAGTAGTCGCCAAAATTACCATGTCCACTTAAAACTTTTGTCAAAACAAAATTTGGTACAAGATTTTCACATTTTCCTCTGTCATACACACTAGGGAAAAATAATATTTTTGTTAAACTTCCATTTGGAGTTGTTAGCTGCTTGTCTAGGTGACGTCTTTGAAATCGTATTCTCATTGTAAATTCTATCTTTCCTTTTTAACTGAGCTTGTCTCAGCATTCTTACTTCCAAATTGCCCCTTTCCATTTTATGCACATACGGGTCTTATTTGAAAATATATTTTTTATTTAGGTGACACCAAAACGTATATATATTGCCACGGAAAGCTATGTATTGAATTTTTGGACGTTAGCAATACTTTCCACACTGAAGTACTTAGTAAGGACTTTCCATTTTAGAATATATAACAATTTTGGTGTATAATCAAGAGTAAATCAGAAACGGTTGTACTTACAAAATGAAGCTTAAATTGTATCATATATAAATTTCATGTTGTAACAAGATCTATATTCTATGTGTAGTAAGATTTTGTTTATCTCTTATACTTTACGCTTGTGCAAAGTGACTCACAGTGAAAAGGAATTTTGACGACATTTCCAGCAGATAAGCATATGTATTTAATTTGTAATGAAGATGTTTCAAAAATATATAATTATTTAAAATCATTTGAGCCCAATTTTTTATATAACCGGTATATTCCAAAATGTTTCCATTTAAGGGGTAGTTTGTTATTGGATGACTTTCTTGGAGGTCTTGATTGTCGTCCTTGAAGCGAAACTTATATACAACTCTGGTATTTAACCTACTTTCTACTATTGAGTTTTGTTGACAGGATTTTGTACATATTCAGGTGTTACAAAGCTATACATTTTCAATGGATTCTCGACATTGAATTTTAGGCTACAGCAAAATTCTACAGAAGGTATTATTTTAACTCTAAAATAAAGCCGAACGGAAAAGCGGTACAAACTTGCAGTTTCAATAACCCGCGTGTTTACTGACTGACTGCGTTCACAGCGACACGGAGTCTCGTGCAAACACAAGGTACACGTACAACATTGCAGATGGCGCTCAAATTGTAATGCCAATGTGTATAGCAATGTAACTTAGTTATTTAGCAATATTTGCGATATATAAGAACAGTGATGTTTTATTTCGCTGCAAAGTAGTTGCGAATGTTAACTATAATATTTGAGAGGTAAATTACCCAAAATATTTAATATAGGCGGAAAAGAAGCATTGCGTTCCAGAACTATAATCTACAGTGACTTATATAAGTAAAACAAATTCAATCTTTATCTTGCATATTTTTATTCTCATTCTTCTAGTATCATTTCAAGTTGGCTTTTTATAGATTTTTTGAATAACTCTAGTACACTTAAAGTACATTGAGCCACTGTTATATAAATCAAAAGCGTAAATTATTCCTTGTCTCTTCAAATGAAGTGGCTATTTTCGGCATTTTACAGCTAAGAACGATAAAATATATTTGGGAATTAACATTTAAATCAAAAGTGTAAATTATTCCTTGTCTCTTCAAATGAAGTGGCTATTTTCGGCATTTTACAGCTAAGTACGATAAAATATATTTAGGAATTAACATTCGCAGCATTAGAACCATTATTCTTTTACTTGTATGTAAATTAATAATTGCAAAACCCTGTTCATCTGCAGTACCGTACATTGACATAAATCTTAAGGCAAGTATATCAATTTTGTTCGACTTAATTTATATGTCTGTCTTTATCAATTGTTTCGCACTCAAAATTATTGAAGCTGGAAACTTCTCCGAACAAAGTGGTCTTGAATACCAAATACTGACTGATCTGTTATTTTTCAAAATTTCCCATTTAAAATAAAAGCAAGAGACAAACCTTCAATTAAGTTTAGTATAATTGACAACAACACCTCTACAAAACTTACGTTACAACAGGTGGGGAGATGAAACTTACCTCACAATAAGAAATCAATATTTCCAAATCTATTTATATCACCTGTCATATATTTACTGTCGGCTACCAAATATTGGTTTCGTTAAGTTCAAGTTAGTTAGTTAACCGCTACCCAATGTAGTGGTGAGGTCAGACTCCCAGTTAACATCTAACCTGAGATCACAATGCTGTCCAATTCCAGTGTTGTCTTTATTAACAGTTCAGTATTATATTGAACTAAACATATTCCAAGTGACTAGGTATACAACATACAGTTTATAATCTAGGGTAAAATCTTTTACACTTTTACAAACACTCTTAACGTATCATTAAAGTCCTGAATGAGAACCAAGCAGCTGAGAAAGTCTTAGAAGCAATGTTTCTCATAGATACAATGGCAGGGTAGGTGACAGAGGAATGTTGTCGCGAAGAACGCTTAAGAAAACGTGGGTATGTCCCAGTGGATTAGCTAGCGGAATGTAGTGAAGGAAAGAAATTTCTAACCTAATATATGAAATAGTTTATCATCCTTCCGTTCAGGTGTTTCCTGTATTTTAATATACCAATTACTATATCGATACTATAGTCGTTTCATCCCACTATTCCCGACAACGTTTATCTAAGTTTTGAATGTTGTTAATATTCTCCCGTTTCCTGAGTCAATAACCACCTTACCTTAAACAGAAGATTGTTCTCTGCGATATCTCTCTGATTTACGATTCCGGTTCTCAGTATTTAGATAAACAAATAAATTATAAAGCTCTCAAACCGTCATATTAAACAATTAATGAAGTGATACTTAAATGAGTTCAGGCTCCAAATAATTTAGAGCGCTGCCATTCCTATTGCTCTTACAAAATATAGCTCTCAAGCACTTATTAATGTTTCCGTGTCTATTTAGGTCACCTTCCAATTCTTTCCGGAAAGCAAACCAAGAATTATGTATTCCACATGGGAATATGGACTACAAACGCGTACAATTTACAATAGCTGTCAGGTATATCGATTAGCTGGACTGTATAATTAACATAGTTAACCATTTTGTATTTGAATTTTTATTTTTCAGACAATGGAAATCTTCTATATGTACAGTAGTTTTAATATTTTGTGAATAAGAGGCATCATGTCTTTGTAACTTGTCCTGAAGTACTGCATATCATTAAATAAAGTATACACTTTTCTTTAATTTACCCATTATGATTTTCAATTTGAATTTAAAGTGACATTTTGTAGTAAGTTCAGAAAGCATCTGAAGAATAATCCTCTTGCAATTGCATTTTGCTTTGGAATACTGACATACCCAGACGGTGAGACTGAGTTGGAGTGGTCTCCTGATGACATTATAAGATGACTTACACCTGTCTTTGCTGTCATTAATACACACCCAGGTTGTACGTCAATAAGGAAAAAATAAATGTAATGAGTGCGTAAATCGGCGATTTTGTAAGTGATAACACCTCAAACTCATTTAAGGCCATTCTCGTCTTAACGTTATAGTTTGAAAATCTCATGTGTTTCATCATATAACTTTCTCAACTCTTGTAAGAATTGTTTTATGACATTGTTAATAAATTAGTGATTTTAAACATAAATGACTTGACTTCCAAACCAAATAAAACTTGCAATGTGCTCATTGGGTTGATAACCTCGGAATCTGGACATACTTACAACAGAAGGAACAGAAACTACAAATATTTAGGAGTTATTGTAGATACACAGCCAACACGTAAAAATCATATAAAACAATTGCAAAACATGTACAACAAAGAATAACAATGCTCAAAAGAATGGCAGGCAGCAAATGGGGCATTCAAAAGAACCTTAAATATAGCATATAAATGGCATATAAAACTAGCTGACCAGGCGATATTCGTAGCGCCTATAAAAGTTGTCTGAACATATTTATCCAAATAAAACCACTTCCGATTAGTTAGTTATTTATTCTGCAATTGGCGGTTCAGTTTACATACAACATAGTTACAATTTATTTAATAAGCTCAATTGTTAATGTTAAACAATATCCTTTGTCTTTTACTGTACTGTGTAAATAAACAAATATGAAGCTTTTCCGATGCTATTGGCTTACTTATTCTATTCTCTATGCATGGTCAAAACATAAAAAGCGAATAGCTACTTCCCATTTGAGAAAAGTATAAGTAACGGAAAACTCAAACCAGTAACAAGGAACCTTTCAGAAATGGATCACTCATAAAAGAATTAACAAAAGTTATAGCTTTCTAGTTAAATATAGCAGTTAATCGGGATTTTTATGCTTTATATATTACGATTGTAAGTATTTCTTATGCTTTTCCAGTTATATATACCTTTTTAAAAGCAATAGTACTTTATATGCTATTTGCAGAAAGACAATATATAAATGTTTCAATATTGACAAAAAGACCTGAAAAAGCATGTATTTTGAGACGCCTTTGACAGGTCAATATTCTTTGAAAATTTTTCTGTGCTAACAATAATATTTGATGAGAGAAATATTTTTATATTTGGTAGCCGTAATTTTGGAAGCACGTTGAATTAAAGTAATAAAGTGACCTTTCCTTTTTGATTTCTACTGAAAGACAGACTGTCCAGGGAAAGACCCACACAAACACACTACATCGATCAAATAAATGTTTAGGGGACTTTGAAACGTGTATTTTATGTGAAATATGGTATCCAATGTTTGGGTGGAATACAATACCACTTATGCCTACTATGTACGTAATAGAGAAAGTAAACCTGAACACAGTCATGCAGTGTCATGAACAATATCTTAATTTCTTCACTAGTTACTTGCAAACCACTTAAATGACTTCAAAATGTTGCAACTTTCAGTTGCGAGTTTGTTCCTAGACTTACACTGAAAATCTGAAACGTTCACTTAACACAACTACATTGTGATTATTTCTGACATCTGCAAAGTCTAATCTCTCTCTCTCTCTCTC
>JAUKNK010000370.1:0-19103 GCA_030765055.1 Mantis religiosa | reverse complement strand
CTTAGGTGCAAGCGTCCCATTGTATATTGGACATGAGAGACTGCTTAATTTTGCTCAGAGGCCTCTATCATGATTGAACTTCTATGAGCCGTGACTACGACAGGGAACCACCAGCTTCATTTCTCTTACCTTCCGAAAGGAGGCCGTGTTAATGATTTTACACTCGGAAAAATTCCATGGCTCTCCGCTGGCTTTGACGCCGCATCTTCGGGAACCAGAGGCCAGCATGTTAGCCTATGCCACGGAGGACGTTAAAACATTGAAACCAATAAGTAATAACTAGCTTGGTAAAGGCCTCTATCAGTTAAACAAAATTTTTCTGTTTTTGCGAGATAAAGCATTTATGTGCACTGTCTTTTTGTCCCTCTTACTCAAAGAGGGTTATAAAGTAGGGAAGTCATGCCATTCGCAGAACAATCAACATTTAGTTTTCCGTTAAATGGGTTACTAAAATGCCTTTTGAATTGGAAATGAATGCTTTGTGGAATCGCTTTCTCTGCGTATTTAGATATTACTGTAAATTCACGTTTGGCCGATATGGACAATTTCCTACGCCGGATCCGTAATTCTTAGTGATATCTAGTTCACAGACCTGAACTAACTTAACTGTCAGACCAGTCAAACTCTATTCTGCTGCGTCCAAAATTTGGTTTGAGAAGCTCAGCTGGGCTTTGTAAATAAAGTTAATATCTTCATGAAAATATTAAGAACTTTAATTATTTACGTGTGTAAGAACAGAAAATTCATCATGTCTTCAAAGTGCTATTGCCACTGCAATTTGTCTTGAATACTCTTTACTCCGGCTACATAATTCAGTCATATCAAACCTCGTCATTCATCGCCCCAAATGACCTTGTTGTCGACGGGCCCTTAAACACCACCACCAATTCTATTCATCGCTGTCAACTCATAGAATATGTAATGTACTCGGAATTGCCTATTGCTACAGTTGAACTCAAGGCGTGCCGTATCTTGGTTAGTTATTAGTGAAACTGGACGTCAGGCACTTATAAACAAAACTTGCAGGCAAAAAGACAAACTGCGTGCAAAAATATATAATAGATGAGAAGTATGAACACATTTGTTTTTTGCCACTAACTGTAATAAAGCATTTAAAACATGTAGTATTTAATGAAATTACATATTTGATACATGTAGATTAATAGATTGGCTACCTAAACACACAATATATTGGAATCCAGTCAAAAGTTATGTTTGAAGAGTGTTGCTAATTTCGTTAACGAACAAGGACAGATATAATGAATTGAAGTGGCTGAAGACAGTTGCTGTCTGACAGCGGAACAGGTAACATCACAACACCGTGACGACTTGTTTACCTTTCCGGCGCGCGAGGCGGCGTTAGTAGAACGGGGCAAATTGCCGGCCTAATTCTACATCAAATTTCTTTGTGTTTTCACGTGCGTACTTTCTATTCGTGAAATGTTAAAATTTAGTGTACTATGGCTGACCCCCCTGATACGGGGCAGCTAATCTACTCCGCAATGCAGACATGTTACCAGCAAGAAGAACAACTTTCTGCTTCCACTTCTCTGCAGCAATCTCTACCGACTCTTCACGGTGAACCAGCCCAAACTTCACTCCGTCCCACGACTTCTGCTACTAGTGAAAATGACGAACGTGCTTCTAAGCGGTAGCGGACTTCAGGAGACTCCGTTGCTCCATTAGACTCCAACATGGATTTTGACTCGAGTGATTGTGTACCAAATGGAACTTGCCAGTAGACACCTCGGACGTCGGCTCTCTTCAGTCTTCGACAATGAGGCCTTCTACACTATCTCCTCCTTCCACGTCGCGTCCTACAACACCACCTTTTACACCTGGCGTCGCTACACCATGTAGCCATTCCAATCGTTATAGCAGCGCAGATCCCGGACCTTTTTATGTGTTTATTGAGAGTTTGGGTAAAAATGTGGGTAAGCTACACCCCATGAGTGTGGGCAAACTGCTATTTCGTCACAACCCGACAATCCGACGTGCAATTGTGCATATTACCTCAGCAGGAAAAAATCGACTGAAAATTGAGGCAGCATCGGCAGAGGCCGCTAACACTATAGTAGAGTCACCGGCATTTACTGGAACATCTTTGGAAGTTTACATTCCCAATTTTCTGATACAGAAACAGGGTGTTATTCGCAACGTGGACACCAGTCTCTCAGAAGAAGAAATTGCTGAGTTTCTAGAGAGTACCTACCCTGTTATTTCTGTCCAGCGTTTTTCTCGACCCACTAGCGACCCTGCAGTACGGCTCCCCATTCCTGTGTGTAAGATTACCTTCCGCTCTCAAGTGTTGCCGACTCATGTAGTCATCTTTGGAACGCGCTGCCCGGTGGAACCTCGTGATCCTCCAGTCTACATCTGCACTAAGTGTTTTTACCTTCCGCTCTCAAGTGTTGCCGACTCATGTAGTCATCTTTGGAACGCGCTGCCCGGTGGAACCTCGTGATCCTCCAGTCTACATCTGCACTAAGTGTTTACGCTTCGGCCATCGCTCGCATCAGTGTCGGAGGGCTGCTAGATGCGGTAAATGTGCTGGAACCCATTTCTTAGAAGACTGCACCTCTACTTCCGGTCCTTGCTGCATTCACTGTCAGGGAGCTCACCTTGCAACAGACAGAAAATGCCCAGCATTCCGTCAATACCGGGAGGCACGGGTGGCGGCTTCTCGAGTAGACGCCCCTTGCTCGCCTCATCCATCTCGTCCAACTTACTCACAGGCCATTAATGGAGCCCTCTCGATGACAGATACACGGTCTTTCCCTCCCCTCCCTGGAGGAATATCTCCTAGAAAGTCAGCCAGTACTCTTCCGCCGCCTTCCTACGCTCCTCGACCAGCACCTTCACCAGGAGTCCAACCAACCGCCACTCCGACTTCACCTGCTGTTTCGGTGCCTCGTTTGTCAACACGACCTCCCCCGGACCGAGTTCCGCATTTTCCCCCAGTTCATTCCACTCTGTATATTCCACAACGAGTACCTGTATCTCCAATAACTCATAATCCTTATCCGCCATCTTGGGCGGGTCCTTCATCGCCGTCTGCTCCCACTAGTTTGCAGCTTGTGGAGCAACTACTACAGTTCATAGTTCCTGTATTATCTGCGTTTTCTCCTTCCTCTACGGCCCCTGTTCAACTTGAACTTCTCCGCGACTTCCTTACCAGCTTATTACAAAGCTCATAACCCAACGATGACAACCCAACATTACAGCATGGCTTCAACCTTGTTGCAATGCAATTGTCGTTCTCTACGTGCTAATTATGACTCTTGTGCAAGAACTCTTTGCACGCCACGTCTCCATTGCCCTACTGTCCGAAACTTGGTTGACTCCGAATACATCTCTTTGCATACCTTCTTTCTGCCTCTACTCCCAGGATATGATGATTTTTATTTATGGGCGCTCAACTGCTGGGTCATCAGCGCCCATACTTCCAGGATAGGACGGACGGATGGGGAGGAGTTGCAATTCTAGTGTACTCTACTATTCCACATTACACCAATCAGATAGACCACAGCCAAATACATTCTTTTGAAGCCGTGGCGGTGAGGACTTTGCTTTGTCAACGAGAGGTCACAGTTGTTTCTTTGTACTTTTCCCCTAGAATGATCATCACCAGTCGAGAATGGTATCATTTCCTGCGCCAGTTACCAACCCCCCATTTTACTCGGCGGTGATTTTAATGCTCAATACCACATGGGGTTGTGACCTGACCGACGCTGCTGGCAGAACTCTTTTGGACTTCATCGAGGACTCTGGTTTGGTTCTTCTCACCGATGGGTCTACTACCCTGTTCACTTGGCCCGGACACCGACCGTCAGCGATTGACTTGACGCTCTGCTCCCCTTCCCTATCTTCTGAACTCCTATGGAGGATTCTTCCCTTTACAATGGGCTCCGATCATTTCCCGCTGGAGATTTCGACTATTCCGCACGTTTCTGTGGCCCACCGGCCTTCGACCAGATGGAACTTACGCCATGCCAATTGGGTCAAGTACGAACGTATTCTCGAGGCCACCATTTCTGAGACTCCCAATTATCGTCCTCCGTTGGTGCGTTACACCTTTCTGCACTGTATCAATAGTGCGGCTTTGTGGAAACGTAGTCAGACTGAAAAATTCCATTAATTAACCTAAGTGCGGCTTTGCTTTCCCTCCCAGAGAAACGGCCAGTTCTTCCGTCCCGTGGTGTACCATCTCCTTGGTGGAATGCAGAATGCAGTCGTTATGTTGCGGAGAGGAAATTGGCGCTCAGTACCTACCGGCACAACTCTACATGGGACAATTTTCTGGCCTATAAACGGGCCGCAGCTGAGGCCAAACGCTTTTTACGACAGTGCAAAAAGGAGTGCTGGAAGACCTTTTGTGCCAAACTCTCTAACACCACCCCACTTTCTCAGATTTGGGGGTTTATTAACAAATTGAGGAAGAAGCCAGTTCCTACCCGCCCTCTGAGGGATTGGATCGCCGAGTTTGCAGATCACATTGCTCCGCCATCCGTTACATCACCACCAGCACCTACTGGTCTCTCTTCTTCCGGGGACTCGCACCACACTTTGATGTCAGCATTTTCCATGTCTGAACTAAAAAGTGTGATTTAGTCGTCTTCGAATTCAGCTCCGGGTTATGATCAGATATGCTATAGCATGCTCACCCACCTTCCTGCTCGTGCGAAGATAGTCCTTTGCGCCTCCGGCGTCTTCCCCGAGAGTTGGACTACACAGATCATTGTACCTATCTTGAAGGCGGGGAAGGACCCTAGCTTTGGTACCTCTTATCGCCCGATTGCTTTGTCTTCCTGTATCGCCAAGACCTTTGAACGCTTGCTTAAACAACGACTTGAATGGTGGCTGGAATCCCGGAGATTATTACCCATGTCCCAATATGGCTTCTGCAAAACCCGGAGCACTTTGGATAGTCTCAGCATCCTGACTACTGACATCTATTTGGAACATGGAAATCTGACAGCCATCTTTTTGGACATTTCCGGCGCCTGCGACAGTGTTTTACTGCCAGTTTTGCTTGGGAAGCTGCAAGCACTGGGTCTTCCTCCTCGGTACTGCTCTGGCATTTATAATCTTCTCCGACATCGCCTCATCTATATCCGTTCTCCTGATAACTCCTTCGGCCTTAGAATAGTAGTTCGAGGATTGCTCCAGGGAGCGATTTTGAGTCCTCTTCTTTATGCACTTTATACGTCGAATTTAGACTATTTAGTCCTCACATTCGAGTTCTCCAGTACGCTGATGATATCTGTTTGTACGCTCGGTCCTCTAGTTTTTGGATTACTCGTCTGTGGCTTAGTGATGCAGCCACCGATTTATCAACCTGGGCCTCTGAACACGGATTACAACTTTCACCTTCCAAGTGTACAGTCGTAGTGTTTACTAGGAAACGACGGACATTTCCTGATGGCGTTATCCGATTGGGACCTTTTACTTTAACCCTTGCATCTTCCGCAAAATTTTTGGGTATCTATTTGGATAGTCGCCTTTCATGGAGTCGTCACATCCAGCACCTCATCTCCAAGATTGGTGCAACTCTTAATGTTCTACGCAGTATCGCTCATTCATGGTGGGGCGGGGACGCTTCCATATTTCTTCTGCTATATCGTTCCCTAATTCGGTTGGTGCTGGACTATGGCTGTATGTTCTTTCGCTCTGCTTCCACATCGGTCTTGCGCAGGTTGGATATTGCTCAGTACCGTGCTCTTAGATTTTGCCTGGGTGCTATGCTTTCTACACCGACGAATGCACTTTTGGTTGAGGCCTCAGAACCATCATTGGAGATCCGTCGACAGCTCTTAACCCAGCGCTTTCTATTGCGAGTTTTCTCCGTGGACGCCCACCCAGTATTGCGGACGTTGCAGTAGCTTGCTGCTAATTATCTCAACGGGGATTTTCCAGCTGTACGACGATTTCCCTTACTCTTACTGGGTTTTCGGTATCTATACCACGCTCTTCCCTTAATTTTGAAAAGTCCCTCTCTTCCGGGGCTTCAATATCCATATGACTTACACTTCTTGAATGTTTCGGTGCATTATCTTCCTGATCACAGCATTCGGAGCCCTGACGTGAACGTCGCCCTCTCTCATTTCTTGCAGGTTACATGGCCAGATTTCACCACGATTTACACCGACGGTTCTAAATCTACTGATGGAGTAGGTTATGCATACGTCTGTCCTACTAATGCCCTGGCTCGATACCGCCTACCTATGGAGGTTTCCATCTACACTGCGGAGGTTCTGGCCATTCGTGACGCTTTGCAATATGGGATTTCTCAGGGATTCCCCAAACTGCTGATCTTAACCGATGCTCAGTGTGTGCTGCAGAGACTCATCTCCCCGCTGGACGAGAGATATGCACTGTTATCTTTACGAGATACTGACGTTGGTGAACAATGCCACCATAGCCGGACATCAAATTCACTTCCTTTGGATAAGAGGGCATGTCGGAATTCGATACAATGAAGTCGCCGATCGCCTGGCAAAAGAGGGACTCACCCAAGGCACCTTCCAAGGCATCCAACTGCCCTACACGGATTTCTTCCCGGTCCTTCATCGTGACGCCTATTGTCGCTGGAATGACGCCTGGATTCGTTTGCAGTCCATCAAAGTGCATCACTACGCCGCCGTTCAGACGCATCTATCCACGACCCCTTGGTTCTCCAGCTTCAGGTTTGCACGTCGACATCTCACCTCCATCATTAGAATGCGACTTGGACATGGATGTTACCCTGCGCATCTACACCGACTACGACTCATCGATTCCCCTGTATGTCCTGATGACCCAGGCGAAACCGCTGACCTCAATCATCTCCTGTTCAGTTGCTCTCACTACCGAGCCCACCGTTCTTCCTTCCTCCGCCGCCTACTTCAGCAGTCTGTTCCTTTTCCCGCTAGCGTCAACACCATATTACAGTTATGCCACAAACCTGTAAACCAAGCTCTTCTACAATTTCTTAAAGAAAGTGATCTGCAGATCTAGTCTCCTCCCATCCTCTTAATTTTCCTTACATTATTTTTCTTATTTTTCCCTACGATGGCCATATGGGATCTTACCGAAGGCCCAAAAAAAGGGGCTTAAGAGGTAGGAAAGGGATGCACTAAATGTAATAAACTGTTATAATTGGCATTACATTTGAAATGCAGTGATACTGAGATAGGAAGAGAGAATACGCCCGCCTCGATAGCGTAGATGGTAGCGTGTCTGCCTCACGTTCAAGAGGTCCCGAGATCGAATCATGGTTAGGGTGAGTTACCTGGATAAGGCCTTTTCCGGGGTTTCCCTTATCCTGATAGAGGAATGTCGGGTAACTGTAAGCTCCATGGACTACGGCCTCATTTGAGCATTACTTCACCGATTTTCATTCATCGTCCGATATGACAACGTTGGAAGACGTAAATAAAAAAAAGAGAACTTAATACCAGAGAAACGGAAAGATTTTGCAGAAGCTAAACGTTAGGAAGATTTTAACTCTAGATTAGCTGAATATGTAAATAAATAGGGAAGGCAATATTTATGAAAAGTAAGGTTAAAATATTTGAAATAAGTGTGGAGAAAATGCGGTAAATGGATAAAGACATTAAAAAAACAAATATAAGAAGTAACGTTTCCTATCGTAAATACAGCAAAGTGTGAAATATAAGGGGAAGAAACCAAATGAGCAACTCCTAGGAGTAATAAATTGTGTAAATTTTATGTATAGTTTAAAGAAGATGATAAATGCATCCATTCTTTCTTCATACTTTTACATTCATACATCCATACCGTGGGAGATTAATAATGATTGTGTTTAAAGAACAAATCCCCGTCCCGGCCGGCAGTCGAATTAGGTATCTCCGTTGTGAAGCTAGAACGCCGATCACAAGACTGTAGAGGTATACTTGGTTAGGAAAAAGGAACGCGCCTTATCATGGGGTTTCCGCACTCTCGTTGCCCGGAATAAAGATTTCACCTACGTATATAACAAGAGATTCTTTGTGTGCTGGCGAACCTTGAATATAGAGGTAAACGTTCCGTTCCATTCTCTGTTGGCGCCTCTCGGTTTAACCTTGAAGGGTGCAGTATGCCGTCCTGCATTCAGTCAAGGACGGCCATTCGTGAGATGTGATGCATTCATTGACTCGTTACGTAAATTTAACATCTACTCCCAATACAATACGATTGATAATCCTTGTTGGTATCAATATGCCATGGTCACACGGAAACGTCATCTAATTCAAATGTTTACATTCTCCAGACACTGAAGTGCATTTTAAAATCAATTTCTAAGGGGGAATCCCTGCCTCCCACCCTGTGTCATACAAAGCCAATGTGTATGAGGAGTATGTTTTAAGAGGCACAAATTTCAGTTGGGCAAATTTCCGTTCGGAAGGTAACTTCTAGTTTCACATTTTAGTTCAGGTTTTATGTATTTGATTAGCCTGTAGTGGCCATAGAGGTGAAGTCGCTTGCTATTTTCAAAGTTGCTAACAGGTTATTTCACCATAATGAATAAAAATATTTAAAATTGACTTACAACGTTTTTTGAAGTATAACACGTTAAAACTTCGGCAATACCTTTAATCCCGGAACAAGGCATTTTGGTAAAGCACAGGATAAGTAAAACAAATTTTTACAACTCGAGAAAGTATGAATTATATTTTGTCCCTTACATCACCGATACCGGTGTTAGTGGACACGAGTTCCACTGCCCAGAAAGTCGGGGCCAGGTGAGCCGAAGCACTGAGCCTAATAGAGGAACCAGGGTTTCGCCTGGGATGAGAGCGAAAGAAGTGGATGGTAGTATGAGGCTGAAATGAATGATAGGAAAGATGGAAGATGGAGGAATTGGGGGAATGATGGCGGAAGAAACAGAAGGGCCCGGAGGAAACCCGCCCTAGTGGGTCCACCACAAATCTCAGTTTGCGGTCTCCCGGGATCGAATCCGGGCTGCCTTCGTGAGAGTCTGGCGGTCTAAGGACACGGCTACGGCGTGGTAATGAATTATATCACTTTCGTAAATTAAACTTCGTACAACTCAGGAAAATATTTTTATTTTTTGAAAATTACTTCCCACAAATCATCTGTATTTCTACAATAATCTTCCGGCCTATTGTTCATATTGTCAAACAATTTGTGTAACAATTAACTGGAATAGCATCAATTTCTCCTTTTTTGTTGTAATTTTACGTTCTCCAACCTTAAGTTATATCGCACGATGAATGGAATGGGTGAAATGATGCTGAAATGAGCACAGGATACTTAGCTACCCGACATTCGTCCTTCAGGATAAGGGAAAGCCCCGGAAAAAACGTTATCCAGGTAATTCACCCTGACAGATTCGAACTCGGGACCTCTTGAACGTGAGGCAAGACACGCTGCCATCTACGCTACCGAGGCGGGCTTTTCTCCGTTGCTGTAATGTTTAAGACATACAAGGAGTAACGAAGATGGTTCAGGTAAAGTGGTAATGCATCGCCAGAAATTCCTTAGTAGCTGTGCATCGACTGTTCTGGGAATGTGGCCGCGCTGTGGGTCAGTGGTTAGACCGCTTGGTTCTCACCAAGACGGCTCGGGTTCGATCCCAGGCGACCGCAAAGTGAAATTTTTGGTGGACAACACGGCGCTGGGGCGGGTTTCCTCCGGGATTTCTGGTTTCCCCCGCCATCTCATTCCACCGGTGCTCCATCTTCATCTCATGTATCATCAGTGTCATCGCATGCGATGCCATATGTAGTAAAAGCGAGCGTTAAACACTACACATTTCTGGGAATGAAGTTATCTCGAGAAAATGAATCAATGAATGGCCTCCAAGATCCCCAAATGTCTGTTTTCCGATTGCTTTCTTAGGGCGTAATTGATTCGTAAACTGATCCATACACCTTAAAGATGTTCACAGATAAAATAACTCTTCCGATTGAAATGTTAAACGTTGTTAGGCAATACGTATTGCAGGCTGGAACTTGGTTTATTTGCGGTATATAATTCAATACAGTGAAATGTTCTTTTGTGTTATATGCAATTTTATTTGCGTTCATATGTGCAGGTACTTAATTCACATAAATAATGTTTACTATACCGTTGTAGAAATTGTGTTTGAGGCACTCTGTATTTTTCCTTTTCCATGAAGGGTCTATCTTAATATCTTATCAGGTAACTTTCGCGCTGAAGGTTTTACCTCATTCACTATCCTTCCTAGTGAAACTTTTAGCAAGCACTTGTATCTCATCCAGTGATCCACGCACTGTTTCCTCTTTCTCATTTTCCTTTTTTACCTCTTTCCGCAGCCCTCTTAAATGCTTAAAATGCTTCCTCTTTTTCTCGCATCGTCACAATTGTAAAGTCTGCGTACTACACACTTCCGTGCTCGACACGACGCATTTTACTGTTTCTTAATCTATTAGGAAAAGCTTATTTAATTGAAAACTTATTTTCCTTATTTCCTCTTGACTTCTGGGTAGTTCAGGTTGCCAAATACTGCAGCTATGTTTTAACTCCCAGAACCGGTTTTCACAATATTAGTTGGTTAATCTAGTTAATATTTTCCCTGGTCCATTTCCCTCTTCTAGCAGTTTCGTATAATAACATCTTTCGTCACAATTACTTGTTTGAGTGAAAGCAAGAACAAATGATACTGTTGCGAGCATAACAAACATCTATACTTCTTCAAAAGAAGCTCATTAGGCTAGGACGTCTTTTAGATGCCGAGGACACTTCCTATAAAATGAACAGAAACAGAAGTTAATGACATCTTTCGACACTATGATGTAAATGAATGAACAAAAGGATAAGGTACTAGAACGTGCAATATATTTACAAAATGTATATTTTACACTAAATAAGATGACGGGAATGTCGGTGTAAAAACTAATATGTGAAATTTAAAAATACAAAACTAAACAAAATCTCAATGTATCATGTATTCATAGGTAACGTGCTATAAAAACCGACCAAACAAATGTTTTGTTTCCTGAGTTTATTAGGATATTGAAAATAGCTGTGTGTTCTAGAATTTATTTTAGAAAAACAAATATGACTTAATTCTATGTGTTTAGTTTATTCATTCAATTAGCGCAGATGACCTATTGTACTAAATTCAAAATATATCTTAGTAATACGGCATGCAAGGTATATGAAATTTAAGTCCATAGTTAAATTCATGAATATGGGCGTGGTGCGAAGTCGCAAACACTTCATACAATGAAACCATTAGAAATGCATTACTTGCCAATAAGAGTACTTTGCCTTTATGTCGTTGCAGGGCTGAAAAATTAACCTTTGTGCCGTGGAAGTTGAAAATGCCACCACCACGTTTTATTGTTTTTGAAGCAACATTAAAATACGCTGGAGAAATCGGCTATCCTAAACTCTCCTTCATTGGACAGCATCGGGGAGTTCAGAAAGTTCTACAGTTAGAAAGAAACTCACTTTTTTTAAAACCAATTAAGGGTCTTTGTTCTTAGTTATATTTGCATCGAACTTGGCTCCTCCCGCTCCTCAATATTTTGCTTCTTAGACAATTGCCTAATTTGGCTGTGAGAAAACCAATCCCATTCCACATTAAAACATAGCAGACACTCCCCATGGTTTCAAAGGAATGCGAACATCATTGAAATGTTGCGGCATTTTCTTCGCTCAGCTAATTACTGTTTTGCTTCAACGTTAGGTTAAGTAAATGTGATTAGAGTTAAGATCGTAATAAGTTGTAAACAAAATGTGAAATCACTCGTCGGTGACTGTTTCAGGGAATTTGGTGACTCTCCACTGGAACACGTCGGCAATGGTTGGAGGTAAGCTACGTGGCGTTTATTTTTGTGCCAGCTAAAATTAACATTTCCTTATCGGTCACAATCTAGAACGATCCTATTATAAAGATATGGGGAGGGGAGGAAGACCGAGATACTGTCGGAATCGCTCTATAACTACCCATGAATTCCCTCTACCAGTCAGCAACCTATATGAGTTCGGTTGAAGTATCTTGTCTCTCTTTCTCCCCTTACCTATATTTACAACAGGATTATTCTCTTTTGAGACAGCTTATTAGTAGGCTAACCGCACGCTTGGTGAAATTTGCAACATGGGATGAACACTCGAAGCATGTTATTACGTATTACCAACGTAAACGCTTCCCAACGCTTACTGCGAGCCATTTAAAGAAGTATAACTTCAAATCTGCCAGATTTCTAATATGCTCTACGTAAATTGATCAGCATGCTCAATTTTTGAGGCATTAGCAATTGATCTACAATATTGTCACCCTTCTTCCGTGTTATGACACTGAAGGGTTTTTGCTATTTTTGCAGCTTGTAGAAGAAAGCATTACTTATCCTCTCCAAATTACGGGTTTACAATCTTTATCCCTTTATAATTTGATAAAATATTTAATCTTGGAACATTTTATTAGAAAACAGGAAGTTATGGCAGCACATTTTGTGAATGCACGATATTTTTAGCAGTTCCAACTTCAACTTGTCACTATCTAGAAGGGGAAAAAGTGTATTTTCCTTGGTAGTATTTTGTAACTTTGAAATGATGTGCTTAATAACAATTTGCTGTTTTCCTTTTAAAAAGCACAGAACTTTTTCTTAGTTTCCTCATCTTATGCACTTTGGATCGCAGCGATATATCCAGGATCCACCGACAATTCTACATGAAATTTCTGCCTGAAAAGGATTTGAATGTTGTTACATCATCTGCGTACTCTGCAGATGCCTTTTCAACATTGGGCCGCAAATCACGCATTTTTAAACGTATTCTGTTCAAAGTTAGCCAGCATTGATATCGTCCCTGGAAGTTGGATCATTGATTGTACGAGTCAGAGCCTCGGGACATAGGTCACATCTGTATTTCAGGTTACAACTTTTGGCCTCTCTCTTTGAATTTACTTTTCTCTCCATTACCCAGTATGCTGCAGATATCGCCGTTGTTAAAATGGTCACTTAGGATCAATTTCCAAACATTACAAAATTATAATTCATTCAAGGACATATTTTACCCTGGTTTTTGGTAACTTGGCGATCGATATAATTAATTCGGCATCTCTCTATTTCTAGTTTGGCATAATTGCAACATAGTATTCATTCATTTCTACCCATAACATCTGATAGCCACCATTAACTTAGCTTTAAATGCATTGTTTATATTTCTCTATCTTATTTATGTGGTAATACGAATAGTTTTCTTGTTTAGTTGGATTCAACTACTCGAAGATAGTTACGTTTGGTGCTTGTGCCACAATCTTCAATGCTAAATTGTCTTTTACTAGAACAATATCTTAAATGTGTTCATAGATCCTGCACCGAACATGACAGTTCTCTTCCACATCAATTCAGATCATTTTTGCACCTCGGGGAATGCTGATTGAATGCTGTCAGTGATTTCTTCTTGGACCAGTTTCAAGTAACTTCATTGATCACAAAAATCGCAGTTCCTTCCAACGCTGTCACATTAATTTTATATATACTGCTAAGTTTCTTGTTTAATAAATTAGAGCACTAAAACATTAGTTGTAGACCGTCTCATCGTACAGCATTCTTTGCAGTCAGTATATATATACTCGGATTAGGTTTGCACTCAGTAGATACTCTGATTAGGAAGTGCCAAAGTTTGTTTTGCAAACTTTGCTGCTGCAAATGTTAGACGCTTAAAGGTTTAGCAACACTTTTTGTTTCGACTAAGAGTAGAAGATCCAAAGTGTAATTAAATTTCAGCATCAGATGAATTGTCGGTGTTACTCCTGTACGTCTGCTGCTGCAAATGAAAGACCCTTAAGGCTTAGCAACACCTGTTTGTTTGACTAATGTAACTTAATTTCAGCAACATTTCTATCCTTAGTGTTACTCCTGTGTGCCGGTCTCTGTAGCGTAGATGGTAGCGTGTCTGCCTCACGTTCAAGAGGTTCCGAACTTCGTGGTGTTCTTTGCATGCATTTGAGGATAAACCATTTTTCTAATTCACCAGGATTGTTATTAGAAGATGCTTGAGACGGTCTAGCACATGGTTTGGCAATTCCATTAATTAACAAGTTAGCAGGTTGAAGTGATGTGTATAAATGCTAGACTATGCTGTTTGGTTTCGTTGCAAGTTACGGATTATTGTTTCTAGTTTTAATTTAGTCTCGAAAATCCTCTGGTTCTTAAGGTTGCATCCATCCCATTCCTAGCTTAGATGGTGAGTGTCTGCCTCACATTCAAGAGGTCCCCCAGTTCGAATCCCGGCGAGGGTCCAGGATTCGATTCCCGGCTGGGATGGGGATTTTTCTTCAACAAAGATGATTCCCCAACTTCCCCAGAGTCTGGAAGTATGAATAAAGAGTGTGAATGTATGCGTGGTCTAATGATTAAAATGAAAAATCCAAAGTACCGGCTACCCGACGTTTACGAGGTAATACAATCGCGATATGTTCCAAAGGAGAACGGCCGCCGATAGGACCATTGCAGGCAAAGGCGGGGTATAAATGGAACAATAAAAAAATAAACTAACATCAGGTGGAAGGGGATCAAACCGAATGTTTGAGTAGGGGATATGTTGCTCTGAATGTAAATAAACGTTTGCCTTCCGTATCATACAACGCAGGCAAAATTACTCTATATCCATTGTAGTCTAGAAGTATATGCGTATTTCTAAAAATTTAATTACTACAGAATGTTGCTTAGAAGTGAGAGGGGAAAAGGAATCCAAAGAAAATTCGACAAAACCAAATCATTATGGGAATCAGTATAGGCATTTATGAAATACCTGTAGTATAACTGAGCTGATGCTTGACTCTGGTGTTTCGTAATAAAGTGCGTGACTGTTGACCTGGGCTTGATATTATGAATTCTCAGGTGACTCCATATTTAGGTGCGTTCGTGAATGCTGAACAGTTTTTAGATTCGCGGGGTGAAACTTGAACGATAACGAGTAATGGTGTTGTGTATATTGGAATTAAAAGTTAATTTGACCGTAGTGTATTAAAATTTAATGATACGTTACGTGAAGAGATTCGAATCCTCCATTTAGCCAGATCAGTAAATTAATTTGAGGCATTAGATAAGCATTAAAACGTTATACTTCTAAATGAACCAAAGCCAACGTTTAAATTTGTAAACGAGTTTTGTGTTTTAAGACATCTTAGATTCCTTTAAAATACTGGAAGTTCTGTCAGTTTCTCCTATTAAAAATGAGCATTTTGTCCTATGTATTCACAATGTTGGTCTTTAAATTATACAAAAAATATGTAACACAGGATTTTCTCTACCCTCTATGGTTTGTGTATTCAAAAACTGTTCTTATGAAAGCTTATTTCTCTATCTACATTTTAATTGAGAAGTCTTTGCAGAGCTACGTACATTACACATTTGGTTATAAATACACAATGAATGGCGGTAGGAAAATGCTTAAGAACTGAACGCTATATGCTGACTCTAAGGGCCTATATGCTCTTCACTTGCAATGGCGAGAAACAATTGACTATTGACAGGATTTGAAAAAGAATGGCAATGTATTGGAATAAGTCAAACCACTAATAACGGATATCGGTTATTTGAAACAAATTGTTTTAAAGAAATTACACTTTTCGTTGTTCCTCAAAACATTTCCGGTGAAATCTGGATATCGAATTTTTGTTTGGAATACCGTAGTTCTACTTCCTGTACATAATAGGGAAAGTAAAAAATTCTAAGTGAAGCACGTTCAAATGGTGAGCTTTATGTTCAGCAATGCGATAGCCCGCCTCTGTAGTGCAGTGGTAGCATCTGCCTCACATTCCAGAGCCCCGGAGTTAGAATCTCAAGGTGATTTATCTGGATAGTTTTTTTTTCCTTTCCTTCCTGAAAGATCAATGTCGGCTAACTCTAAGCTCTATGGCCCCTGAGCTCCTTTGAATGTCATTTCACCCATTTCATTCATAGTCTAATATAACTTAAGTTGCCGCCTGCGGTGCCTATGTAGTAAAAGCGGGCGTTAAACGCTACACATTTCATTAACTTAAGTTGGAGGACGTTAATTAGAAAAAGTCAATGTGATTAAATCCCAGGCGTCATTAACTTGCTACGCAACTGTACCAGTTTATTCTATCTACCCTCTGTGTTTAACTTTTAATGTTTCCTGATATTTCGGTTCCTTCTTTCTGCATGTGTCTAGGTCCTTTAACTTCTTTGGTTATATCGCAAGGCTTTGTTTTGTTAAACAAATGCTGTTACTGCTCCCTGAACTGTACGGATTCTTAAGATCGATTTTAATCATTTTAAACATTAAACACGGACATTCATACTTCCATACTCTGTGAGGAATAGGGAATTAATCTGGCATAAGAAAAAATTCTAAGCCCCAGCCGTCAATCGATTCCGGAACTTAGATTTTACGTACAACCTTAGTTCCATTAGTTACCCAGTTGGTTATGCATAGCCTTTGAAATATTAATACATCGGCAAATTGCAGCTTCGTTTGAAAGAAGTTCAAAATTAACATAGTTATAAAGACGTTATTCCTCATCACGCTTGTAACCATGAGTTCCTACATTGTCAAGAAGTCTCCCAATTTGACCCGATCCAAAATAACCATTCTGTATTTATGTATATACCTACATAGTTCTTTATCCTCCGGGCTACCGCGTCACTGCAAAGCTCTCTTTGTCAAACTGTCTTCTCTTCCCTCCTAGGTACAGTGGTATTGGTTTCTTGAGAGTTTATTCTTCCATCCACTTTAATGGTCTGCCAATCCTATTTCTATAATACATATAAACTGATATCAGGTCTTACAGAAGTAAGAAATGAAAGAAAGAAATAACAAGTGATATATATATATTTTTTTTCGTGTTTTAAGCTTTGGTTATGGTTGGTCAATATACAAAATTCATTCGAAATGAACACTTTCCAGGGTTGATGCATTACAGTGTGCACATGCATTTACGAGATCTTAAATTTTAACCGAAAGTTGTCGCACACATTTTTGTGAAAGTAAAAACTATCGAAAAGATTAAATTATTTTAATTTAGATATTATAGAATTATTTTTTCAGATTCTATATTATGTAAGTCCTGCGCCGTGTCATAGCGGGGTAAGGCAGCATGTCTTGGTCCCTGGCCACGGAAAGCGGCCCGTGTTTGATCCCACCCATGTGGTGGGGATTTTAGGTCCCGGGTATAGGACCGGTGCCCACTCAGCATCGTGAGGAAAGTGAGGAGTTTACGTTAGGTAAGCGGTCCTGGTCACGGAAACCAACATTCCGGCTGGGGATGCCGAGATGCTGACCACATCTCCTCCCCGTATCGGTTGGATAATCGTCCACCTCTGCCGTGCGTAAGTGGGCGTGAGGCCGGCAGTCGGATTGGTAGGCCTTGGCCCTCTAAGGGCTGTCGCGCCATGGGTTATATTATGTAAACCATGAGTGGTTGCTACAAAGAATGTAGATCCTACAGCTGAATACAGCTTAGCATGTACAGTAGTTGGAGAACGAAAGTTGGAAGTAATTAGACGAAGGGGCCCTCAGTAATTGAAGCCGAGCGCCGCACCTCAGGAAGCCAAAAATAGGCTCTTGGTGACCCTGAGAGGAGAAGATGAAGGTAAGATCCGAAGAACAACCAGATTCGGCGACGGACGCTAACAAGAACGGTGTCCCTGATCTAACATGGCAGCAGTCCAACGTCGACTAGCCGCAACACACCGACCGTCGTACCGTCGTACCGTCGTAAGTGATTTCTGCAACCCTGAAACGGGTGAAAGGAAACGTTGAGGTCAAGCGATGCACAGGAAATTCGTGGTAGAAGGCGTCTTACAGACCCGAGCCTCCTGTACCTACGACAGTTGTGTTGTAGAGAAAGTAGGCGTTTGCGAATGCACCTGAAATGTAATGGACGTGCATTATTTACAGTCTTGTTTCTCTCTTCCCCTTTCCCAGCGTGTGTTTTTCCAAGTTTAAAGCGGTGCTAGATGGAACATCAACGTAATTGATGCGGACGCGGAGCAGTGAAGTGCTTTGAAAGGTGCGAACAAATCTCACCTGAGTTTTCACATGAGCTGACGGTAAATTAGTGATGTAGATGTCTACACGGCAATCTACAGCTTGCTGCTTTCTGAATTAACGCGAGCTCCTTGAGTGTAACCGCTCAGGTGTATACACCTTAGACATTCATAGTTCATACAATTTTAAGAGTTGCATAAATCCATGCCTACAGAAAATCAGTGCCCACTTATACTTGTGGACAAAACACAGCAGCTTTTCTCAGTAACATCCTTGATCCTGCTGACCAGGAGTCCCCTGGTTCTCGAGGTCGCGAGTTCAAAGCCGGCGGAGGTCGAGCGATTTTTTTTTCGGGCATACTTTTTTTTAACATAGCTTCAGAAGTGAAGAAAAGCTAGTGTTATCTTGTAGATTTACGGCACATAAAAGAACCTCAAGCCTGATAGAGGCCTCTGAGCAAAATTAAGCGTCTTTCACAGCTAATATACAACGGGACGCTGAGAACCACAGCAGTTCAGGACTGTCCATAGATAAAAATGCAGTCCTGCTGACCACACACCAAAGTTAGAATTGCCACAATCTTTACTTTCGCGCATTCCGCCAAATTTCTATGTCGATATTTTATAGGAAATTCATGCGTCCCCTGAATAATAATGATAATAATAATAATAATAATAATAATAATAATATTAATAATAATAATAATAATAATATAATTATAATAATAATAATAATAATAATAATAATAATAATAATAATAATTAATAAATTAATTGAAGAAAATAAAAATGCCTGTTTGTTCGTCTGTCTCTGAATAGCAGTACCAAAGAAGGAGAAGTTGGTTAAAAACCAAACTTAAAGTATGTAAATCCATGTTCTAGGGTGTTGCGTGATCTAGAAGTTCCCTCATCCCTCACTCCGTCGGGCTTCGAAGCGACGATCGTCGTCTTACTGGTCGATGTTGTGGCTAAGGAGGCGCTATTTTCTCAGGGTCCGCCTCGACGAGCATATGAATCACTACTAAGTTATGGAGTAGGTGATGTGGTTGGAATGGGAATTGGGTTGTTTATCAGGTTATTGAACAGAAATTCTTGTAATACTTCTATATCGGCGTCAAGTTACTCGGATGTCTGCAGGTTTTTAGTAATTTAGATAATTTAGACGGCACT
>JAUKNK010000369.1:195000-200432 GCA_030765055.1 Mantis religiosa | reverse complement strand
TCTATCTATCTATCTATCTATCTATCTATCTATCTATCTATCTATCTATCTATCTATCTATCTATCTATCTATCTATCTATCTATCTATCTATCTATCTATCTATCTATCTATCTATCTATCTATCTATCTATCTATCTATCTATCTATCTATCTATCTATCTATCTATCTATCTATCTATCTATCTATCTATCTATCTATCTATCTATCTATCTATCTATCTATCTATCTATCTATCTATCTATCTATCTATCTATCTATCTATCTATCTATCTATCTATCTATCTATCTATCTATCTATCTATCTATCTATCTATCTATCTATCTATCTATCTATCTGTCTATCTGTCTGTCTATCTGTCTGTCTGTCTGTCTGTCTGTCTGTCTGTCTGTCTGTCTGTCTGTCTGTCTGTCTGTCTGATCTGTCTATCTATCTATCTATCTATCTATCTATCTATCTATCTATCTATCTATCTATCTATCTATCTATCTATCTATCTATCTATCTATCTATCTATCTATCTATCTATCTATCTATCTATCTATCTATCTATCTATCTATCTATCTATCTATCTATCTACTATCTATCTATCTATCTATCTATCTATCTATCTATCTATCTATCTATCTATCTATCTATCTATCTATCTATCTATCTATCTATCTATCTATCTATCTATCTATCTATCTATCTATCTATCTATCTATCTATCTATCTATCTATCTATCTATCTATCTATCTATCTATCTATCTATCTATCTATCTATCTATCTATCTATCTATCTATCTATCTATCTATCTATCTATCTATCTATCTATCTATCTATCTATCTATCTATCTATCTATCTATCTATCTATCTATCTATCTATCTATCTATCTATCTATCTATCTATCTATCTATCTATCTATCTATCTATCTATCTATCTATCTATCTATCTATCTATCTATCTATCTATCTATCTATCTATCTATCTATCTATCTATCTATCTATCTATCTATCTATCTATCTATCTATCTATCTATCTATCTATCTATCTATCTATCTATCTATCTATCTATCTATCTATCTATCTATCTATCTATCTATCTATCTATCTATCTATCTATCTATCTATCTATCTATCTATCTATCTATCTATCTATCTATCTATCTATCTATCTATCTATCTATCTATCTATCTATCTATCTATCTATCTATCTATCTATCTATCTATCTATCTATCTATCTATCTATCTATCTATCTATCTATCTATCTATCTATCTATCTATCTATCTATCTATCTATCTATCTATCTATCTATCTATCTATCTATCTATCTATCTATCTATCTATCTATCTATCTATCTATCTATCTATCTATCTATCTATCTATCTATCTATCTATCTATCTATCTATCTATCTATCTATCTATCTATCTATCTATCTATCTATCTATCTATCTATCTATCTATCTATCTATCTATCTATCTATCTATCTATCTATCTATCTATCTATCTATCTATCTATCTATCTATCTATCTATCTATCTATCTATCTATCTATCTATCTATCTATCTATCTATCTATCTATCTATCTATCTATCTATCTATCTATCTATCTATCTATCTATCTATCTATCTATCTATCTATCTATCTATCTATCTATCTATCTATCTATCTATCTATCTATCTATCTATCTATCTATCTATCTATCTATCTATCTATCTATCTATCTATCTATCTATCTATCTATCTATCTATCTATCTATCTATCTATCTATCTATCTATCTATCTATCTATCTATCTATCTATCTATCTATCTATCTATCTATCTATCTATCTATCTATCTATCTATCTATCTATCTATCTATCTATCTATCTATCTATCTATCTATCTATCTATCTATCTGTCTATCTGTCTATCTGTCTATCTGTCTATCTGTCTATCTGTCTATCTGTCTATCTGTCTATCTGTCTATCTGTCTATCTGTCTATCTGTCTATCTGTCTATCTGTCTATCTGTCTATCTGTCTATCTGTCTATCTGTCTATCTGTCTATCTGTCTATCTGTCTATCTGTCTATCTGTCTATCTGTCTATCTGTCTATCTGTCTATCTGTCTATCTGTCTATCTGTCTATCTGTCTATCTGTCTATCTGTCTATCTGTCTATCTGTCTATCTGTCTATCTGTCTATCTGTCTATCTGTCTATCTGTCTATCTGTCTATCTGTCTATCTGTCTATCTGTCTATCTGTCTATCTGTCTATCTGTCTATCTGTCTATCTGTCTATCTGTCTATCTGTCTATCTGTCTATCTGTCTATCTGTCTATCTGTCTATCTGTCTATCTGTCTATCTGTCTATCTGTCTATCTGTCTATCTGTCTATCTGTCTATCTGTCTATCTGTCTATCTGTCTATCTGTCTATCTGTCTATCTTCTATCTGTCTATCTATCTATCTATCTATCTGTCTATCTGTCTATCTGTCTATCTATCTATCTTCTATCTATCTATCTATCTATCTATCTATCTATCTATCTATCTATCTATCTATCTATCTATCTATCTATCTATCTATCTATCTATCTATCTATCTATCTATCTATCTATCTATCTATCTATCTATCTATCTATCTATCTATCTATCTATCTATCTATCTATCTATCTATCTATCTATCTATCTATCTATCTATTCTATCTATCTATCTATCTATCTATCTATCTATCTATCTATCTATCTATCTATCTATCTATCTATCTATCTATCTATCTATCTATCTATCTATCTATCTATCTATCTATCTATCTATCTATCTATCTATCTATCTATCTATCTATCTATCTATCTATCTATCTATCTATCTATCTATCTATCTATCTATCTATCTATCTATCTATCTATCTATCTATCTATCTATCTATCTATCTATCTATCTATCTATCTATCTATCTATCTATCTATCTATCTATCTATCTATCTATCTATCTATCTATCTATCTATCTATCTATCTATCTATCTATCTATCTATCTATCTATCTATCTATCTATCTATCTATCTATCTATCTATCTATCTATCTATCTATCTATCTATCTATCTATCTATCTATCTATCTATCTATCTATCTATCTATCTATCTATCTATCTATCTATCTATCTATCTATCTATCTATCTATCTATCTATCTATCTATCTATCTATCTATCTATCTATCTATCTATCTATCTATCTATCTATCTATCTATCTATCTATCTATCTATCTATCTATCTATCTATCTATCTATCTATCTATCTATCTATCTATCTATCTATCTATCTATCTATCTATCTATCTATCTATCTATCTATCTATCTATCTATCTATCTATCTATCTATCTATCTATCTATCTATCTATCTATCTATCTATCTATCTATCTATCTATCTATCTATCTATCTATCTATCTATCTATCTATCTATCTATCTATCTATCTATCTATCTATCTATCTATCTATCTATCTATCTATCTATCTATCTATCTATCTATCTATCTATCTATCTATCTATCTATCTATCTATCTATCTATCTATCTATCTATCTATCTATCTATCTATCTATCTATCTATCTATCTATCTATCTATCTATCTATCTATCTATCTATCTATCTATCTATCTATCTATCATCTATCTATCTATCTATCTATCTATCTATCTATCTATCTATCTATCTATCTATCTATCTATCTATCTATCTATCTATCTATCTATCTATCTATCTATCTATCTATCTATCTATCTATCTATCTATCTATCTATCTATCTATCTATCTATCTATCTATCTATCTATCTATCTCTATCTATCTATCTATCTATCTATCTATCTATCTATCTATCTATCTATCTATCTATCTATCTATCTATCTATCTATCTATCTATCTATCTATCTATCTATCTATCTATCTACTATCTATCTATCTATCTATCTATCTATCTATCTATCTATCTATCTATCTATCTATCTATCTATCTATCTATCTATCTATCTATCTATCTATCTATCTATCTATCTATCTATCTATCTATCTATCTATCTATCTATCTATCTATCTATCTATCTATCTATCTATCTATCTATCTATCTATCTATCTATCTATCTATCTATCTATCTATCTATCTATCTATCTATCTATCTATCTATCTATCTATCTATCTATCTATCTATCTATCTATCTATCTATCTATCTATCTATCTATCTATCTATCTATCTATCTATCTATCTATCTATCTATCTATCTATCTATCTATCTATCTATCTATCTATCTATCTATCTATCTATCTATCTATCTATCTATCTATCTATCTATCTATCTATCTATCTATCTATCTATCTATCTATCTATCTATCTATCTATCTATCTATCTATCTATCTATCTATCTATCTATCTATCTATCTATCTATCTATCTATCTATCTATCTATCTATCTATCTATCTATCTATCTATCTATCTATCTATCTATCTATCTATCTATCTATCTATCTATCTATCTATCTATCTATCTATCTATCTATCTATCTATCTATCTATCTATCTATCTATCTATCTATCTATCTATCTATCTATCTATCTATCTATCTATCTATCTATCTATCTATCTATCTATCTATCTATCTATCTATCTATCTATCTATCTATCTATCTATCTATCTATCTATCTATCTATCTATCTATCTATCTATCTATCTATCTATCTATCTATCTATCTATCTATCTATCTATCTATCTATCTATCTATCTATCTATCTATCTATCTATCTATCTATCTATCTATCTATCTATCTATCTATCTATCTCTATCTATCTATCTATCTATCTATCTATCTATCTATCTATCTATCTATCATCTATCTATCTATCTATCTATCTATCTATCTATCTATCTATCTATCTATCTATCTATCTATCTATCTATCTATCTATCTATCTATCTATCTATCTATCTATCTATCTATCTATCTATCTATCTATCTATCTATCTCTATCTATCTATCTATCTATCTATCTATCTATCTATCTATCTATCTATCTATCTATCTATCTATCTATCTATCTATCTATCTATCTATCTATCTATCTATCTATCTATCTATCTATCTATCTATCTATCTAATCTATCTATCTATCTATCTATCTATCTATCTATCTATCTATCTATCTATCTATCTATCTATCTATCTATCTATCTATCTATCTATCTATCTATCTATCTATCTATCTATCTATCTATCTATCTATCTATCTATCTATCTATCTATCTATCTATCTATCTATCTATCTATCTATCTATCTATCTATCTATCTATCTATCTATCTATCTATCTATCTATCTATCTATCTATCTATCTATCTATCTATCTATCTATCTATCTATCTATCTATCTATCTAT
>JAUKNK010000369.1:177500-190000 GCA_030765055.1 Mantis religiosa | reverse complement strand
TATCTATCTATCTATCTATCTATCTATCTATCTATCTATCTATCTATCTATCTATCTATCTATCTATCTATCTATCTATCTATCTATCTATCTATCTATCTATCTATCTATCTATCTATCTATCTATCTATCTATCTATCTATCTATCTATCTATCTATCTATCTATCTATCTATCTATCTATCTATCTATCTATCTATCTATCTATCTATCTATCTATCTATCTATCTATCTATCTATCTATCTATCTATCTATCTATCTATCTATCTATCTATCTATCTATCTATCTATCTATCTATCTATCTATCTATCTATCTATCTATCTATCTATCTATCTATCTATCTATCTATCTATCTATCTATCTATCTATCTATCTATCTATCTATCTATCTATCTATCTATCTATCTATCTATCTATCTATCTATCTATCTATCTATCTATCTATCTATCTATCTATCTATCTATCTATCTATCTATCTATCTATCTATCTATCTATCTATCTATCTATCTATCTATCTATCTATCTATCTATCTATCTATCTATCTATCTATCTATCTATCTATCTATCTATCTATCTATCTATCTATCTATCTATCTATCTATCTATCTATCTATCTATCTATCTATCTATCTATCTATCTATCTATCTATCTATCTATCTATCTATCTATCTATCTATCTATCTATCTATCTATCTATCTATCTATCTATCTATCTATCTATCTATCTATCTATCTATCTATCTATCTATCTATCTATCTATCTATCTATCTATCTATCTATCTATCTATCTATCTATCTATCTATCTATCTATCTATCTATCTATCTATCTATCTATCTATCTATCTATCTATCTATCTATCTATCTATCTATCTATCTATCTATCTATCTATCTATCTATCTATCTATCTATCTATCTATCTATCTATCTATCTATCTATCTATCTATCTATCTATCTATCTATCTATCTATCTATCTATCTATCTATCTATCTATCTATCTATCTATCTATCTATCTATCTATCTATCTAATCTATCTATCTATCTATCTATCTATCTATCTATTATCTATCTATCTATCTATCTATCTATCTATCTATCTATCTATCTATCTATCTATCTATCTATCTATCTATCTATCTATCTATCTATCTATCTATCTATCTATCTATCTATCTATCTATCTATCTATCTATCTATCTATCTATCTATCTATCTATCTATCTATCTATCTATCTATCTATCTATCTATCTATCTATCTATCTATCTATCTATCTATCTATCTATCTATCTATCTATCTATCTATCTATCTATCTATCTATCTATCTATCTATCTATCTATCTATCTATCTATCTATCTATCTATCTATCTATCTATCTATCTATCTATCTATCTATCTATCTATCTATCTATCTATCTATCTATCTATCTATCTATCTATCTATCTATCTATCTATCTATCTATCTATCTATCTATCTATCTATCTATCTATCTATCTATCTATCTATCTATCTATCTATCTATCTATCTATCTATCTATCTATCTATCTATCTATCTATCTATCTATCTATCTATCTATCTATCTATCTATCTATCTATCTATCTATCTATCTATCTATCTATCTATCTATCTATCTATCTATCTATCTATCTATCTATCTATCTATCTATCTATCTATCTATCTATCTATCTATCTATCTATCTATCTATCTATCTATCTATCTATCTATCTATCTATCTATCTATCTATCTATCTATCTATCTATCTATCTATCTATCTATCTATCTATCTATCTATCTATCTATCTATCTATCTATCTATCTATCTATCTATCTATCTATCTATCTATCTATCTATCTATCTATCTATCTATCTATCTATCTATCTATCTATCTATCTATCTATCTATCTATCTATCTATCTATCTATCTATCTATCTATCTATCTATCTATCTATCTATCTATCTATCTATCTATCTATCTATCTATCTATCTATCTATCTATCTATCTATCTATCTATCTATCTATCTATCTATCTATCTATCTATCTATCTATCTATCTATCTATCTATCTATCTATCTATCTATCTATCTATCTATCTATCTATCTACCTATCTAGCTACCTACCTAGCTACCTACCTATCTACCTATCTATCTATCTACCTATCTATCTATCTATCTATCTACCTATCTATCTATCTATCTATCTATCTATCTATCTATCTATCTATCTATCTATCTATCTATCTATCTATCTATCTATCTATCTATCTATCTATCTATCTATCTATCTATCTATCTATCTATCTATCTATCTATCTATCTATCTATCTATCTATCTATCTATCTATCTATCTATCTATCTATCTATCTATCTATCTATCTATCTATCTATCTATCTATCTATCTATCTATCTATCTATCTATCTATCTATCTATCTATCTATCTATCTATCTATCTATCTATCTATCTATCTATCTATCTATCTATCTATCTATCTAGCTACCTACCTATCTATCTATCTAGCTACCTACCTATCTATCTATCTAGCTACCTACCTATCTATCTATCTAGCTACCTACCTATCTATCTATCTAGCTACCTACCTATCTATCTATCTAGCTACCTACCTATCTATCTATCTAGCTACCTACCTATCTATCTATCTATCTAGCTACCTACCTATCTATCTATCTATCTAGCTACCTACCTATCTATCTATCTATCTAGCTACCTACCTATCTATCTATCTATCTAGCTACCTACCTATCTATCTATCTATCTAGCTACCTACCTATCTATCTATCTATCTAGCTACCTACCTATCTATCTATCTATCTAGCTACCTACCTATCTATCTATCTATCTAGCTACCTACCTATCTATCTATCTATCTAGCTACCTACCTATCTATCTATCTATCTAGCTACCTACCTATCTATCTATCTAGCTACCGACCCACCGGAGCTTAGATTTACCCGACATTCATCTATCAGGATGAGGGAAACCCCCGGTAAAAACCTTATCCAGGTAACTCGCCCTAACGGAGATTCGAACTCGGCACCACTTGAACGTGAGGCAGGCATGCTATCACCACGCTACCGAAGGGGGCTCGAGCCGGAAAAGCTGGGATATGGAAGTGGGTGCTAGACAAATGTAATAGTTGGACACTTGCCGGATGGGAATCTTCATATGAAGACATATTACACTTGAATCTTCGTAAGGTGAACTCTTCTTTACAACGTGCACTGCTCTGGCTGATAATGGGTACATTTGCATGGTTAAATACACTGGACGCGCCGGTTGATTGTTCGATATCACGTCTCAGACGATTGTTACGCGATGAGAGATGGACAATGATCCAGCTTAAGAAAATAGCACACTTCTAAACGTGGATTCTGCAAGTATAAGAGATATAGGCAATATGATACCCCTTTCCGACATCATTCCCCTCCATGTAAGACAGTGAGGTTAAATAAAGTAAACAAAAGATAGAAATAGGTTCCCTCCCTTCCTCTCTCTCTCTCTCTCTCTCTCTCTCTCTCTCTCTCTCTCTCTCTCTCTCTCTCTCTCTCTCTCTCTCTCTCTCTCTCTCCAAAAAACAAAAACAAATAGGTTAAGCTTAACAAAAATCTCGCTCACCTGTAAAAAATTCATGCAATTGTCTTAAAATTTATGTCAATGTTCGGTACAACGTACGAATACATGTTTTAAATTATAAATCTAAAAGCGGATATCACAGAAAATACCGAGACTAAGGAAACTAATAAATGGAATGGGATAAAATGAAGGAATTGCATTGAAACAGTAAAAAACAAGTAGGTTCCAAAGATAGGTGTATTTAAATACAAGGGCTGTCCACAAAGTAAGAGACGTTTTGAAATAAACAACTCGCAAACTGAAAAACTTAATGTTGATTATGTACATTTGATTGATTATATACAGGTACACTCTTAAGCTATTTTCTAAATTATCCTTATTAAAACTGAGACATTTATCATACCGTCGTACAAGTTTTTCGGTACCCTCTCTGTAGAAATACGCCGCATACAGTTCGGCGTCGGTACCAAAGCGATGTTTACCGAGCCATTTTGTCATCGCTGGGAGGAGGTGGTATTCCCCCGGCGCCAAATCCAGTCAAACACCTCCAAGAATGTCCGGGTACGATTGGCCGTGTATGGACGTACGTTGTCGTGAAAAAACAACACGTTGGTGCTAAGGTTTCCCCGACGCTTATTTTGTATGGCGCGGTGTAACTTTCTTAGTGTTTCACAATACCTTTCTGAGTTTATTTTTCTTCCACGTTCCAAAAAATCAACGAGAAGCACCACCTTGGAGTCCCAAAACACAGTTGTCTTGATCTGTCTTGCTGACAGCGTTTTCAAACACTCGTGGTTTCTTGAGAGAATGTGTGTGACCCCATTTCATCAACTGCTGTTTCGTTTCACAGTTAACATGCATCACCCAAGTCTCGTCCTCGGTTACGATTCGATCCAGGACTGTATTACGATTTGTGCTGTATTCTTGGAGAAACGTCAGTGCTACAGTCAGTCGCTGTTTCTTAATGTTTTCCGTTAGGATGTTTGGAACCCACCGAGCACAATATTTGTGGTAACTAAACTTCTCCGCCACAATTTTATGAACCACACTCCGTGAAATTTGGAGAAAATATTCTGACAGTTCTGTAATCGTGAAACGACTGTTTTCACGAATTTGTCATTGACTTGCGTTGCCAGGTCATCAGTCATAAGGACCACTGTGGTCCTCGTCGTGAACACTGGTACGGCCATTTTTAAAATCAGTGCACCATTGCCTCACTTGGCTTTCACTGACTATCCCATGCGCGTAAACATTATAAAGCTGACAATAAATTTCAATTAGCCTGTTGTTTTGAGCCAAAAAAGCCCTAATCACAGACTGCACTTCACAAGTGTCGGGATTTTCTATTGCAGGGCACACTTTGACGACGCACAGAGAGCAAAGTAAGGAATGCACAGTATTCACGCTATAACAGCTGGATGCGTATTGAATGTAGGAACGTTCTGGCACCAAGATGGTGGCTCTAGCCCCACACATCACCAAGATAGGCCAAAACGTCTGCTACTTTCTGGACGACCCTCGTATATAAAGTGGAAATTAAAAATAAGATTGTTACACTTGTTGAATGCTTCTGGCGTGCTGGGAAAATACCAGAAGAATGACATACGGAATAAATTACATATATTGTTTAAAAAGGGAACAGAATTAGGTGTAATAATTATAAAGGTATAGCCCTCTTACCCTCCAGCTGCAAACTGTATACCAGCATTTTGAAAATAAAGCTACAACCAATTGCAGAAACATTACTGCGTTATTATATATATATATATATATATATATATATATATATATATATATATATATATATATATATATATATATATATATATATGTGTGTGTGTGCGTGTGCGTGTGTGTGTGTATTATTAGTAGGGAGCGGATTTATAGGCACTAAAAATGTGTGAAATAGGCAGGCAAAAGGGCACTAAAAATGGACACTAAAACTTTACTAATAAACACTTACAAATACACAATTTTAATAAAATGGCTCTTAAAATGCACTATAACAAAATGACAATCATCGCAACATATGCTGCAACAAATTCACTAAACACATACTTCTTTGCTGTTCCCTAGACGAAATAGTTGTACATTTATTCCAAATTTCATAAATGGCTCCACAGCAAGTTAAAACAGATATTGTTGTATAATTAAAATATATATAAATCCACATCACTAAGTATGAACTATAATGTACAGAAAGGTGTGAAATAATTAACTGTCAAAAAACAAAAACGTGGATTTGGGGGGAGGGGCTTAAGGGTGAAAATTGAAATATTTGAAGCTTTTGTTAGATTTGTTTCAAATTTATACCATTTATTATTGTGATCGATCAAGAATGGAATGATACCAAGTTTCAGCTTTCTAGTTTCTCAGGAATTAACAGTTTAAGTTTAAATTACAGACGATTTTTAAAATGTACCACATATTCTAATTTTAAAAATTAATGCTTGGGGTATAAGTTTGTGCTCCCATTTTAATCTATTAATGACCTGTACCTATGTGAAATATTTGTCTTCACCATATTAACGAAGGGAACAAGTAATCACAACCTATTTAACAATTTTTATTTTGCTAAGCGTTTTCAGTAAGAAGTAAGCATTATAATTCTTTTCAACACAAATAACAAAAACACAACAAATGTAAATGGGTACACTTAATATTCAGTTGCCCTTACAGGCATGTTTAGAATTTATTACAGATTAATAGAAAACTGCATCCTGTGGAACATTTTGAAGTTAGGAAAATGTAGAAAATGAGGAATCTGATAAATCTGAGGTTAAAATTACGTAATAGCAGCTTCGATACAGGTGTAGGGTTATTTAAATAGTCATGTGACGTTTTCTGTAGTACCGATAGAAAAAAAAACTTTATCATTGAAGTATGTCTATGTTAATTTTATGACAAAAAAGACTAAATTTGGTATTGTAAGTTTTGGGCCAATTAGCACAGATGTGTCTCCTTAATAAATCCCTTTTTGTATATCAAGTGTATAGCAGTAAGACTTTCTCTTCTCCGAAAACTTTGCATAGAAATCAACAAATGTAAAAGCTGTTGTCACAAATTACGAGCAGAAGAAATTGGCTAAACGGGCAGTTTTAGGCACTAATAAGTAGAATAGGCACAAACGTATGAAATAGGCATTTATAGGCACTATAAAACTAAGAAATTAGGCTAATAATTGTAGGAAACGTGCTTATAACTTAAAAGCCTACGTTTCTGAACAAAGGAATAAAATAGGCAAATAGGGAAAAATCCGCCCCGCAATTATTAGTTACTTGATGTTTAAAATTCATAGTGTTTGGGCACCTTTGTGCCATTGCTGTGTTTATGACCTTCTACAGTCATGACAAGCATCTTCACATCTGGCCCCACCAAGATACTGAGCCGCTACTGATTAGAAACTTGCGTGGAAAATGTAATGTTTATGTTAATTTTCGCATTTTCTATCCTTACATTTTTTGTCATTTTAAAATTGTCCCCATGTTGCATTTTTTGTAACATTTGTTTCAAAGCTACAGCTTACAAATGGAGAGCGTTGGAATTAGGCTCTTAATGATTTTACACGTCATTGCCTTTTACAAAATTAAGAGTATTACGTAAGTGCGCGTAAGTGGCGTATCCACTTCCATCCCGTCTTGAGTCCACAGGACCAGATGGGGGGGGGGACCTTGTTAGTCTCTACGTCTCGCTCTAGTGAAAGAGCCTCGGAAGCTCCAGGCGCCCTTTTGGGACAGCTCGGTAACTCCGTGGTCGAAGGAGGCCCGTGTCCTTTGTCCTACGGGTCCAGGACTAATGGGAGTAGAACCTGTTGCATCACATGCCGATACAGATATAGTTACATTCTAAAACATTCGTGTTTTATCTGGCGACATATTAGAGAAAATTCTATAACATTCTGGAATTCATGAATGGGTGTATAAAAAGAAGCCATGGCTAGTGATCGAGTCAATCATAAGCAGTAAACAGCTGAGCTGTTGTAAACAGATGTAATCAGAACGTTGTTTCAACACCAACTCCAATACTCAGACCTTAATACAGATTCCAAGATGGCGCCCGTCGAAGCCCAGCGATTCTGGTTACGCAAAATTGGAAACTATATACAATGGACATAATATATTCCATATTAAGAAGCAGTAAGATAACTCTTAAGCATTTATCACTTTATACTTTCAACCAAAACGTGTAATAACATAAATAAAAAGCACAATGACAAATCCTAATCGTTTATCACTTATAGTAGCACGTTCCACTGCATTTCCTACCTTATACTTCCAATCAAAGTTTAACTTATAAGGCATAACAACTCATAAGCATTTAACACTTTGCACAGTAAAAACATAGAGGAAAACATGATTAAATGAAACAAAAGTTAAGTTTTTCTTGAACACAACAGAAATGGTAAAATCAAGAACACATGTACAAGAAAAGAAAGAAAGAAAGAAAAAGAAAACGAAAAAGCTAACCTGAAATATTTACTGGCTGCTAAGTTTGAGCTCCTTCCTCACCAAGTTCATCGCTGGCTTTTCTACTGGTTTCTCTATTTTGCACTCTCTTGGATAAGTGTTCAGACACAATTTTTTTTTTCATTTAACATTTTGTGTAATTGTTCATAGATATGTTTGCCAGCACTTTCACACACTTCTTCACTTTGACAAGTAAAGGCTCATTTATATATATTTGTGTGTGAGTGTCCTAAGCCAGGGGTGCTTGTACATCTTTGTTAAAAATTGCCTTAGGTACACAGGATGTGGTAATGTCAATACATTAGTTTCTTATTGTTTCATATAGTTCTGGATATTCATATGAAATGTTTGTAGCCCATATCAAAACATCTGGAGAATATTTAATCCAACTAGCACAGGCTAGGTCCAGCTGTTCTAAAGCAAACTTTATGTCACTGGACTGTATCATCATCTGTAGGAAGTAATAAAGTTTCTTTTATATTGTTTACATAGTTACCTTTTCTGGTAAGGACATACTGCTTATACTATAATATTTAAGAAAACTCACCAGATTGTCCCGTTTACTCCATCTGTCAAATTTGAGGGTGACAATTCCATCACATTGCAAGAACCATCTAAAATTTTTTCACTGGTAGGTTCATAATATTGCAAAACACACTCACTTTTAGGTTATGAAGTATTTTGAAACTCACATTAAGTGCAGGAACATCAGTGAAGGTGGGATCTTGAATGTTATTGAAAAGAACATTACTAATCATCTTTAATAATGACTATGAATGTGTTAAAATCTTTCCTCACCACTTCGATTTTTAAGGACTCAAAACTGCCAATAAATATCTTGTGCACACCAATTATTAACATTCTCTTCACTCTCGGCAAAATGTCTTGCATATGTGCTTCAGGATTTCGTCTTTTCTGCTTGAGCTTTACTGTGTGATAGGATGGCTGATTCTTAAAAATCGTAGGTTAAGCATCATCAGCTAATTTTGTTACTTTTCGAAGGACACGAATTGGTTCACCATCATTTGCTGGAAAAATGTCTTCCTTAACCACAAAGTCTGTTCAAAATGATGAACACAAACTACAGTTTTGTCATTTACTTCAACATTTTTAAGATGTATGTTCCTGATCCACTTATCCCATAAAGATTTTTCTTTAGCAAATTTAAATATTGTCGTATGAGGTTCACTACCATAATTAGATTTGCGTCGGGAACAGAACAAGAACGACCCATTTCAACAATATTTCACACTCCTATATATTTACATAAACTTTATAACTTAGTATTATGTTAAAAACTCACTATGAACTAACTCGTTGGTCACTAGTTGCCACTTTAATGTGAATTACATTAATTCTGCAAACACACAATCAAAGTAAACAAACACATGCTTCATTCGGTGTATATAACCATAACATAACATGCTGGGCCACGAGCGGCGCCATTTTTGCTACAATCGATACTCGTATTATGGTCTGAGAATTGGAGTTGGTGTTGGTTGTTTGTTATTGTCATCGACCTTGTTAGATTGTGTTGTGTATGTGACGTAATGTTGTTACGTGAGAATTGAACAGTGTATTTCTACGGAAATAAAGAACATTTGGAATATCTGCAACTCGGACTTTTAATTCTACGAACCCACAAAGTTGCCCGCCTCGGTAGCGTGGTGGTAGCATGTCTGCCTCACCCTCAAGAGGTGCCGAGTTCGAGTCTTGGTCAGGGCAGGGTGAGTTACCTGGATAAGGTTTTTCCGGGATTTTCCCTTATCCTGAAATACGAATGTCGGGTGACTTTAAGCTCTGTGGACCCTGGGCTCATTTGAGCATCATTTCACCTATTCCATTGTGACAACGTTGGTGCACGTAAATTAAAAAGGGGGGGGGGACTCACGCCTACTGAGTCATTCCCTTCGATTTGAATAAACGTTTTTTTTTCTTTTATTTTCGGCATAATATATTTGGTTTAAAATTCAATTTCATCAGTTTTATGAATGTGATAATGTAGTTCCTATGTTGCATATATTGTAATATGATGTTCTGCGACAAATTTATCAGACGGCACGGCATGAAGATAGTTCACTTTTTTTTTGTAATTTACGTCCTCCAACGTTAAGTCATATCGGACGGTGAATGAAATGGGTGAAATGATGCTCAAATGAGTCCAGGGTCCATGGAGCTTAGAGTTACCCGACATTCGTATTTCAGGATAAGGGAAAACCCCGGAAAAAAACCTTATTCAGTAACTCACCCTGACCGAGATTCGAACTCGGGACCTCTTGAACGTGAGGCAGGCATGCTACTATCTACGCTACCTGCATGCAGTTGATCTGTTCCGAACGTGAAGTCGGAATCTTTCGTGGAGCTTCGTGTTACAAGGGGAATGTGTCTGTTCATTCCAGTCGCATACTTGTGAAGTGTTGTTTGTGGAGTACCTAATTGTTTTCAATATTCTTTTCGTCGTGTTTTACAAACTCACTATAATACCTAATTAACGTAAATAAAAATCATTAGGTAGTTATTTTTCTCCTGTACGGATAATTGCCAAAGTTTATAGAGATCACTGTTCTCCACAGAATACTGTCACCCAATTAGCGGAGGACACGTCCGGCGGCAGCTGGAAGGGACACAAGGCAGCCGAGCCACGCCCCCCATTAATTTCAGTCACTAACTGAGGGGTGATTTAGGGAAATGTCACTTGTCCCTCGACGTTTCTCTCCCCTTCTCCTGTCCTCTGGAACGTTCGGGTGATTCGCGGAAAACCAAAGACTTCTAGAATAACAGGATATTCCTATAAAAGGGGCTTCAATTAGGAGTCAGTCAGTCACAGTTCTTGGTGTAAGAATGCAGTGCTAGTGTACGGCGAGAAGACTGTGTGAGAGCATAGGAAGATTGTACGTAATTACGAGTGCAAGTGAAATTGTAACGGACGAATTGGTGAATCGTAATTGTGTGCATTACGTAATTCTGTGTAATTGGCAAGAGTTTAACTGTAAGTCGGTGGAAATAAAGAACATTTTTGAGTGGTGCAATTGGACTTTTCATTTCAGGAACCCACAAAGTCACAATACTAAGAAAATGCACGCCGAGCCTTCTTACTCGACGCCGCTGAGAGACAGTAGGGCTGTGTAAGTCAGTAGAGTCAGTAAGTGACAAGGATGGAAACTGATGGAAGCGAGAGGCGGAAAGGAGGAACAAGTGACTGCGTCTTTCAAACAATTTTAAAGCGGGGACTGAGTTCGAGGAAATTTGAAGTAAAGCTGGCCTTAATTTCGAGGAGTGGACCAATGCCTGAGTTGCCTGATGTGAAAACCAAGACAAAACGATGTGTACGTCATTTCAATTCTGAGCACTACAAAAAATTAAATGGTTATTTGGTTGCAAGAAAGCATTACACCATTGTTGGCTTTGCATTTTATTCTTAAACGAGAAGGATGTGTGATATGAATAATCTACTAAAAGCAGCTCAGTTTCACCAACAGTCACAAGCACATATCAGGGCTGAAATTGTACTCACCACTCTCGGTACCTGTAGGAGATATTTTAAATTAGATGAGCAGTGGCAACTTGAAGTAATAACATATAGTGAAATTGTCAAAATTAATAGAAAAGTTATTCAACGTCTCATTGATGTCGTAATATACTTGGCAAGACAAGAACTTCCCTTCAGAGGGCATGTCGATGACAAAGATTCTGCGAGCCGTATGATGACACCTTGGCATGTCATTTACAGAAAGCTACTGTATTCTCGGATCTGCCAAACCATATTCAACATGACCTTATTAATGGAGTAACTACAGTGTTATAGAATGAAATAAAAAGGAAATATTTCAGTCTGTATTTGTAGCAGTTATTATTGATAAAACCACTGACATCTGCTCACTCTCAACACTTAACTGTTATAATACTGGCATATGACAATGAAGAGATACAAGAAAGGTTTCTGGGTTTTACAGATGTAAGCAGAGATCGCGGTGCTGAAGCACTAGCAGAATACGTGTTCCATATGATGGACGAGTTTAAATGTGGCGCTAAATTGGTCGCAGCAGCAGTGATGTTGGGGGAATCAGTGGTTTACAGAAAAATATCCTCATGTTTTTATTTATCCATTGTTTTTGCCCATAGATTGAATCTTGTCCTTTCACAGACAACATCCAACATAAAAGAATGCATTCTTTTTCTGCATGACCGCAGTAGTTTGTCTTCTTTCTTTTCCAAATCTACAAAAAGAACTACTGAATTAGATATGGAGGTGAAAAAGAAGTTTCCAAAGTATGTCCAACACGATGGAATTATAATGGAAGGCTGGTTCAAACTGTTCGGGAACATAAAGAAGAATTATTTCAGTTGTTCGAAAATATTTTCGATAATCAAAACCAATGTGATAGTGAAACTTATCACGAAGCTCCAAGTTTTAACA
>JAUKNK010000369.1:162500-165000 GCA_030765055.1 Mantis religiosa | reverse complement strand
ATTATTATTATTATTATTATTATTATTATTATTATTATTATTATTATTATTATTATTATTATTATTATTATTATTATTATTATTATTATTATTATTATTATTATTATTATTATTATTATTATTATTATTATTATTATTATTATTATTATTATTATTATTATATTATTATTATTATTATTATTATTATTATTATTATTATTATTATTATTATTATTATTATTATTATTATTATTATTATTATTATTATTATTATTATTATTATTATTATTATTATTATTATTATTATTATTATTATTATTATTATTATTATTATTATTATTATTATTATTATTATTATTATTATTATTATTATTATTATTATTATTATTATTATTATTATTATTATTATTATTATTATTATTATTATTATTATTATTATTATTATTATTATTATTATTATTATTATTATTATTATTATTATTATTATTATTATTATTATTATTATTATTATTATTATTATTATTATTATTATTATTATTATTATTATTATTATTATTATTATTATTATTATTATTATTATTATTATTATTATTATTATTATTATTATTATTATTATTATTATTATTATTATTATTATATTATTATTATTATTATTATTATTATTATTATTATTATGGTTATTATGGTTATTATGGTTATTATGGTTATTATGGTTATATGGTTATTATGGTTATTATGGTTATTATGGTTATTATGGTTATTATGGTTATTATGGTTATTATGGTTATTATGGTTATTATGGTTATTATGGTTATTATGGTTATTATGGTTATTATGGTTATTATGGTTATTATGGTTATTATGGTTATTATGGTTATTATGGTTATTATGGTTATTATGGTTATTATGGTTATTATGGTTATTATGGTTATTATGGTTATTATGGTTATTATGGTTATTATGGTTATTATGGTTATTATGGTTATTATGGTTATTATGGTTATTATGGTTATTGTTATTATTGTTATTATTGTTATTATTGTTATTATGTTATTATTGTTATTATTGTTATTATTGTTATTATTGTTATTGCCATTGCTATTGCTATTGCTATTGCTATTGCTATTGCTATTGCTATTGCTATTGCTCTTGCTCTTGCTCTTGCTCTTGCTCTTGCTCTTGCTCTTGCTCTTGCTCTTGCTCTTGCTACTGCTACTGCTACTGCTACTGCTACTGCTACTGCTACTGCTACTGCTACTGCTACTGCTACTGCTACTGCTACTGCTACTGCTACTGCTACTGCTACTGCTACGCTACTGCTACTGCTACTGCTACTGCTACTGCTACTGCTACTCGCTACTGCTACTGCTACTGCTACTGCTACTGCTACTGCTACTGCTACTGCTACTGCTATTGCTACTGCTATTGCTATTATTATTATTATTATTATTATTATTATTATTATTATTATTATTATTATTATTATTATTATTATTATTATTATTATTATTATTATTATTATTATTATTATTATTATTATTATTATTATTATTATTATTATTATTATTATTATTATTATTATTATTATTATTATTATTATTATTATTATTATTATTATTATTATTATTATTATTATTATTATATTATTATTATTATTATTATTATTATTATTATTATTATTATTATTATTATTATTATTATTATTATTATTATTATTATTATCATTATTATTATCATTATTATTACTATCATTATTATTATTACTATTATTATCATTATCATTATCATTATCACTGTCACTGTCACTGTCACTGTCACTGTCACTGTCACTGTCACTGTCACTGTCACTGTCACTGTCATCGTCATCGTCATTGTCATTGCCCTTTTCATTGTCATTGTCAGTGTCATTGTCATTGCCTTTTTCATTGTCATTGTCAGTGTCATTGTCATTGCCTTTTTCATTGTCATCGTCATCGTCATTGCCTTTTTCATTGTCATTGTCAGTGTCATTGTCATTGTCCCTGTCACTGTCATTGTCATTGTCATTAATATTAACTTTATCATTATTATTATCATAATTCTTATTACTATTATTATCATCATTATTATTTTCCGGTGAACTTAAACTTCTTGACAATATTTCGTTTTACAACATCCAGCGGTTTACTTAAACCACTACTTAACCTCAATTTATGCCGTATCTGCAATGCACAGGCAGCGTCGCCTCCTAAAGTTAAAGACATCTGGAGTAGGAGTCTCGTTTAGAGGGAGATAGAGAGAGAGAGAGAGAGAGAGAGAGAGAGAGAGAGAGAGAGAGAGAGAGAGAGAGAGAGAGAGAGAGAGAGAGAGAGAGAGAGAGAGAGAGAGAGAGAGAGAGAGAGAGTTACATGTAGAAGGCTTTCCGAGGTTTTAATTTAAGTTTTAATTTTAATGCTAAAGGGAAGTCCAAGACGTAAATCGAAAAACCTGCTGTTCAAATGCCCGCTTGTTCAGTCAGTAGGTACGATCACAGCGACACGCA
>JAUKNK010000369.1:150000-157500 GCA_030765055.1 Mantis religiosa | reverse complement strand
TTCTCATAAACACATGAGACAACTACCTTAATGGCGACTTACTATGCTGTAAGTACTTTAAGGCCCGGGCTTCATATAGTATATCACTATTAGGTTAATTAATGGAAATTAGAAAATCTAGAAACTGTTTGACATTTCTCACGGCGAGAGAGATGACCTTGAAGCTAATTGCTGCCACGTGGAGAGTGTGAAAGAATTTGGAGTGCGAATATGATTGAGTTGCAAATACAATGGTTATTATTATTATTATTATTATTATTATTATTATTATTATTATTATTATTATTATTATTATTATTATTATTATTATTATTATTATTATTATTATTATTATTATTATTATTATTATTATTATTATTATTATTATTATTATTATTATTATTATTATTATTATTATTATTATTATTATTATTATTATTATTATTATTATTATTATTATTATTATTATTATTATTATTATTATTATTATTATTATTATTATTATTATTATTATTATTATTATTATTATTATTATTATTATTATTATTATTATTATTATTATTATTATTATTATTATTATTATTATTATTATTATTATTATTATTATTAATATTATTATTATTATTATTATTATTATTATTATTATTATTATTATTATTATTATTATTATTATTATTATTATCATCATTATTATTATTATCATCATCATCATCATCATCATCATCATCATCATCATCATCATCATCATCATCATCATCATCATCATCATCATCATCATCATCATCATCATCATCATCATCATCATCATTATTATTATTACTATTATTATTATTATTATTATTATAATCACCATCAATATCATCATCATTATCATTATTATTATCATTATTACTTTCCAGTGAACTTAAACTTCTTGAATATATTTCATTTTACAAGTTATAGCGGTTTACTTAAACCACTACTTAACCTCAAATTATGCCGGAACTGCAACGCAGTGGCAGCGTCTCCGCCTAAAGTTAAAGACATCTGGAGTAGGATTCTCGTTTAGAGAGAGTGAGAGAACTAGAGAGAGAGAGAGAGAGAGAGATGCATATAGAGGGCTTTCCGATGTTTTAATTTAAGTTTTAATTTTAATGCTAAAGGGAAGTGCAACAGGTAAGATCGAACATACCTGCTGTTCAAATGCCCGCATGTTCATGCAGTAGGTACGACCACAGCGACACGCAGTGTTAGTGTCATGAAACACAAAGTACACGTAGCAGATTACAGACGACGCGCAAGTTGAAATTGCTTTTCATGTATCAATTTGTCTTTGATATTAAAAATGCTTTAAAAAACGTGAGCTTATTGGTGTTTCTCTTTGGTGTAGGATATGAACGAAATGTGGGCAGTAATAAGTGGGAGCAATATTGCATATATACGTCAATATAGTCCGATCAGAATAACGGTATTTCGGAACAAAGGTCTGCAGACACTTATATAAGTATTACGTATTCATCTGGTATATACTCATTCTCATTCTTGAATTCAGGTCGTTTTTTGGATAGATCTCTATGGCAGTTCGTATTATAGTATGCCTAGTTTAACCTAGAGACAAATAAAAGGAATTTGTTATGATGAAACTTCATAAATAATGTGTAAAAATAACATTGGTGTTGTCCTGTGATATCCGTTTCTCATAACTTCAGCTATTCCTTAATAGTGAAATTCAGTGATGCTTTCTAAATATTACTGCAAAAGCAACATTTAGTCTCTGTTCTTTTCAGAGACTTTGCGCTTCCACTTAATCTATGTTCAACTGCTTGAGTTTGTACTGCACATCTGAACAGAAAACGTGTAGCCGCAATAAAAATACCAGTCATCCAGGAAAGCGTCACGAAAAAGTATAATGTTACATGGTGTATCAATATTAATTGTGTTCAGTGTATAATAATATGTACTTGGGAAGTATTTTAAACTGGTCGCCAATCTAGAAAGTGGAAATTAATTATTCTTTCACACTGGCCGTGTGTAGGCTAAATTGTGGAAACGTAGAGTCAGACTGAAAAATTCAATGCCATAGCCGGGATTTGAACCACGGAACTTCTGGTTTCCGTCCAGCCGCACTACCATTGTGCTACTATGGCCAACGTGCCGATATGACATTAAATTCTCCAACTGACTCGTATTTTCCCGGTAAACCACTTAGGAGTTCTCATAAACACATGAGACAACTACCTTAATGGCGACTTACTATGCTGTAAGTACTTTAAGGCCCGGGCTTCATATAGTAAATCACTATTAGGTTAATTAATGACAATTAGAAAATCTAGAAAGTGTTTGACATTTCGTACGGCGAGAGAGACGACCTTGAAGCTAATTGCTGCCACGTGGAGAGTGTGATAGAATTTGGAGTGCGAATATGATTGAGTTGCAAATACAATGGTTATTATTATTATTATTATTATTATTATTATTATTATTATTATTATTATTATTATTATTATTATTATTATTATTATTATTATTATTATTATTATTATTATTATTATTATTATTATTATTATTATTATTATTATTATTATTATTATTATTATTATTATTATTATTATTATTATTATTATTATTATTATTATTATTATTATTATTATTATTATTATTATTATTATTATTATTATTATTATTATTATTATTATTATTATTATTATTATTATTATTATTATTATTATTATTATTATTATTATTATTATTATTATTATTATTATTATTATTATTATTATTATTATTATTATTATTATTATTATTATTATTATTATTATTATTATTATTATTATTATTATTATTATTATTATTATTATTATTATTATTATTATTATTATTATTATTATTATTATTATTATTATTATTATTATTATTATTATTATTATTATTATTATTATTATTATTATTATTATTATTATTATTATTATTATTATTATTATTATTATTATTATTATTATTATTATTATTATTATTATTATTATTATTATTATTATTATTATTATTATTATTATTATTATTACTCTTACTCTTACTCTTACTCTTACTCTTACTCTTACTCTTACTCTTACTCTTACTCTTACTCTTACTCTTACTCTTACTCTTACTCTTACTCTTACTCTTACTATTCCTATTCCTATTCCTATTCCTATTGCTATTGCTATTGCTACTGCTATTGCTATTGCTATTGCTATTGCTATTGCTATTGCTATTGCTATTGCTATTGCTATTGCTATTGCTATTGCTATTGCTATTGCTATTGCTATTGCTATTGCTATTGCTACTGCTACTGCTACTGCTACTGCTACTGCTACTGCTACTGCTACTGCTACTGCTACTGCTACTGCTACTGCTACTGCTACTACTACTACTACTACTACTACTACTACTACTACTACTACTACTACTACTACTACTACAATTACTATTACTATTACTATTACTTTTACTATTACTATTACTATTACTATTACTATTACTATTACTATTACTATTACTATTATTATTATTATTATTATTATTATTATTATTATTATTATTATTATTATTATTATTATTATTATTATTATTATTATTATTATTATTATTATTATTATTATTATTATTATTATTATTATTATTATTATTATTATTATTATTATTATTATTATTATTATTATTATTATTATTATTATTATTATTATTATTATTATTATTATTATTATTATTATTATTATTATTATTATTATTATTATTATTATTATTATTATTATTATTATTATTATTATTATTATTATTATTATTATTATTATTATTATTATTATTATTATTATTATTATTATTATTATTATTATTATTATTATTATTATTATTATTATTATTATTATTATTATTATTATTATTTTTTTTTTTTTTATTTTTATTTTATTGAAAAAGTCTGAGCAGCATGCCCCATTACAATGTAATACTACATGCTTTATATTCCGAGACATCGGTTCAGAGCGATTTGCGATACATTGGCCAAAGTACATTGTTCTATTCTTTTTAGCCTGCGACCTTTATAATACTGTTGAACCACTTATTTTAGTATAATAATATCTTAGTACTGCGCTTCTGAACTGACGTTTCGGTCACAATGATTAATTTAATTTAATTAAGTTAATTTACATAACATATTTTTTAACAATGTCTTGACAAGATGACTTCCTATATATTGACATTTCGCTAGCGTAAAATCACAGTGTGGTCACAATATCTATCACAATTATTATAACTTTTTAAAGTCTATTGCATTTACGAATCTGCTGAACTGTCTTATGAATCTTCTTGTGAGGTCCTTCTTTGCAGTCGGCCATTTCCCGCCCTGGTGAATTATGGCTGCTGCAAGATCCTTCCTTTGTTTGCCGAGGATAGGACAGTGAAACAAGAGATGATCCACAGTTTGTTCTCCTGTATTACATGGACAAATTGATTCGTCCATGATTTTAAATCTGTGCAGGTAGCTTCGTATATTGCCGTGTCCAGATGTTATGCAAGTGAAATTTGGCGTAATTCTTATGTTGCTCTTGATACGATCGATGATGCTTGGGAAGAATTCCTTCGTTGTCGCTCCTTTGGATGTTTTGTCCCATTCTGTTTGCCACCTCCTGATTCCATCTTCATTCACTCTTGTGATAATTACGTCCTTGGATATTTTCTCGTAGACTGCTTCTCCTTCCTCTGCAGCTGCTTCCTTTGCTAATCGATCGGCTAGTTCATTCCCTTCTATCCCAGCGTGTCCTCGGACCCAGCCAAAGTGTATTATCCAGTTTTGTTCTGTCAATTCAATTATTTTACTTCTGATAGATTCTATTAATCTGGGATGTTTCATTTTATTCTTCAATGAATCTAGAGTTATCTGACTGTCAGTGTATATTGCTACTCTTTTCCTGTTTTCTTCAATATCCTGTAGTTCTTGGAGTTTTTCTAAGACTTTCAATACAGCGATTTGCTCTGCCTGGTTGTTTGTGCAAATTTCACCCAATTTAAACTTAAATCTGTGAGTCACTTCTCCATTTGTGTATACGATTGCTGCCGCTCCTACCTTTCCTCCGGTTTTACTGCCGTCTGTATATATTTCAGTCTGGTAGAGAGTGTGTTTTTCGACTTGGTGGATGATTGCTGTTTCCGCGGGGTGCCGCCAATACTTCACTTCTAATGGAGCGTCGTATTCCTGGTTTAGGGATTTCGTTGCTGTATATATTTCAGTTTTTTCTTCTATTGTTATCATTATAGGTTTAACTCCTGCTAACACGCACGAGGCCTCGTATGACACTGTTCTGAACGTTTTGGCTATCTTAATATTCATGAGTCTTTGTACACGCTGGAATTTTGTAATATTTTTCTGTTTCTGCACTGCTTCCTTCCAAACGGGAGCTCCGTAAGTTAAGATTGGTACGAGCGCGCCTTCATAAATTGTCTTGAGCGCTTTATGACCCAAGCCCCATTGAAGTTTCGCTGTTCTTGCCAGCATATTGATTAGTCCCAGAGATTTATCTACTGTGTGGGCTATATGCGCATTGAAGTTAAATTTGCTATCCAAGTGAATTCCTAGATATTTCATTTCCTCTACTTGTACTAGTACCCTATCATTTAGGAGGATACTGACGTTCTTGTCGCCCCTTCTTTTCCTTGATATTAACATCACTTTTGACTTATTAGTGTTGAATACCATTTTGTTGTTAAGAGCCCATCTCTCTATTTTCTTCACATCCTGGTTTGCGTAATTTTCTGCTTCTGCTTTGAAGTCTCCTTTTGTTAAGATGAGCAAGTCATCCGCAAAGGCTATAACTTTAGTTCTCTTGGAGAATGGTAGATTCAGGAGGGAATTATATAATATGTTCCAGAAACCCGGGCCACAGCATGAGCCTTGTGGACAGCCTTTCTGGATTTCTTTTTCTGCGCTGTAGTTGTTTATTGTTAGAGTTGCTTTTCTTTCACCAAAATAGCTTGCGGCTAAATTGTACAAGTTTCTTGGACACTTCAGTTCTCTGAGGTTCTTCAAAATGCTGGGCCACCAGGCAGCATCAAATGCACCTTGCACGTCCAGACTTATTACAATTGTGCACTGTTTCTGCTTCAGACTGTTTTCTACAAATTCCTTTAATTGCATTACAGCGTCAACTGTTCCACGTTGTGGGATGAACCCATATTGGTTGTTGTTGAACAGGTCATTAGAATGTATATGGAATAAAATTCTGTCTATCATAAGTCTTTCTAGCAGTTTTCCCCCGATGTTAAGCAGGCTGATAGGTCTAAATTTGGAGACATCGTTGCAGTTTTCTTTTCCGGGTTTAGTAATTGGAATAATAATGGAGTGTTTCCATTTCTGTGGGAACTTTCCTTTTCTGAGACATATATTGTACAGTGCAGTGAAATACTTTGGGAAGATATTAAATGCTCTGAGAATTATGTCACTAGTTAATCCGTCCATCCCTGGGGTTTTCTTCGAGTTAAATTTTTTCAAACTTGAGATTATCTCTTCACTCGTAAATTCTTTGTCGTCATCTGTTGGCATTGGCTTTTGAATTTCTATCCTTATTCTTCTGTGGGTTTCATTGTCGTCCTCCTGATTGTCTTCGGGGGTGAAATGAGCAAGCATGTATTCCAGAGTGCTACAAGTATCTTCCGTGTATGTGTTATCGTTGCGTTTGAGTGTAGTTAATATTGGAGTGGTTCTAACTTTTCCTGATGCTAGTTTGTATATGATGTCCCAAGGATTCGCCTCATTTTGTGCTGAGCACAAGGTTTTCCATGACTTTACTTTTTCTTGTTGTAATTTATCTTCATATTCTCTTTTCCCTTTTAAATAAGCTGTTTTTCTCTCCCTTCTTAGATGTTCACTATTGGTAGTCCTTTGGTATCTTCTTCGTAAAGTATTTGTTCTTTTCCTTAGTACTGTCAGCTCGTCTGTCCACCAAGGTACCGGTTTCTGGTCTGTCTGTCTCCTTGCTTTTGACACCTTGAACGCTGAATGGCATGCTGATGTAATTCCTGAAAAACTGAGGTCCACTATTTCATTTACATTTTCGAAATTTTGCAACTTCTCACACATGTCTTGCTCCAGTTTGTCCAAATTTTTATTGTTGTTGCTTTCACATTTTAAATTAATGGCCATGTTATTTATCAACTCGTTATCGAATGCCTGAAAATTGTCACTGTTAATTATATACCTCGGTTCCATATAGCCTGTAGTGCTTGAGAACTCTTGTTTACCGGGGTTAATATTAAACATTAAAATTTTGTGATCAGAGCAACTCTCTTGTGTGCCACACTCCCAATCTGTGATGTGCCGTAGCATTAGGGTGTCTGATATCGTTAGGTCAACATGGCTGCTGCCTCTTGTCGATTCAAAAGTAGGTTCTGAAAGCTCATTTATTATATAAAGATCGGATGTGGTAATATATTCTTCTAGAGACAATCCCCGTTTATTGGTTAGGACGTCGTGCCATGTTTTACTTCTAGCGTTGCTGTCAACTGCTAATA
>JAUKNK010000369.1:0-145000 GCA_030765055.1 Mantis religiosa | reverse complement strand
TCTTGTTTCGGGATGGCATACACCTCTGGCCACTTGGTGCAGTAGTCCAAGACTACCATGAGGCACTTATTGCCTCGGTCGGACACTGGGAACGGTCCAGCTATGTCAACGGCGATCCGTTCGAATGGCGGTCCGACGTTGTACTGCTGCATGCGACCCCGGCTCCTAGTCTGGGGTCCGCGTCCCACCGCGCACACGTGACACTGACGGTACCATCTCTCAGCGTCTGCTCGGAGCCTCAGCCAGTAGTAGCGCTGTCGTAGTTTGTCAATCGTTCAGTTCGCTCCCAGGTGTCGTCCTGAAGCACCGGATTGCATTTCCTCCAAGACTTCCGGGACCCTAATCCGGGGAAGTACAAACTGTTCTCTCGGCGTCTTCCCATCGGGTGATTCCCATACCCAGAACAGCACGCCCTCTCTTGTCTTCAGTGAATCCCATTGGGCCTAGTACGACTTGTGTGTGGCGCTCCTCGGTGCAATGTCCTCCTAGGTCGGTCTTGTCCCTGCCCCCACTTCCCTCAAGAGTGGCCCTATTTCTGCGCCCGCCAGCTGCTCCCTCCGCGGCCTGCGCTATCCCAGTCGTTCGCAGGCACTGGCGTGACCATTTGGACTGATGCGGCACGCTCATTCGCTTCCACTCTTGTGTACTGGCGGCACTCTTCTGGACAGGGTCTTCCGAACATAGCGTCTGCGTTACCGTGGCTCTTCCCTGTACGATGTTCCGAGGTAAAGTCGTACTCCGGCAGCCTCTGGACCCAACGTGCTCTCTGGCCTTCCAGGTTCTTAAAGCTCAATATCCAGGTTAGGGCGGAATGGTAAGTGCTCAGGTGGAATGGCTGACCGTACAGGTACTTGTGGAAGTGCTCCAAGGTCTTTACTAATGCCAGTAATTCTCGCCGGGTGACGCAGTAGTTCTTCTCTGCCTTGGATAGCGTCTTGCTTGAGTAGGCTATCACCCGCTCGTGGCCGTGGTTGCTGGCGTCGGTGTCTACAATGAAAGTGCCGCCTGGTTGTGAAAATTCCAGAATGGGAGCAACGCAGAGTGTCTTCTGCAGGTGCTGCAAAGCGTCCTCGGCGTCCTCCGTCCACACATTAGGTCAAAGTTCTTCTATCAGGCGAGTGAGGGGTTTGCGATGTTGGAGAACCACCTTATGAAGCGTCGGTAATAATTGCACAGCTCCAGGAATCTGCGCAACCCTTTTTTATTCTTTGGGCGAGGCCAATCTCTCACAGCCTGTGTCTTCTCTGGGTCTGTGGCCACTCCGGTTACTGAGATTATGTGACCCAGTAGTTCACTTCCTTGGGGAAGAGGTGGCACTTCTTCGCGTTTAGCTTCAGGTTGGTCGCCTGCGGTCGCTGTAGCACCCTGCTCAGATTCTCGAAATGGTCTTCAAAAGTGTTACCGACGATGATGACGTCGTCCAGGTATAGCAGGCAGGCGTCGTAAGTCAGTCCTCTCATCACTGACTCCATAAGGCGTTGGAAGTTAGCTGGTGCGTTGCAGAGGCCAAAGGGCATAGCTGTGAACTCCCAGAGCCCTTGGCCTGTCGAGAATGCGGTCTTCTCCTTGTCTCTCCGGGTCTAGAACTACCAGCCAGTAGCCCGACTTCAGGTCCAGGGTCGAGAACCATTGTGCACCAGGTAGCGTGTCCAGTGTATCGTCAATCCAGGGTAAGGGGAGACAGTCCCTCCGGGTGACAGCATTCAGCTTCCTGTGGTACACGCCGAAGCTTAGCTCGCCGTTCGTCTTCGTCACCAAGAGAACAGAAGAACACCAAGGGCTGTCAGACTCTTCAATCACTCTCCTGAATCTCATGTCCTCCAGCATGTCTCGTACCGCCCCTTGCTTCGCCAGCGGAACGCATCTAGGTGGTTGCCGAATAGGCCGGGCGTCTCCGGTGTCGATGCGGTGAAGCACTTTGTCCGTGTGCCGTAGTCACGGCTACCTTGGCTAAAGACGCGCTGGCATCGTCTCAGCAGTTGTCGAACTTTCTCCAGCTGCTATGCGGTCAGGTGGTCAGCCGCCCTCTCCAGTAGGCCTTCTAGCCGGGGCCCCAGCTGTTGCGTCGTCACCGGCTCCTGTGTCCTGTCGATTGCTGTTACTCTTAGCACGGGCTCGCACGTTCCCAACTTGGTCCCGGCCTGGACGTCGTGATCGGTGTCCGTTGGATTTAGCAGTCTCACTGGTACCTCCTTTTGGCACTGCAACAATGCCCTGGCTACACATAGTCCGTGTACAGGCGTCTTCTGCTCCAGCATCATGTTCCTCGTTCTCTGGCCTTCCAGTCGCGCCTTCACCACCACCTCGCTCCTCGCGGAGTCAACCATGTCTTCGTTCAAGACGACCCTGCAGATTCCAAGGCGCCCTTCGGGTTGACGGAGTATAACCTCTTCTCCGTTGAGCCGCAGGACCTTCCTGCCGACGTCGACCGTCGCCTCGTGGCTCCTGAGAGCATCCAGTCCCAGAGTCACCTCCTCAGCCACCTTCGCTACGAACACCAACAGACCCACGGCACTCCGTCCCAAGGTCAGCTTCAGCAGGACCTCCTTCTCCATAGGTAAGGCGTCGCCCGACGCCATCATCAGTTGGTATGGTCGGCATGGCTTCCTGGATAGCAAACTCTTGGCTATATTGGGTCTGATAATGGTCACGGCTGCCCCGGTGTCCACAAGCACGCGGCACAGCTTCCCTCTCACCCAGCCATCCGCGATGAGGCTATCATACATCCGCCGGTTGACGGTGTCCCGGTTGTTCACATTACCATCACAGGCCACTAGGCCTTCGCCTGCGTCCCTCTGCTACTCTTCTGTCTCCGGTATAGCGGACACACCTCGTTCTCGACGTCGGGGTAGCCGTCACCTTTTCCGCCTCCATCTTCAATGCTGACGTCAGGGCCTCGTGGATGGTTATGTAGTCGCCGAGTATTAGGCGCTGACGTATCTCGGTGTCTCGTACCCCGTCGACAAAGGCGTATGCGGCTTCCCGGGAAACGAACTCCGGCGGAATGTCAGCCAAGGCCTTGTTAGCCAGCTGCTCAATCGCCAGGGTGAACTCCTACAGCGTCTCCCCTGGCTGTTGTGACCTTGTCTTCAGCTGACTGCGGTAGGCTGCGGCTAGGTGGTGGTTACCGAGCCGGTTCTCCAGGGCTTCCCAGATATCCTTGGGAGCCGCCACTGTCTGGACCGCGTTTAGGACTTCCGCGACCCGTCCTTGGAGGCTGAGTGTCAGCTGTGCCGTCTCTTCCTCCGGTGACCACTTGTTATGCCTGGCCATCGTGTCGAACTGGAGGCGGAAGACCTCGAATGTTGACGCGCCGTAATATTTCGGAGATTTGACGCCCGCCGATGTTGTGTCGCGCCCCGGGGCGTCGGCCTTCAAATCCTTCAACCTCCTACCGACGAAGTCCTCCACAGTGGCGTCCAGGGACTTGACGCTGCTGTCGGCCTTTCCTTCCAGGTCGTTAACGTGGCTCGCCAGGCCTTCGACGCACTCGTCTACTTGACCCATCTGCTTGCCCAGCTCCGTGACGTCATCTCTCATGCCGGTCAACTGCTCTTCAAACTTTGCGGCGAGGGCCTCGTTTGCCGCTTCCATCTCCGCGGTCAATTTGGTCATCTTCTCGGCCTGGCTTTCGTTCGCCGTTCTCATTTCCTTCAGTTCCGCGGCCAGGTTGTTGTTTGCCGTTTCCGTCTTTGCTGTCAATTCGGTCATCTTCGCAGTCAAGTTGTTATTCGCCGTCTCCAACTTCCTTTCCATTTTCTCGGTGATGTCATTTGCCGTCTTCGTTCCGAGGTCAGTTCGGCCTTCATTTCGATCATCTCGGTGGTGTTGTCGTTAGCCGTCTTCATTTCTTCCACTTTGTGTAGAATCTTTTCTAATGCAGCTTCCATGGTGGTAATATCTCGCTTCCTGACACCAGTTGTGACTTTGTGGTTTCATGAAAATAAAAGTCCAGTTGCACAAACTCAAAATGTTCTTTATTTCCACCGAATTACAGTTGGAACACTTGCCGATTACATAAAATTACGTTGCGCACACAATTTCAATCCACCAGTTCGTCTGTCACAGGTCCACTCCACACTCCCAATTACGTACAACTCTCTCTATAGCTGACTAAGAACTCCTCTGATAGACGTACGCAGTCTTTCAGTCCGTTCGCTAGCACGGCGCTGTTCACGGTTGCTCGCCAAGAACTGAACTGACTCGCCCACTGTAGCTTTTATATAGGAAGATTGCTATTTCTGTAAGCTTCGCGGCTCGGAACATCATCCCAATGGTTCCAGACGTCAGGGGGAGGGGAAAGAGACAGGTAGTTATGCTTTTCCAACCATCCTCTCAGTGAACGCTACAAGATAAATGGGTTGGCGTGGGCTCAATGCCTCCTGTTGCTTACCCAGCTGCCTTTCGGTCGTTCCTTCGGATAAGTGGTTGACATTATATATATATATATATATATATATATATATATATATATATATATATATATATATATATATATATATATATATATATATATATATATATATATATGAGGAGCTTTCAAATGTTAGATTAGAACTTCAGAAAATTATTTTTCATTTTGTGCAGATATATTATCAAAGACAACTCTACATTTACTTGTAATGGTAAAATGTTATTTATATGGTAGAGTGGTTTTGTGTTTGTTCTAAAGGGCAGATTGTAGATTATTTTCAAGACACGATTTCGAAGTACTTCAAGGTCATGAATTAAATATTTAACAGAGTTACCCCATAAGATGTTTAAGTAATCCAAATGAGATTGAATTATAACATGGTAGATACTTCATAAAAGACTTACACTGAATCCTTTGAATTTCAGCCTGTGAATTACAGCTAACACAGGAAAAATCTTACTTTTTATATGCATAATATGATCCTTCCATGTAAGGGTACTGTCTAGAGTCAAACCTAGATATTTGATTTTTGTTACTCTTTCAATCACTGCGTTATCAACATGTATCTTGTTATGTACTACTGGTACATATGATCTTTTATGAAATAACATATATTTTGCTTTACAAAATTATTGCCCTTAAACCAGCTATTCAATGCATTCAGGTCTTGCTGTATATCATATATCAGCTGGTGCTCAGAGTTGTCTATATATAACTTACATATACCATCAGCAAACATAGTCAATTTACCTTTTAGTCTTAAACATCCTATGTCATTTATAAAAATTAGGAATAATATAGGACCTAATACAGAACCTAGTGGAACACTATGATGTATTGTTGATAGAGATCTGGAAAAGTTGTTCATATTTACAAATTGTTTCCTATTACTGAGATAATTCTGAAACCAGTTGAGAGGAAGTCCTCTGACACCAGCATACTCAAGTTTCTTTAGTAATATAGTATGATCTAGAGTGTCAAAAGCCTTTTTCGGTCAATAAATAAACCAGCAGCTAAACTATTTCTATCCAGAGCTCTTTGAATATGTATGATAATATCTAGAGTGGCAGCAAGAGTACTAGATTTGTTAATAAATCCATACTGATGATTGTGAAAAAAGTTGTGGTTTTCTTGATGCTGTAATAACCTAACTTTTACTACTTTTTCCAGAATTTAGGCAAATATAGGAATAATACTTATTGGTCTTAAATTATCCATAATTACGCTATCACCTGTCTTATAAATTGGGACAACTCTTGTGATTTAACAAGCATCAGGTACTGAACCTGAACTAAGTGATAAATTAATAAAGGTTACAATGTGTGGAACAAAACTGTACTTGCACTTTGTAACAGTTCATTTGATAAAATATTATCTCTTTTATTACCTTTGCCTTTTATTGTTGCTATCATTTTTAGAACCTCATTATTATCTGTTGGATATAGAAAAAGACTATTTGGTACTGAACTATAAGGTGGTGGAGTATATTGTGTAGTTATACATATCTTCACTAACTGATCAGCTATATTTACAAAGTATTGGTTAAAACACTCACATATTTCTAACTGATTTACTATTCTTTGTTTATCTACCATTATTTTTTCTATTTGATTGCACTGTACTAGGGTTTTATTTCTTAAGATTCCATTTATTGTCATCCATACCTATTTTGGATCATAGGAGTTATTCAGTTTATTTGAGTAATATGTTTCTTGAAGTTCCCTTTTCATTTTAGTTACTTCATTTGCACACCTTTTGTACAGTTCAATTGCTATCGGAGATGGATATTTGCATTTTGTTTTGCTATACAGTAAGTTTTTCTTTTTAATTAGAGCCAAAAAGTTACTATTAACGCATGCTTTATGTGACACAACCTTTCGGCACCAGAAGGAGCAGACTGAAACCCTCCCTATATAAATTGCAATAATGAGTTATAATATTCATTAGGGTCATTTGAGACACAGTTAAATCCAGTATCTTGTATAAATAAGGAAAGTCTATTATGTGTATAGTGTTAAAATCTTGAATTGACATTCTGGTATTGATATGCTTATCATGAAGAGCCTTGCAAAGATGTTCTTTTATGTCAATTTAAGTATGTTATGGTGACTGATATCATGCATTGTTAGATATAGCTATTGGGGTATCGTTGTTATTGATAAGTATGTGGTGAATTAGTGGAGCTGCGGTATTGCCTATTCTTGTTGGGTATATTTTAATACCTTGTACAAAATTGAAATTGTAATTAGTGTATTATAGTATAAAAGTGAATCGAGAAGATATTGACACATTGCTTCACTCACACTGTTTATTCACAGGACATGTTTCAACAGCTCTTGTTCCTATCATCAGCTGATACTCAACTAGTGAAAGTTGTAGTGGTTTTGTCTTTCTCTGTTTTGTCAATAGATGGCGTGATGTACTTGTCAAAGGTGTCCGGTGGTGGAGTTTCAAAATTCATGACTCTATGACGATTTTTGTTGATGAAGATTTTTTCCCATACGGAAAGGTCTATGGGGTGATTAACATATTTTATTTGAGATGTTTCCAAGTTGATGTCATGTATAGTATTCAAAAAATGAAAAGACACTGCTGATTTTTCTGTTTCACCATTTTTAATGTTTCTTAGATGTTCTTTAGTTCTGATGTTAATATTTCCTTTTGTTTTTCCTATATAAATTTTAGGGCAAGTTTCACATTTGATCTCATAGATTCCTGGTTTTTCTTTGGTAGTGATTGAATTCTTGGGAGGGCCTTTTAACAAATTTCTGATATTAAACCTATTTTGAGGTGCAAGAGTTATGTTGTGTTTTGAGAAGATTTTTTGGAATTTGTTATAGGCTGATGGGTGGAAGGTGAATTATTTAAAAAGTTTTTTCTCTTTTTCTCCTGTAGGTTCTAGGGTGGTGGTTTCTTTTATTTTCTTAGCTTTGTTGAGTATGTTAACTGTTTTGTCTACTAAATTTGGGTTGAAACCGTTGGATATAGCTACTTTTTTATGTGTAAGTATTCTTCTTGATAATCTTCTCTGTTTAGTGGAAAGTTGATCATCCGAAAGATTAAACTGCTGAAAATGGCATGTTGGTGTTGTTTTGGGTTGAAACTGTTGTTCTTGATGTAATTATCTGTGTGTGTCGGTTCCTGTAAATACAAAAGGTGAGTTTGTTGTTCATTTTTTTGATCTTGATGTCCAAAAAGTGGAGCACACCATGCTCTTCTGTTTCCAATGTAAATTTTATAGCTGGTTTTTGTATATTCAAAAGCTTATGACCATCTTGTATGAGTTTTTTAGGTACTATTGCAAAAATGTCGTCAACATAGCGATACCACACTTAGAAATAATTTGGAAAAGCTTTTGTGATATGTGTTTCAAAAGCAGTCATGAATAAATCTGCCAAGAAGGGAGACAATGTGTTGCACATAGCTAGGCCTGTTTTTTGTTTATAGATCTGTCCATTAAAGCTGAAAAAATTTTCATTGATACAAATTTCTTTAAGTTGTGAAAGTTCTTCTATTTCTTCAGATGTTATTTGTATTGATTCCAGCCATTTTTTGAGAAGTGGAATAAGCTCATTGCTAGGTATACTTGTATATAAAGAAATGACGTCAAAGGAAACTAAAGCATCTGTAGAGTTGATCTTTGTGACCTTCAGGAGATTTAACAATTCAAACGATTTTTTGATACTTAAATTTTCAAATTTTGTGAAGGATCTGAATATATGAACCAGCCATTTTGATAGTTGGTAAGTGGGTGCATCAATGTTATTAATTATTGGTCTGAGGGTAATTTCAGGTTTATGCATTTTGGGTGGACCATATATGTATGGTGCTTTTGGATTGTCTATTTTATTGTTCAATTTATTTCTTTTAGTCATGATTTTACTGTTTTAGTTTCTAATTCCACAGATTTGCATGCTTTCTTTAATGGATTGTTTTCTAATTTAACAAATTCTTTTCCGTTTAAAAGGTTGTCCACTTTTTTGCGATAGTCTTCTTCGTCCAGTATCACAAAGATCAACTCTACAGATATTTACAGATGCTTTAGTTTCCTTTGACGTCATTTCTTTATATCCAAGTATACCTACCAATGAGCTTATTCCACTTCTCAAAAAATGGCTGGAATCAATACAAATAACATCTGAAGAAATAGAAGAACTTTCACAACTTACAGAAATTTGTATCAATGAAAATTTTTTTCAGCTTTAATGGACAGATCTATAAACAAAAAACAGGCCTAGCTATGGGCAACCCATTGTCTCCCTTCTTGGCAGATTTATTTATGAGTGCTTTTAAAACACATATCACAAAAACTTTTCCAAATTATTTCAAAGTGTGGTATCGCTATGTTGACAACATTTTTGCAATAGTACCTAAAAAACTCATACAAGATAGCCTTAAACTTTTGAATATACAAAATCCAGCTATAAAATTTACATTGGAAACAGAAGAGGATGGTGTGCTCCCCTTTTTGGACATCAAGATCAAAAAAATGAACAACAAACTCACCTTTTGTATTTACAGGAAACCGACACACACAGATAATTACATCAAGAACAACAGTTTCAACCCAAAACAACAACAACATGCCATTTTCAGTAGTTTAATCCTTCGGATGATCAACTTTCCACTAAACAGAAAAGATTATCAAGAAGAATACCTACACATAAAAAAGTAGCTATATCCAACGGTTTCAACCCAAATTTAGTAGACAAAACAGCTAACAGACTCCACAAAGCTAAGAAAATAAAAGAAACCACCACCTAGAACCTACAGGAGAAAAAGAGAAAAAACTTTTTAAAAAATTCACCTTCCACCCATCAGCCTATAACAAATTCCAAAAAATCTTCTCAAAACACAACATAACTCTTGCACCTCAAAATAGGTTTAATATCAGAAATTTGTTAAAAGGCCCTCCCAAAAATTCAATCACTACCAAAGAAAAACCAGGAATCTAGGAGATCAAATGTGAAACTTGCCCTAAAATTTATATAGGAAAAACAAAAAGAAATATTAACATCAGAACTAAAGAATATCTAAGAAACATTAAAAATGGTGAAACAGAGAAATCAGCAGTGTCTTTTCATTTTTTGAATACTAGACAAGACATCAACTTGGAAACATCTCTAATAAAATATGTTAATCACCCCATAGACCTTTCCGTATGGGAAAAAATCTTCATCAACAAAAATCGCCATAGAGTCATGAATTTTGAAACTCCACCACCGGATATCTTTGACAAGTACATCATGCCATCTATTGACAAAACGGAGAAAGAGGAAACCACTACAACTTGCACTACTCCAGTATCAGCTGATGATAGGAGCAAGAGCTCTTGAAACATGTCCTGTGAATAAACAGTGTGATTGAAGCAATGTGTCAATATCTTCTCGATTCCCTTTTGTACTAATTTGTGCTTCACTGTCCCTACGCTTCTTCCAAGTCTATACTTTTAGTGTATTATAGTTTTCAAGATTTTTACTCTGAGTGAGCTATTCAATATTTATATTGCCTATGACCGTGGCTGATTTTGCAAGCTTCCTATACAGTACAGTTTCCATATCAGTGAGAAAGTTGACAGTATTTTGATCATCTGGATTATAAGCTGAATTGATATCAAGTGTTATTAGATCTCTTTTCAGGTTATGTGCAGGATACTGTGGACACTTTTTAATATATCTTGTACCGACGTTTTCCATACATCTCTAATATACATTGAAATTCCACCTCCTATCATTTTCCTTATAATACGATGTGCATTTTATATTTAAAAAGTTAATTATGTTTTCCCTGAGCCAGCTTTCTGCTATACCAATCACATCTACTTTAGTTATTGTTGCCGCAAGAAGCTCAATATCATCTAATTTGTTTACAATAGACCTAGCATTCAGATACACAATTCTGATCTTTGGTTTCGGTTGAGATCTTGTAATGTTTAAATAATCATCTACAGAATCATAATTGAACTGACCTATAATGTTATCACGATAACACATTAAAGGTACAAATATTGCGCTACATCACTAAATAGAAATCTAAGGCACTGCAGTTCACTGAGCTTCTCTTGCTTCGTTCTGCACTGCTGCTGTAGTGATTGTATTATTTGAGGTTATCCTCTTTTCATATGGCAGAAGGTGAATCTTCCCCATGATCCTTATTGAAAGTCCAAACTGTTTTTCTCGCATGAAGATTTTGCCAAACCTGGTCCACGCTCCTATTATCTTCCCTTCTCTCCTTAAATCCCTTGTTCTTTTTGCTGTGGCATCGTTGAGAGCTGTCAGGTGATCATTGACGAAAATTAGTTGAGGGGGTCCAGGTAAGCCCATATCTTCAGTGGATACTCGTCTTTTTGTTATTCTGGCTTGGACTATTTCTTCTTTCTTCCAGTGGCACATAAAGCGAACCAGTATAGGCAGATTCCTTAGATTGGTATTATTGTTGTTGCTGTTCTTGTTGTTGCGGTAGTAGCAGAAAGAGTAGGGGCTGTAGCTGTAGCATTTGTTTCACAAAAAATCAGTTGCAGTGGTAATAGTAGTAGGCTTTTATAAGTGCTTCCCTTCTTATAAAATTTAGCGACCACCACTAGTACAAGGCTAAATTGAAGACTAGACAAATTCTTCTAGGTGGCTTACTCCTGCCTCTATACCTGTCCAAAGTCTACATTCTTTGTCATTGCATACTACATTGTAAATTCCTGGATTGCTTTGTATATGGTCAAGTCCAATATGGATACGCTCTCTTAGTATCAATATATGTTAGGGGTATCATATAAACCGGGATTTCAAGTTTTTCCAAACCAAGAAATCTATTGCATTCAAGTCAGGATATCAAGCAGACTATGCATTAAATCCCTCTCAACCAACCCTTCTATTCAGAAATTTATCACTCAGAAATTATGTACCATCCGACTGAACTGAACTGACATAACATTCAGATGTAATCTTGGAAACGTAAAATAACAACAGAAAATAACATGGTAATTGAGATTTCCTTAACAACGGAGTTTGTTTAATTAACCGAATACGAAGGCAATGTACCTTCGAAATTGATTTTATAAAGAAGAAGAAATTATTAACATCAACTTCTTAAGTTAAGTAGAGATTCTGTTACAAATACCTTCATTTGTGTAATTATGAGCCATTGTTGAGACATGAGGCTAGGGCACTTGTGGCATAGGCAGTGCAGCAGTAAATTTGCAGTTTGCCATTGTGAATGTTTGTACAGATTGTCAAACTTCCCTAAACCTTTCCTGGTAGCTTATCTGAAGCTCAGAATGCACTGATCCAAGAGGATAATAGCTGTCCATATGACTCTGGTGAGTAGACGAAGGTTGTTTTGGCTTATGCAAATAGCACCAAAAGTTATTTCCCAGAAACTAAATAGATTCTGTCTGAATGTTTATTTCTCTTTGTTAGCATTAGCATAGACATAGTAATACATCTCATCCATATACATACTTACAGTAATTTGAATTTAAATTTAACATTATAGGACCCAGAACACAAAATGAGAATTTTTTAAATATATTGGTTGTCTGTCCACATGTATGTGAACCAGATAAGACAAACTTACCTGATAATTAACTGAACTGGTACTTAAGGATATTTTGAAATTACTATACGAAAACTTTCAGCTTATTTCTCCATTCTAAAAAGGGCTTCTCCGCCCACAAGAAAAGAAAAACCCTTGTTATTACTAAAACAGGGAAACTGAAACAACTATTTTTTTTGGAATTTCTGAAGACAAAGCTTAATGTAATATATATGCTCATTGGGAACTGAGGGGCCAGAAAATAATGGATGTTAATTTTGTAGCTTTTTTCCCTTTGTTTTTTTTGCTTATTAAAATTATCTCTAGCACGTATAATGTAGGCAGAGAAGGTATTGCATTCCACCAGAAAACTTGATACCAAGGTTTCATTGAAAATAAAACTGTTAAGACTTCCTGAAAAAAATTTGTCTTTAGAGAAGTGTGTTGTGCGTGTGAACAGCACAACTCAAAACTGATGTCAATTAAATGCCAAACTTTATATTTAGGTTTAGATTATCTCAAGGAAACAAATATTAAAAAAAGTTAAATAAAACAAAGAAATTCTCAAACTATACAACATGAAACAGTTTTACAAAATTTATAATTTATTTGAAAACGGCTTTAACCATTTTTATTAAAATTATGTATGCTATTTTCATAGAAATTAAATACATATATTGAGCTTTTGTGGAACACCCTTAAAGTCCTCTTCATTCTGAATTATAGGATAAAAAGTAAGAAATGCATAAAATGTTACTACACAAAAATGTTGATTTCATTAAGCAACATAATATAAGTGAAACACATTTTGTGGAGTTTACTATTTCCAGGATGTTCAATGGTTTTGGTTTGAATTTTTTAATACTACTTTTATCAAATTGTAGGTCATTCTTCATTTTCTTCTCTCTTTCTCTGCCAGACATACAAGGAGAACTGAATTTCAGAGCTATCACATATTGACCAGCTCCTAAAATATTTGATTTAAGCCTAGTGCATTCATTTGTTCGCTTTGTAACAAAGAAATGTGTAATATAATGTTTACAGATGTTTATTTTAATTAACAAGAAGCATATAACTTTTTCTTTTAAATAACTTCACGTTCTTTATTTACATCTTTACATACTTTCTTAATTTGAACAGCCATTGATTTATGGAGTTTTTGTAAAAATTAAAAAAATTGTGGTTGACAGATTTGTTTTGTTTGCAATGTAGTAGTTCTTCTGTTCTTTATGATATAGATTCTTATTGGCTGGATGGATTGCAATAATAAAACAGCTTCATGAAACACAGCAAGCTGCTTCCAAGACAGACGCACAATACCACCAAACGAAGCTGTAAAGAGCAAACAAAATTTCAATATGCAACTGAATTTTGTCTTTCTATCACTGAAAAAAGAATTTTGTTCAGCAGCAAATTAATACAATTAATCCCATGCAACAGAGGTTTACAAATTTAATATAAATGTGACTTCCTTAGTCTGCAGATTATTTCTGACAATGTTCCCAGTACAAACCAATATGAAGTTGGTGACAAAAATTGTAAAAACAAATTTTATAGCACCAACTCAGAAACTGTAAGGTCTGAATCAGATTTTCATTATTTTATAATAGTTTAACCTGTAATTTAAAACTTAAGAATATGTTATTTATAAGACTACTTCATGAAGAAATAATCTATGGTCTGCAAAAAAGTAAAAACATGAACATATAGAAGCAATATGGGTATTACAAAAATAAATAATTGTTAGAAAAATGTAAAGTTAATTAAAAATTAAGAATAGAATTTTACACTAACTTTATAAAAACGTTTTAAACTTTCTGTTGTAAGCGAGTGATGTGTGTTTGATTTTTGACCAGTTTAGTATCTTATTTTTCATAAAACAATATGAATTTCTGTTTTGATATGGAGGTTAAATCTATATTTAGATTTCAGAGTAGCATCTGCAGAGAAAAGGCTACCCTCACAAAGGTAAGAGTGAATTTACTTCAGAGTGGCTTCTTGTTTAATATTGGACATTCATCTAACCTGTTTCACAAAAATTTAAACAATGACTCAGACTGAAGCCTAGATTTTAGAGATAAGTAAATTTCAACAGGCTGTTCTGTTTCCTACACATTAATAAAGTCCTTTACCCATGTAATTATTTTGATTTCATCCTTTGGCAGGTATTCTTCCAAATATAGATAGGATAATACTGAACATTTTTAGAATGCAGTGCTTCCAAAAAGCAAATGAAATGTGTTTGTATTTGACAGTTCCTTTATGTTTTGGTATGTAGTTTATTCAATTTTATCCAATTGTTTGATAATTATCATTCAAAGATTTTGTGTTCACAAACAAAGAACTTGTCAACATTTCCAGGCTATGATACGTTTCTTTGTAGCTTTAAATAATCATTAACACCTCAACAATGTGAAGATTGACTTATAAATGCTTTTGGCAAAGAAACCCTATTTAACACAACAATTTATAATTGAATTCAAGAGATAATTTTTTTCTTAGTGACGAATTTCTGAATTACCTCAAGAACTGCTGTTACTGTTCAAAGTATTGCCAGTGTTTGAGCAATTCTCAAAGAAGATTGAAAAACATTTTACCTGAATGACAATGGGCACTGGTATGAGTCAAATTCATTTTACAACAACAGACATAAGAAACCTTTGATGTCAATGAATTCCAAATAAACTGACTCCTGATCAAAAACAATGCATTAGTTGGCACAGAAAATTTGTGTAAAAGTTCCAAGGTGGCACTTCAAATATGCTTTGAATTATTGCTAATGGGATGATTCTTAAATATATTGTTATAATTCTGAAAATTGGGTAATTGACACAATGGGTACTTCGAACAAAAATATCTGCACTGCATAAATTTGGAATTTCTGTTAAAGGGGTTCTGCTACAGCATTGCTTTTACAGTATAACGAGTTCTAAACCTTCAAACATAATTATCAATAAATGCCTGTTATTTATATAATATTTTCTATGAAAAAACTTGATTCTGTAACTGATCCATTACATTTAGTATCTATTATCTGTACATATGTATAGGTGTATATATCTGTAAATAGTATATATGTATGTCTGTAAATAGTGTAAGTACTTCAAAATCTGTAAAAATGTTGGACGTGTCCTATATCATGTATCATGAACTACAGAACAAATAAATACTAGTACTACTACTACTAGTACCACTATTACTACTGCTACTATTACTACTATAACTACTACCACCACCATACTCACCACCACTAAGTACTAATACTTCAGCCAAAACTTCATAAAGCAATCACCTAGACGTCCTCGAAGGTGGACAGGGAAAGGTAAGTGAACGGAGAGCAATATTTTCATTTCATAGTAAGCCTGATCCAGTAGTGTTTTAATTATTCTAGCTTTATCCAACACTTTCGTCGCACAGTAAGTGTTCGAAGGTTAATGTTTTACTATTAATACTCTTCTAAAATATTCTTGTCCTAAATTTCTGTAAAGTAGACATCTCTTAGATTTGCTTGAGGTAAGTCCTTGCTGTTCCATGATTGTTCAAAATGTGAGTTGGCTTCATAAAGAAATAATTAGAGGAAGTGTATACGAGGAAAATGGTCTCCATGCCTTTCCCTTTCCGATGTAAAAGAGATTCTTAGTATATCTTCTGCCATTGCAATAGTTTAAAAAGAAATTTTCACCAGTTTATTTGCGTCGGCGATTAGACAAACACATTAGTTACCCAGGATACCTTGCTGTTAACACAAGCAAGGAATAAACAAATGCACGATGCTCATTTAGTATACATTTTACTTTTTATCTTATATGATTCTTATTCTTCCATGGCTAAACTTTCTATACAAAATTCCAGACTAGAATCCGTTATCTCTTGATTCGTATTAAATATAATAAGAAACTAATAAAAGACGATATAGGTCGGGATTTACCAAAATAAACTGTGGTTGAAGCAGGCGCGGCTCTGGGCGAATTGATAGCTGCCTCGGAAAATTGGCCGACCTAAATTGGCAAATTCAGCATCGCAAAACCGGATTTTATACTTAAATAGTAATTTTGAATTTTGAGGGGGCTTCCATCTGTATATGAATCCAAAAGTTCCTTAAAATTACCTTTATTTTAAGAGTCCTCACTTTCATTAACTCCACGATATACCATTTCTTGTCTACTTCCCTAATGATATATTACATGAAAAGCCTGTTAAGCTTAACGTCCTCATTGTATTTTACAATATACAGACGTGAGCTTTCCCGAAGAGCGTCTGCAATTTTCTTTCCTCCCAGCTCCTTCAATCCGACACAATTATGTTCCTCATACCAAAGAGTCTGAAATGTCCTAGTGAATTTTGGAGATGCTCCACCGCAAGGTTTTTCTAAACATAGCACTGGTTTTGGCCTACCGACATTTACCACGTCATGTTGGTTATCATTTTTCCATAAAGAACAGGGTGTTTGGAGAATGGAACACACGAAGTCGTGCGTTGCATTCATTGTAAATCCTTTCAATATGAAAAATTAAACACTTCGCATATTTCACAATAATCACTGATCACACAAAAATTACGCCTTTACACAGAATTCCAACTGAAAATAAACAATAGCATATGACACGCGGGGCTAGCTACAAGCGGGTTACATCTTCTACCAACAAATTTATTTTCATATAAACGATAAAGTAGGAAGAAAGTGCTGTATTGTGTTGGCAATACGAGTTGGTGCGGAATATACGGCTTCTATGAATCGAATCCGTAGCCATGGTAACCAGCAATGCATTCTGCTCCTCCAACCTCATGTGTTACGGTCATCTTAGCCTTTTAATAACGAATCACTAGTGGGGAAGTAAGCTAGCTGCATTAGCGACGCGCAGGCGCCAAAAGAGCGGCTCCATTACAAAATATAATTTGGAGAACTTTTATAAATGAAAATTAAATTCTAGAACATAAAACATAACTGTGTAAGTTATTCAAAAAACAAGTAGGTGTCTCGGCGATTCAAACGCACCAAGGAAGAACCGTGCATGTGATGAAGCAGAAGGTACATTGGCCTCGCAGGACGCACGGTGGAAAATCAAATTTAAAAACACCATCCCGAAAAAGTCTATAAGTCTGTTTAAATCTACAAAGCAATTAAAGAAGTCATCCGAATACGGTGATAAAATGGCAAAAAAGGTTTCTATGCTTACAAATAAAAATAAAAGCTTTAACAAAGAAGAAAACAAGCATGTCAGAAGTGCATGGTTGTATATTATTTAAGCTTGTATACTATTTATTTATTATTTAAGGAAACTTAGAAATGAAATGAGTAGTGTTTAACGCCCACTTTTACTACATACGGCACCGCAGGCGGTGACACTGATGATACATGAGATGAGAATGGAGCACCGGTGGAATGAGATGGCGGGGGAAACCGGAGATCCCGGAGAAAACCCGCCCCAGTGCCGTGTTGTCCACCACGAATCTCACTTTGCGGTCGCCTGGGATTGAACCCGGGCCGCCTTGGTGAGAGCTAAGCGGTCTAACCACTCGGCCACGGCGCGGCCTAATGAAACTTAGAGTTTATAAGATACCCATGAGTATATAAAATTGAATATATAGATTTACTGAAATCTTACTGCTCCACGTCGTTGGCGTTAAATCAATTCCTGTAAAGTATATAGGTAACTGAGAGCCTATTCCTAATAACTTATATTTTTTAATACATTGCCACTTTTAAGTAGTATTCTTTTACTCTGCATATATTAGTTGACACAAAAACCAAATTCTACATCAACAAAATGTAACACAATATAAATCTAGTTATAAACACGTGCAGCGTCCAGGCTTTCATATAACTTTTTAGAGAGTTGGACGTTGATGGGTTATCTACTTGAGTATTGGGATAGGACGCATTATCAACTATTAGGACAGAATTTTGAGGAAGATTAGGAATGTGCATGGTTTCAACTACTTAACATAATTTTGATTATTCATTTCATGCTGAAAATCTCCATGGCTTTGCTTTGATTTATACACAAGTAGGGCATTTGGTATGAAGCCTAAACATTAAACGGGTTCGCTGAATGGGCTAGCCCTCAAGGACATAATATGCCAATATCGGTGGCTAGACCTATACTGAAACGAGCATTACATCCGGCAGTATGGATGACTCACATGCACTCTCATACACTCATTTCGTAGTAAACAGCTCTACTAACAGAGCCGATAAACAGTTCAAGTTCCTCTCCCCTTCATTCCCCGCTTGCCTTCTTGTGGTGGGCAGAGAGTAGTTTCCAGGCTTGTAGGCCGTGGTACAATCTATGAGATAACATCTGACGTTTTGCCTGTAATTCCGTCGGGCATCTTCAGAGAAATTACTCCTGAATGGCTTAAAAATAGAGTTACGTTTAGTGTAGCGCCCGAACTATATAAAGACGGGAGAGACCGATCCTTTGTCTCTTATTAGTCGCTCGTCCACCAATGTGTGGCTGGGTGGCTGAGGAAACTATCTAGAATCTCCAAAGATGCCCGCGGGAGTTACGGGCGAAACGTCAGATGTTATCTCATCGACTGGACCATGACCTATAAACCCGAAACTACTTCTTAGTCAGAAAGTGACTAAAGAACAGTAAAAGGTAGCCAAAACGTTTCTAAAAGGTGAGGAGATTAAAAACATTAGATTTACAGTATTATTTCTTTCACGTATCTATTTGGTGTCGCATAAGATAGCTACATCATCGTCATAATTAGGCTCGTTTATTGCATCTTTCCTTTCGCTTCTGATACTGAAGCCACCGTTCGTTTTTAAGGAGATTTACCAAGATTGGTATTAGTTGAACACTAGTATGGTGTTTCTAGTTGTGGTTGATTTGATTTCTATCACACTAGATTACTAGCCACCACTCTCTCGAGGCTTGTACTGAAACACGAGCCCACGAGACTATATACCTAACTATTCCCAAACGTCTGGTCATACTCCACTTTGTTCAACCATACAATAAAAAGTCTGTATATCAAGCGTGAATTGTGTCTTATGTGTCACTGTTTCTTATAATAGTAAACTATATTACTTAATTTCTCGCATATTTCAATTCGACAGTTGCGACTACATAAAAATTAAAATGTAATAGCCATTTAAGTTTTACACTTTACTCCCCTTGCTATATTTAAAATCAATTATGGAAGAAATAGAAATGGGGGAGCATATGATGACCATAAAGTAGGAGTATAGATAGTTTTTAATATAACCAGAATGGAGGATATAGAAAGACGAGAGAGATACGGGGAGGGGTGGAAAATACAAAATCCTTAAATCTTTATAAGATAATGAACAGAGAATGGGGAAGAGAAAGATATGTAAACCAATATAACAGACAGGAGAGGGAATGGCTTGGATAAGAAGGGGATCAAAGTACCTAAGAAGTCCAAGAGGCAGCAGAACAGGAGTATGTGAATTATGTAGAGAAACATAAAGTAGCGTTCATCATTTGACATAGTACAGAGAGCCAGCAGCATGGAGACAGAAAGTGTGGGAGAAGAAATGGGAAAAGTTGCAAAGCGAGTTGATAACTATAAGACTGGTTAAGAGGAAAAATAGAAGCAGAAATAAGAATACGGGGAATTTCTTTTAAAAGGTTAAAGAAAAGTGGATGAGAAGAAAAATTCTGGGACGACAGGGCCAGACAGATAGTAAATTAGATTAGATGACGGAGTGTTTACCATGCTACTCAGCAATGCTAGAAGGCCTGAACGCCAAGCAAGCTGAGTTAGCTAGTGTAAAAGGTGGCACCTAGTTATACAACTAGGTTAAGTAAAATACATAATATGAATAATATATTGTAAATAGTAAGTTGTATAACTAAAGTCTATTCTATTTTGTGCCTTTCTGGGTTCGTGAAATTAAAAGTACAGGTCACAAACACCAAATATGATCCTTTATTTCCGTAGAAACACACTTTAGTCAACCTGACAGTAGCAGAATTACATCACATACGCAATACAACCTGCAACGTCATCGACCACAAGCTAAGGTCACCAGCTTTTCGTGCACACGAGTCCAATTAACAACTGTCCCCTTGAGGAGCTGCGGCTTCCTTATTTATAGCTTTCTCACTATTCGGAATGTTTTCAAACAATGAAAACGGCGCTAGAAGAAAGACGAATTCTCCAGAAATCCGTCTAGTTCCCCCCACCGTTTCGGCAAGTTTTTATCTCCGCACCACACTGCCCGTCTCTTTGAACTCGTCCCTCGCGCGGCCTCGCTTCAACCATGCGTTCACGACACTGCTCCGCCTCAAGGCTGGTCGTCGCGAACAGCACCATCGTAGCGGGCTAGACGACCGAGGTGTACCACCAACATTTTTCCTCGGGCACCTTCTGGATACAGTAGCCCACGTCGTTAATCCTTTTTACCACCCGGCACGGACCTTGCCATGGTTGCTGAAGCTTCGGGCAGCGACCCTTGATCCGGGTGGGGCGGTACACGTCCAGCTACCAAATTGTGGCTTTGTGGGTTCGCGGCAACTCCAGTTGGTGAGACTATGGCCAAAGTAGTTGACTTCCTTGCGAAAGAGCTGGCACTTCTTCGCGTCCAGCTTCAGGTTGGTCGCCTGCATTCTCTGTAGCACCTTGCTCAGGTTTTCGAGATGGTATTTGAAGGTCTTGCTGACGATGATGATGTCGTCCAGATATTGCAGGAAGGCGTCATAAATCAATCCTCTCATCACTGACTCCATGAGGCGTTGGAAGGTAGCTAGTGCGTTGCAGCAGCCAAAGGGCATAACTGTGAACTTCCAAAGCCCTTTAACTGTCCAGAATGCGGTATTCGCCTTTTCTCTCGGGTCTAGAGCCACCCGCCAGCAAACAACTTCAGGTCCAGAACCACTACGCACCAGCAAGAGTGTCCAAGAGCCATCAATCCGGGGTAAGGGGAAACAGTCCTTCCTGGTGAAGGCGTTCAGCTTTCTGTAGTTCACGCAGAAGCGTAGCTCACCGTTCTTCTTCGTCACCAAGACTAAAGGGGAACACCAAGGGCTGTCAGACTCTTCAATCACTTCCCTGGATCTCATGTCCTCCAGTATATTCCGTCTGCCGTTTGTTTTGCCAGTGGAACGCGTCTAGGTGGTTGCCAAATAGTCCTGTCGTCTCCGGTGTCAATGCGGTTTTGTACCCGGACCGTGCGGCCGTAGTCGCTGTTCCCTTGGCTGAAAACTCGCTGGTATCGTCTCAGCAGTTTTCGAACCTTCTCGAGCTGTTCTGCGGTCAGGTGGTCGGCCACCCTCTCCACTAAAGCTTTCAGCCGGGGCCCCAAGTATTGCGTTGGCACCGGCTCCTGGGTCTCATCGATTGGTGTTACGCTGACCAGAGGCTCGCACGTCCCATACTCCGCCCTGGCCTAGACGTCGTGATCGGTGTCTGTTGGGTTAAGCAGCCTCACCGGCATCTCCTATCGGCACGGCAACAATTTACTGGCTACACAGAGTCCGTGCACAGGCAATTTCTGGTCCAGCATCAAGTTCTTTGTTCGCTGGTCTTCCAGTCACGCCGTCTCCATCACCTCGCTTCTCGCGAGGACAACCACGTCTTCCCTCAGGACGATCCTGCAAATTACCAGGCGTTCTTCCGGTTTGCCGGAGTATCACCTCTTCTCCACTGAGCCTCAGGACCTTCCTGCCGACGTCGACCGTCGCCTCGTGGCTCCTGAGGCCATCCAGTCCCAGTATCACTTCCTCAGCCACCTTCGCGACGAACACGTACTGACGCACGGCATTCCGTCCCAAAGTCAACTTCAGCAGGGCCTCCTTCTCCACGGGAACGGTTTCACCCGACGCCGTCACAAGCTGGTACTGTCGGCTTCGTTTCCTCAACGGCAAACCTCTGGCTACGTCAGGTCTTATGACGGTCAGGGCTGTCCCGATGTCCACCAGTACGTGGTACGGCTTCCCTCTCACACAACCGTTCGCGATGAGGCTGTCCTCCATCCGTCGGCTGACGACCCGCAGTGTCACTTGAGCAGATGATGTGGACGGCGCCGACATGCTCCTCTCCACGCCGGGCCTTACTCTTTCTTCCGGCTGCTCTTCCTGGTGTCTCCAGTATCTCTCCAGGTGTCTCGGCTGTCCACACCCCCAACGCAAGCCACTTGGTATTCGCCGGCGTCCCTCGGCTGGTCTTCGGTCTCCGGTGTAGCGGATACTCCTTGTTCTCGACGCCGGAGTAGCCTAACCTTGGCCGTCTCCATCTTCAGTGCTGCCGGTAGCGCCTCGTGGATGGTTTTGTAGTCGCCGAGCATCAGGCGCGGACGTATCTCAACGTCTCGTACCCCGTCAACGAAGGTGTAGGCGGCTTCCCGGGATAGGAATTCAGGTGGGAGGTCGAACAAAGCTTTGCTGGCCAGCTGTTCAATGGCCAGGGCAAAATCCTGCAGCGTCTCCCCTGGCTGCTGTGTCCTTGACCTCAGTTGGCTGCGGTAGGCTGCGGCCAAGCGGTGGTTCCCGAAGCGGTTTTCCAGGGCCTCCCAGATGTCTGGGCGCCGCCGCTGTCTGAACCGCGTTCAAGACCTCTGCAGTCCGTCCCTGGAGGCTGGCTATTAGCTGTACGGCCCTCATCTAGTGACCACTTGTGCTTGGCCACTGTGTCGAACTGGCGGCGGAAGATTTCGAACGTGGACGTGCCGTCGTATTTCGGCGGTTTGACGCAGATGTTGTGTCGCGCCCCGGCGCGTCGGCCTTTAAATCTTTCATCCTTCTGCAGACGATGTCCTCCGCCATGGCACTCAGGGACATGGTGTTGCTGTCGGCCTTTCCCTCTAGGTCATTAACGCGGCTCGCCAGGTATTCGACGCACTCGCCCAACTCCGTGACGTCCTCCTTTACGCCGGCCAATTGATCCTCAAATTTGACGGCGAGGGCTTCGTTCGCAGCCTTCATTTCAGATATTACGGTCTTTATTTTCGTAGCGAGGCTGTCGTTCGCTGCTTTCATTTCTGTGGTTAATTCGGCCTTCATTGGTGTCATTGTTGCGGCCAGGTTGCTATTTGCAGCTTCCGTCTTCGCAGTGAGGGTGTAGTTAGCCGTCTTCATTTCTTTCATCTCGGCGGTGAGATTTTCGCAAACCATCTTCGTTTCTGTTGCCAGGTTATGGTTCGCCGTTCTCATTTCTTTCAGTTTCTGTAGAATCTTTTCCAAGGCAGGCTCCATGTCATATATCCACTCCTGACACCAATTGTGACTATTTGGGTTAGTGAAATTAAATGTACAGGCTACAAACACCAAAAATTGCTCTTTATTTCCGTAGAAACACACTTTAGTCAATCTGACAGTAGCAGAAATACATCACATACACAATACAACTTGCAAGGTCATCGACCACAACACAGCTCACACAGCTGTTCGCGCACACGATTCCAATTAACAACTGTCCCCATGATGAGCTGTGGCTTCCTTATTTGTGGCTTACTCACTATCCGGAATGTTCTCAATCAAGACGGTGCTAGAAGAAAGACGAAATCTCCAGAAATCCGTCTCCTTCCCCCGACCGTTTCGGCGAGCTTTCATCACCTCACTGCAGTGCCCGTCTCTTTGAACTCGTCCCTTGCGCCGCCTTTCCTCAACAATGCGTTCGCGACATTATTTATAATACTTATATGGTTAAGAAAATACATACCTTGAATTTTATGAGAATATCCCATGAGCTCCTCTTTATAAGAAGGAATTTAGTATAATTGTGTATAGCGAATAAACCACAAGAGAAATACAAATGTGATAACATAAACGTGTATAGATATACAACATTCATTTCAAATAGCCTTTTCCGTGTCAGCTATTTCGGAAGATATTTTTTTTATTTTTGGTTAGAATTTTTCAGAACATTCTCATTTTTATTGTGTTGTAGCTATTCAGTTATTCAATGTCTTGGGAAGAATGTATAGTTTTAGTTCAGCATAAGCAATCCGCTGTTAAACATCAGAATGTTGTCTCCGTTTCCTTTATCTCCTTTATACCTACAGTGAAATGTTTAATGAAGGTTGCTGTACAATGTTTATTCAAACTAATAGTTACGTACTGGATGCAAATGAGGTAGCAGTAAACTGTACTCCAGCTAATAAAGGATGCAATCGCGTCCAATGGAAATTCATTCATAGCTAATTTTATCCAATCAGAGAACTTAAAATATGTTTCCCCTCGTGTAGTGGCTTACTAGTGTGAGCACCTTACTTGCGATGTCAGTCTAATTATAGAAATGGCGATGGCGCGAGATTAGCATGTCCCTTCCTATTGGCCTACTTTTTCCAAGATCGAGAGCCACTGCTTTTCCATCCAGTATCTCTTCAGGAACATCAGACCTGGCTGCACAGTAGTGAGCCTATCAGAGGCAATTTTTCTTACCACGAGAATGTCACATTTCATAAAAAGATATCAAGTTAATGGCTTATTTACCTACATGATAGTGTTAATATGATATATCCCTTGTAAATTCTAAACTCGGTGTTCTGAACGGCTGTGATTAGTAAAGAAATATGTCAAGTAATAAAAAATTCAAAATAGGCACGCAGAAGGGCCTGTGTGAGCGCAAAAATGGGTACTTATGTTTAAATCCAGTATAATGTGAATTTTAAAAGATTACTTATATTTTACACTATAGGACCAGCAAATGCAATATATGCGGGACATATTTTAGTTAGCAAATGAAACAAACCTCTAAATCATACTTCATCTAATGAGTCAACATACCTGACCATATAGGTGGAATATTGGTATTAATAAACGCTTTGCAGAGATTAAGTGAGAACTGTGATTGGCGTTGCACACGAGATCAAGAACAGTTTTGGTTCAGCTGCTTTTGCTATTTGACACAGGGATTTTTCAGGGACTTCGGAAAATGTGATTAACAGTCTGTTGAATCAGATACTTTATAACAAATTTCATCAGTTTTGTTTTTAATGCTACCGATTTTTTTGTCTTGGTGAAACACGTTCCCAGAAAATGTCAAGAAATGATCCGTCACTGTCACACTATTTGCACAAAATACCTGTCTTTGAGTGATCTGGAAAGTTAATTGACACTAATCAAGTTAGCAATGCCCCTTATGCCACCTGCACTTTGATATTAACAAATATTCACAGTTAAAGTCAGCTTAAAGGAATAGCTCCGTTAATTGTGTCACTTGCTTTAAGTTTGACTGAAGTTCGGTTCGTAAACAACTTCCCGCCATTCCTAGTACTTCAAGAGCCCGCGACAATCATACCTTCGTTATTTTATAAACTCTGAACTGTTTCTGTGTATGTCCCTAATACAGATAAAAAGGAACCCCAACTATGAAGTTTGGATCACGGTGGCTTTGAAAGATAACAGGTAACAAAGGTGTAAAAAATTACACCTCAAATTTGTCAAGGTATAACGCTCAGTTGGTATATATTTTATTTGGAATAATATCAGAAGTGGCGTCCTTCACAGTTGTGACCCCCTGTTAGTTACCCTTAAATTATATTGAATTATAATTATACTTATGTTATAGTATAAAAGCTGAATTTTAAATATGTTACTTGAGGAACCATCAAAAGAAGTTTTCTTAGTAGTCAGACAGTTTCCATGGTTCTTACACCTTGTCAGAGACATTAAAAGTTTACCGTAGGTGAGAGCGTGAGGTTTATGCGGGTGCGAGTGAAAGAGTGCGTTCGGTCTATTGTGATCTTTCTCCTCGCATGTTACATTTACTCGGTGTTATGTGTTTTTGAATTTATGTTAAAATTTCATTATATAGAATTATTTCTAAATTATGATATGTAATTATAACTACAAAAATAAAATTTGCAAATTGTCTTGTCATTAAAGATATATAAGAAAATCAAATAAATTAATCAATAATATTTTGAAACTTTTTTCATATTTTAAATCTTAATATTTTATAAAAACTTGTTTACTATGGGAGGGTACAATTACTTTGATACTAAGATATCCAATGAAAAAATAGTTTTATTTCGCTTATACCTTTTCTATATTCATAAAAATATTTCGAATGTGTATAATTGGAATCAAGAACTATTTAATTATTTTCCTAATTTTCATAGTTGTCGATTTTTTTCACTGCTACTCCAATCCGAGGATTGATCGTCGTCATTATCGCTTTGTTTGTCAGTTTCTTGAACCATGTTAATACAATTATGAACAGTCGCAAATTTATATATAATACCGTGGTATAATTACATAATAGTTCACTACATAATACAGGATAAACGACAGATAAGTGAATATGGGTAGACCAGTAGAAGATTCAGGTCACTCAGGTTAACCTTAAGGGGGGGGGGGTTTCGCCACAGCACCTAGCCGCTTAGTGCGGCTTTATCTGGGCGGTAATAGAAGATTGTTGTTTGTCTCAGGCGTTTGTGTCTGTGCATAGGTTTCTCTGATCTGTTGGGTTTAAGCCGCCTGCGGTATGTATGCGAATGTGAGTTAACAGAGAAAGACCGCAATATACCGAAAGGCTGGCCCTCGTGGCCATGGTCGTTAGAGCGTATGTCTCTTAAAAAAGTCGGATTTGGAAATGCCCAAGAGCATAAGTATAATAGAAGACTTAGCTCATTCAATTAATAGTATGCCTCCTGTGCCAGGTATCGAAATGGTGAACGCTAAATTCCAGAACGCTCTAAACAAAAACAATGATTATCAAACTATATGTGAATGTCTGAAAATTAGTAAGAAGGAAAACACGCCAGATGACAGAGTGAAATCTTTACATTTGCACCTCTGACATCGTGTGACGTCGAAATAAATTTTTCACTGTTTAAAAAGTTCTTCAGTGATAGGCGTCGAAATTTCACATTTAATAATTTAGGAATGGACCTTGGAACCCAGTGTAATGCTCTGTTCTTTTTTTTTTTTTTTTTTTTTTTTTGTAATTTACGTCCTCCAACGTTAATTCATATCGGACGATGAATGAAATGGGTGAAATGATGCTCAAATGAGCCCAGGTTCCATACAGCTTAGAGTTACCCGACATTCATCTTTCAGGATAAGGGAAAACCCCGGAAAGACCTTACCCAGGTAACTCACCCTGACCGAGATTCGAACTCGGGACCTCTTGAACTTGAGTTTGACACGCTACCATCTACGTTACCGAGGCGGGCAATGCACTCTGTGACGATGTTATAGTTAATAAATAGCAGTGTGTATAAGTGCATAAGCGCGATTCCAGTTTGCATAGTTGATGATGCTTGAAAGTTGTGTTGCAGTGAGTGGGTTGCCATGGTCAGGCTGTACCTCTCTGCAGTTGATTACATACGCGAACAATAACATAAAGTCCATGTACGGTATAGATATAGAAAAACGCACACGCCTCCGGTCTCATATAACCTACATCTTCATTTTATATATTATTTCGCAAATGCAATTTAAAACCATGCGTTAACAGATGTCACTTCCATTTAGTCTTCATTTCTAGAGCGCTCTCCTATTACTACAGAAGCTCTTTCAGAAATGCAAAAGACTTCCTGAGAAATTTTAGATAAGTTATTGGGGTAACGAACCAAATTCAAACTAAACAGCAAGAACAATTTATCTCGCTGATAGATCACCAAATAGTGCGGTAATGCACGTCCAAGAAGGCTATATGCTTAAAGAGTGTAGGAAGATAAGTATATATCCATTCATGTTTAAGTGATCAACATGATATCGGATATACGTATGTATTCATCTGAAATTGTATCTTTCACATTTTACACAAATCGGCATGCTCTCATTGAACCAAATATTTTATCACAGTTATTATGAAATCAGGAGTAAGGAGTAGTGAAACAAAGAACAAGATTATGTAAGTTATTTGTTGGTTTATTCGCTATTATCTCTGGACTTTTGAAATTTGTTTTGATTTATGGTAACTCACTCTTAACTGCTGTAGTTCACAGCGTTCTGTTCTATATTGGAAATGAAAGAGTGTTTAATTTTGCTCAGATACATAGTTATCAAGCTTGAAGTTCTTTTATGTGCCATAAATCTACGACACGAGACCACCAGCTCTACTTCCATTCCGAAAGAAGTCATGCTAGGGAGTTTTACGCCCGAAAAAATCTATCGCGCTAAGCAGGATGTGAACAAGCGACCTCGAGAACCAGAGGTGTTTTTCCTATATGAGGGCACTGATGACACAGTAGTAGAGTCCCTTAGAAGTACATCTTGATCATCATCATCATCATCATCATCATCATCATTCAATATTTGAAATGTCTCTGCAGTCTTATACGCGTGCTCTATCATTTCGTACTGCTTTTATTTGTGGATGTCTTTAACAAACAAAACAACTTCACTTACACTATGACTTCAAAAGAACTCTATATTAAGTTTAGTAAGACGCTCATACAGAGTCACTATACCAGGTGGTCCAACTCCCCATTAGGTAAGCAGTTTCAGCGTCAGAACAGTTGCAGAACGCAACGGGGTGGATCCAGTCATACAGATGGCAGTGGTGTGAACGAATTTTTTTCTGTTGTGAGCGAAGAGAGGCAGTTGCTAGGCTTAAACTAGCGTAACGTGATAATATACAAGTACAGCGTGAAGAACCAAAAAGCCCTTAGAATGTTTTCCGTTTATGTTAAAGAATCATTATTTTCGATAGAATAATCCTACTCTTTCCATTGGAAATTTGAGAAAATTTTGTTTGACTTGTCTTTAATTACCCAAAGCTACTTTTACGTTCTGCACTACATACTTACAGTATAGATATTGGGAAAGCGTTGCATTCCACCCAAAAATTGAATTCTGACAGGGGATCTATCACTGCATTCACACAGCTACGCACCTGAAAATTTGATAGTATAATGCCTGCTTTGAATAAACCCTGTGCACCAAAAGCCTGCTGCGGAGTAGAACCGCAACACCAAAACTGAAGCCTGGAAATTGCCACATGCTACCACTTGCAAGTAGTCGACGGATATCCCTCGTCAGCTCTGAACGGGATGTAGGGAACGCCGCTTTTTAAGTATGCCATGTGTACATCGCTACCCATCAGTGGTAAACATTGCTTCCTGCACAATGCTGTGCTATGCCCATATGTTTCCTACGTATTCTGGACGCTCGTACTCGGGTACTCCCAGCTATACTCCACACCCGATTTTTAGCACACAGGCTCCACATAGAGCACAGACGATGCCGTCAAACTCTCAAGCGAATACAGGATAAGCATAGTGACAGTTCCCTTCTGAGGTTTCAGTGGAAATATAGTAGATCATCTGTGTACACGTCGTGTGATGTCATATGATCACTAGGACTTTATAGACGAATGTCAAGTAACTCTATGTTCTATGGACCCTGTGCTCATTTGAGTATCATTTCACCTATTGCATTCACCTCCGATATGACTTAATGTTGGAGGACGTAAATTAAAAAAATAGGACTTTATAAGCACTGGAGGAGCGACTATTTTGTTTCATTTTAATTCAAACCTCTTATGACGTTTTGTTCTGATGCTTGAGAAAGACACGGTTGGCCATTGACCATATCCGGCGGTTCTATGTAAACGTATTCCTCTCTGCACTATGCTGGTAAATGTCAAGTGCTTCTGATGGACAAAAGAGATATTGTCCAAAACGATTAGTTTTGAAATAACCACAGATACATATGCAGCCAATTATAATTACCTTCAAATAACATTGAATGAAATAAAACAGCAAGGTTAAGCAAAGATTTGATAATATTTACATACAAGATCTGAGAACCACCGACGCACTAGATTGCTGCACGTTCTTTTTATGTTGTGCTAAAGGCGCAGATCTGTCACATTAATGTTTCGATTTACTCTACCAAGAATAGAGTGACTTAATAATAACTATAAGGACTAATAATAATAATAATAATAATAATAATAATAATAATAATAATAATAATAATAATAATAATAATAATAATAATAATAATAATAATAATAATAATAATAATAATAATAATAATAATAATAATAATAATAATAATAATAATAATAATAATAATAATAATAATAATAATAATAATAATAATAATAATAATAATAATAATAATAATAATAATAATAATAATAATAATAATAATAATAATAATAATAATAATAATAATAATAATAATAATAATAATAATAATAATAATAATAATAATAATAATAATAATAATAATAATAATAATAATAATAATAATAATAATAATAATAATAATAATAATAATAATAATAATAATAATAATAATAATAATAATAATAATAATAATAATAATAATAATAATAATAATAATAATAATAATAATAATAATAATAATAATAATAATAATAATAATAATAATAATAATAATAATAATAATAATAATAATAATAATAATAATAATAATAATAATAATAATAATAATAATAATAATAATAATAATAATAATAATAATAATAATAATAATAATAATAATAATAATAATAATAATAATAATAATAATAATAATAATAATAATAATAATAATAATAATAATAATAATAATAATAATAATAATAATAATAATAATAATAATAATAATAATAATAATAATAATAATAATAATAATAATAATAATAATAATAATAATAATAATAATAATAATAATAATAATAATAATAATAATAATAATAATAATAATAATAATAATAATAATAATAATAATAATAATAATAATAATAATAATAATAATAATAATAATAATAATAATAATAAACATAGCAACAATAGTCATATAAAAATAATTAAATTACCGCAATAACAAAAGCCAGCAAATCCCACTGAAACACAACGTGCCTTCATTTTTGCATGATTTTCTTTATGGAGCTTTGCATTACGTATAGTTGGTAACGTTAGATACTAGCTGCGTAAACAGAGTGCAAAAGATCTGATCTGCTACACACATGACTTCCTCTACTCTTGTAAAACTATTCTTACAAACGCTTACTGCGCTATGCATGGTTCATGTTCATCGGGATAAGCGTTACATTATTACTAGTTTTCTTGCAGGTGTCAGGTTAATATAGGAATGCAATTGGCTGTAAGTGACAGTCAACTCTTTAGAGCTGGTCGGTTCTGGCGTTTCCGCTGCGTTCTCTTTGCATGGACAAGCCTTAAAGCCATTTGAGCAAAAGTGTAAGTATTGGAAAATTCAGACAAATACTCGTAATGTGGAATATGCTTTCGAAACTGTCTATTCCACAAAAAAAAAAATCTAATATAAGTTGTGTGTTTCAACAAAATCTCCATTTTTTGTGTACTAAGATTTTGTCTGTCTCTTACGGTTTCCGACTAATGCAGAAGTCATTCAGAATATACAGAAATTCTATTCCCAGAAAATTGAAGATACATATTTCATTAGTCATGAAAATAGTTAAAATATATTATATTTTTAAAAAGTCAAAATAATCCTTTTTGAGAAAGTGACAAATTTCAAAATATTACCCACGTAAAGAGTAGTCTGGAACTGGTACAGTTTCCTGAAAGTCTCCTTGTCTACTTGAAGATATTGAACTATAATACCTAGTTTGGTATTTGACATACTGATTGTGTACGAGTTACATTATTCTCAGACTCACGGAAACATACACACATAAGTCCGCCTCAGTAGCGCAGATGGCAGCGTGTCTGCCTCACGTTCAGGAGGTCCCGAGTTCGAATCTCGGTCAGGGTGAGTTATCTGGATAGGGTTTTCACCGGGGTTTTCCCTTATCCTGAAAGACGAATGTCGGGTAGCTCTAAGCTCCATTGACCACGGACTCATTGGAGCATCATTTCACCCAATAAATTCACCGTCCGATATGACTAAACGTTGGAGGACGTAAATTACACACAAAAAGCACTCACATACATAAATATACACACATGCGCGAGAACATCTTTTTCTACAAATACTTTTGTTGGATCAAGATACCACAAAGCTTGTATTTTCACTGAAATCTCGGAACTCATATTTTTGGTGGAGTGTAATACTTTCTCTACTTACTGTAATTAGTAGTAGGGAAAGCAAAAATAGTTATGACTATCCATGGACAAGTCAAATCCAAATTCGTTAACCATTTGCCAGTATAAAAAGTGAGTTTATTCTCCCGAAAATAAAGAATTTGTAGCACAAACAGAAAAAAAAATACTTAAGGCCTATTCGATTCTTCACACGGACTATACACGCTAGTTCCAAGCCTGGAAACTGCCTCTCGTCTAATGGAATAGAACAAAACTTGGTCACGCCACTGTCGTCCGTTTAAGCGTTCTGCAACTGTTTCAACACACGAAGGAATATCTGTTCACGTGAAAGATGGGGCAGTTGGACCATCTGGTATTAATGTACTGGGTTTTATACCTACACTCTAGGAATAATTGTATTCAAGCGTTTTTCCTATTGTATTTTCTTAGTTTCTCTATAATCTATAGACATACAATTTAAAATGAAATAACCTCTCTAATACATCTGTGTATATTTAATAGTTAAATCTACCTAAACGGTTTAAAATAAATAATGGAACCATAGGAAAACAATAGACCGAAATCATTATATATTTAGCATGTTTCACGAAAACTGAAAGCAAGATTTTGAAACAACCTGCTACTGTTCAAACCTGTGACATTTATAGAGGCACAACTAGAGAAAAGAAACTTACCTATAAAACTCTTCTCTCTCTTGTTCCTCGACAGCCTGGTAGATTGCCTGTATATCTTGTTGGAGGCCCAGTATCACAACTGCAAAGAAACAACGAGGTTGTACAAAGTTACTTCACGCATTAAGGTTTTCCAGGGTTTATCTCTAAAAGCAATTGCCTTCTTTCCCTATTTAATGTCCATCACTTGTCTTCAATATGCAGAGGGATTGTAATATCCCATCTATAATGGACGAGATTTAACTTGGGCCCTGGTTGTTAGAAAGAGAAAGAAATACGTACTCACCATTTCTTTCTAACCCGCCCCTCTTTTATGGCCAGCCAGGCAGGGCAGGCACATCAGTGGCGAATGATGCTTCTTCATCTGTTCTTCCTCCTCCAAATTTGGTTCCTGTTCCCCTTCATCATTGTTAGAAACTTCAAAATTTTCCTCATGTTTACAATCTGAACTTTATAAATTAATATAACTAAATCTTCTAAATCTTCTAAGTTAAATATGAACCTATCACTAATTTCATATATTAACCCATCTCTCTCCCAGTAAAACTGTTTTATATTTTCAACATGTTCACAAGTTCCCCGCCAATTTTTTTCCGACACTTAACCTACTGCACTATCAAACAGCACTTTTACCTCATTATGCTTAAATGATGTGTTGTGTTTCGAGACATCTTTTTTTATCTGTGCTCATATAAGTTCCATAGCATTTAAATCACAATGATTCGAAGGGGTATCCGTATTACAGCGTGGGCGTGCATTTGCGCTATGCGATCTAGGTATTTCTAAATTTTGAGACCGTCTTTTTCAGCTTTATTAATTTGTAAAGTACAGTTTTGGTGGAACGGGGATCAAACTCAATATTATTGTCGCGGAGCCATAATTGCATTACTGATTTAAGTGATGATATCGATGGCTTGTTGATTTGAGTAGAATGATACGATGCGTTGTCTATTGCTATAGCACTATTGGGTGAATGTTGGGCAACTACTGATTAATAAACCAATTTTTAAAGGTTTCACTATCCATTTCTTCATTATAGTCTTTGCTTATTTTGATATAAAACGCAGTAGAACGTTGGGAATGAAACCCGTCGAACTACCCGCGTGTAAGAAAACACTGTCCGTGGCCTATTGGGATGCGTAGTGGAAATTCAAAATCGTCCTCTTCACTTTTCCATACTTTGTTTTTCGTATGATTTATGTTTATCCAGGTTTCATCTAAGTAAATAATAGGAGCACCAAAAGTGCCCGCCTCGGTAGCGTAGATGGTAGCATGTCTACCTCACGCTCAAGAGGTCCCGAGTTCGAATCTCGGTCAGGGTGAGTTACCTGAATAAAGTCTTTCCGGGGTTTTCCCTTATCCTGAAAGACGAATGTTGGTCAACTCTAAGCTCCATGGACCCCGGACGCATTGAGCATCATTTCACCCATTTCATTCATCGTCCGATATGACTAAATGTTGCCCGCCTCGGTAGCGTAGATGGTAGCATGTCTGCCTCACTTTCAAGAGGTCCCGAGTTCGAATCTCGGTCAGGGTGAGTTACCTAGATAAGGTTTTTTCCGTGGTTTTCCCTTATCCTTCAAGACGAATGTCGGGTAATTCTAAGCTCAATGGACCCTGGACTCATTTGAGCATCATTTCACCCAATTCATTCACCGTCCGATATAACTTAACGTTGGGGCGGACGTAAATGAAAAAAAATGACTAAATTTTGGAGGACGTAAACTGAAAAAAAAAGCACCGAGAGTCCTTGCCTCTTTCATTTTTCTTAGAAACGCGAACCTTTTTGTGACCAGTCCAATATCATAATCGTGTCAGGCAGTGTGTCAACGAAAATCTTCCTGCACGATGGATAGGCAGAAGATGTGCTGTAGAGTATCGACCACGTTCCCCAGACTTAACGCCTCTGGATTTTTACCTATGGGGAACACTATAGGAAGTCGTTTATGGACAACAGCCACGCACATTGGATGATCTACGAGAATGTACCGTACATTCATGTGCTGATATCCAACTGAAGACGTTTACATCTACGCCAGCTCACCCCCCCCCCCCCCCCGATCGCCATTGCATACAGCATTAAGGATTCCACTAGTGCTTCATACATTCTTTCTAACCACTTGGTTGTCATTTCTAGCTTATATTTGCATATTATCCCATTCATTGCCACCCTTCCTACTGCTTCAGTTTTTCTCCTATGTGCTCCCCACTTTCCACTGTTATTCAACCTCGCTCCTAAGTATTCAAATTCATTGACCACTTCTACCATTTTGCCATTCATCCTTTCTTAGTTTAACTCCCTTCTTGAAGACCATAACTTTCGAGTTATCTATGTTTATTTTTATTCCCCACTATTCACAGAATTTCTGGATTTCATTTATTGCCTTCTGCCTTCCTACTACTGTAATAGATCCTACCAATAAGTCATTCGCATATAGAAATCCAGGAATTTCTTTGTTTGCTATTACTGGGCAGTGCTGATTTCCCTTTTAACCTTGTATATTATCTCGTCTCTAAATAAGTTAAATAAAATTGGACTCATTTTGCACCCTTGTCTTAGGCTTTATTTTGTTTTGTCATCTCCTTAATTACATTTTCCCACCTTATGGATGACTGTACCTATATATGCATTATATAAATAACTTTCTTTTCTTAACACAAGAGCAGCGTAATCACTGCTTCATTCAATAACAATGGATAACGCCCCTCAAAATCCAACCTCTATTAGTCCTAGTCCCGAAGGGTGGGCAATGGTGAGTAAGGGTGTTCCTGATATGGCAGGGAGCAGGTGTGCCTCGTGACCGTTACGGCTGCGAAGAAGGTCTATCAGGAACTCCGAAAAATCGGCAGAAGAAGCTCTGGTAAACCTAAGCCAAGGTGGAACAGCATATACTGACGGCTGCATGGCCAAGGGGAAGCTTGGTGGTTAATATGCGAACTCCGGATACCAGCTGTCTTGCAGCTTGGGAAACTGCAGGTGACCATTGTAACCCAAATTTACAGGTCAGCATAAAGCCTAATATTAATGAAAACAAGGATGCGCCCTCATTTGCATCAAACCAAGAGGCATCTGTGCCCCATTCTCCTGCTGGACAGGAAAAATTTATGGAGGAAGAGCTACTTAAAAGCCCATTCAAAGACCTAACTGACAGATAGGAGGAAGGAACACAAGATGCTGAAGTGTTATCGAATCTAGGGGAGTCTCTCAAAAAGCCCCCAATTAAAACTGCATTTGTGAAACTGGTTGGAACGGCTGGGAAACGCTTCAGGTGGCTAATTAAACAAATGGTCGCAAACCAGAAGAAGCCTGTACCATGGCCTTGAAGTCAATTAAAGGAAAAACAGGCAGTACAAAGAGGGCTAGGTCTAAGGGGAGTAATGCGGATCTTGAGCCAACAAAAGTTAAGAAAGGGGAGGGGCAGCCTAGCGGGAGAAAGGAGCTGCCTTTGACCACTGGGGCTCCACCTGCACTGACATATAGGCATGCCAGCTGTGTTCGTGTAGGAATAATGTTAGTAGATTCTCTCCAAAAACTACTGAATCAAGAACAGCCTGAGGCTATCAAGGATTCTATTCTGGATAAAATACTGGAATAAAAGAAGGATGGTCTGAAACCCAAGTTTCTTAATTCCAGTTATAAACCTGGCTGGCTTGTGCTTGCCTACGATGGGGAAGCCACGGCTCGATAGCTTCAAGGCATCGTGGGGGTACTCAGGCCATGGGAAGGGGCTAACTTGAAGGCCCTGGAGGAAAGTCAAATTTCTCGTACTATGGTCTTGGTTGGCTACTTTCGCAACAGCCTTAAGGACACTGCAGAAAAAATGTTAAGTTTGATTATAGCAAAAATTGAAGACCTAAAGGCAAACGAGTGGAAGGTGCTTAGAAGGACTACCGAAGGGGAAGCCATTCAACTCACACTCTCCGTAGATCACCTATCTGCAGACTAGCTTAAGGAGAGAGCTTTCACAATAAGCTATAAATGTTGCCAATTACAACATCGGCCAATAGGACAGCTCTTAAAAGAATCCGAGGGGATCCTTAAAAAGAGCTCCATGACAAAGACAGGAAAAGGCTTCAGAAGGACCCTCTGGGACCTCTACAGGAAAGCCTCAGTCTGATGGCGGATAAGCCCAACGTCACTGGCCTGAAGGAAGGGGACAAGGATACATTTGACTTCAGTGATTAACCCACTACAAGCAAAGTTGGCTCCACTTCTGCTCATAAGAACTTATGGCCGAAGGAGCAAAAGAAAAGCCGTACGAGAAGCGGCAAGAAGCCTTAGGGCAGCAGTGTGTCCAAATAAGTCATTATGCCAGCACCTAGAGGCAGAGATTTCAGGTGCACCCAGGCAAATCTCCAGCACTCTAAAGCACCCTCGCAGGTCCATAGCTGGGGTTTTGCCATGCGCTTTAACCTAGCTTTTATAGAGGAGCCAAGGGTCTTTAGGACCCAAGTCAGAGGGCTCCCAACAAACTCATGTAATATTAGTTAATTGATGAAAATTAATAATTTGTTCACATTAGCTGTATATAGGCTAATGTTTCTGATAGATTGAAAATGAAAAATCCAATGCCATGGACGGGATTTGAACCACGGATCTCCTGGTTTCCGTCCAGTCGGTCTAACCCATTGAGCTACCATGGCCAACGTGCCGTGCCGACATTAACTTCTCCATTTTCTGAAAGCAGTAGCTCTGTTCACGCTAACATCAACTGTAAGTAAATAATAAAATAGGTAAATCAAGACACGAGTAATAATGTGTGCGTTAGTTATATGAGATGGAGCAAATAATCCTTAAACCTTAGAATAATATCCCTGGACCATTTGAATTAGTTCACCTGCAAAATCTATATGATGGAATTTTAGTTACTCTTATCAGAACATTTTACGATACATTTAACTGAGGAGAAATATCTTCACTTTGGAATATAATTTGCATATAACTTCTGTAAAGAGCAAAATAAATATCTCAAATTCCTAAAGGTTATAAACCAATAATAATTATCTAGTGTCCTCCGAGAGGTTTTTGAAAAGACATTAAATATAATTGCATTCTTCTTAGGGTGGTATCGGATATGACCAATATACAATATGGTTCTAGGAAGAATTTCATGCAAAATCAACATTTAGCTATTTTAATCGCAGAAATGCATGCTAACCTCTTGAAAACACATTGATGGTTGAAAGTCTGTACAGTAGCACAGCTTACGATTCAATGATAAGGATTCTGATTAATTGATTACAGGAAATCTAAAATCCCCAAAACTAATAAAAATCATTGCTAACTTAATGATGAATAGAGAAAACAAGTTATATCCCAGATGTAATAGCTCAGACGAACGATTTCAAGCTTGAGATTACCACAAGGTGCTACTTTGAGTCCAGATTTGTATATAATATACACATGGAATTTAGCTAGATTTTTCTCAACAGAGTTGCAAAGCCTTGCTTTTACAAATGATTTACTCATATATATATATATACATCTTGCAAAACTAAGAATATTGACAATACTATTAAAACTTTAGAAGAGAGTATTCTTAGGTTGATAAGGGTCTTTAAAGAAAAATCTGGCATAAATTATAAAAGAGCAACTGGGTGAGTTTTAGATAGGGAAGCAAATAATCAGTAAAACAAAGAGTACCCTCAGTAAGGAGAATTTTCAATTAGTATTAGAAAGTAGACACTAAATAAAGACATGGTATATTGAAGAGTGTTATTAAAACTACGCGTAAGAAGAAGAGGTAAATTTAGCTCGTCATTCACATTTAAAATAATACGTGAATCTTTGGGTAATTAGTAATTTATAAGCTTAAACTGTGGGACAGTGTATCATACTTTTAAAGGTAGTTACAGCATTCTATCTGTATCAAATTTTTACCATAAAGACCTATAATAGATTCCGAACTACACATATCTCCGAGGGAAACAAAGAGTACTCTATGCCCACATAGAGAAACAGCAATGTGGATGTGACCAGAGAGTAAATATATGTTGACGGCAGAGACTCATATTTTCAATATAGTTAGCCCGTCGTTGTTATTTATCTAGCCTTGACAACAGCTAAAAGTCCAAACATGACTGCATAAGATCTACTAATATTGTATTTTCCGCCTATGATTTCATCATAATGGCAATAGGCGTCTATTACTACTTTCTTCGGACATATAACTAAATTCATAAGTGAGCTACGGAGCTCCGACTTCAACAGATATTTCATACCCAGAACTCCACAAAGATGTGATCTGTTTTAACGATAACTGGCCAAAGTGGAAACAACATGAGCGATCAACAGAAGCAGCTTTACAAAATATCGCAAGTTGAAACATCAAAAGGTTTGTTTATTCAGTATATATTACGTGCAGCTTTGAGGTAGAATTAACGCTCGGCTAGGCAGATAGGCTTTAGTGCGCACAACTGCATTGGTCATTAATACGCTCGGCTGTAACGGTAACAGCTGGACCAATATATTTTAAACATTTTTAACCCTGTAGGTAGTTGCTGGGAGTGACAGGAGGCCGTGACAAGCAAACGTTTTTAATTTGTCAGCGTTCTCCAATGTTTATCAATATTCTGAAGTGAAAAGACGTTCTCAATATATAAAAGATAAGTAGATTGTGTCTACTAAATGTACTTTCTCGTATGCTAAAAATTAGGTGGGTATCATAAGTGGATTAATAAGACATTATTAAAAATCCTTTGCTAACCTCAAACTCGCCATTTTGTAAATAGTACACCGTCTGCATTGGTCATACAAAGTTAATCCACTCATATCTCCTTAGCAGAGTCGTGTACCGACAGTCGCGGTAGATAGACGTGTTTTGTGCGCGCTGCTTCCGTGAGTGTTTATAGTGTAACTGTGTTTAACTGTGGAATACGATATCTTCTAGTGAATTGTATTTTCACAATCAGTGCAAACAGTGTTCTTTTACTGACGTGTACTAGTGCCCTTTGGGTACAGGTGTGTTTCTTTCTCTTTCTCTATTTTTTTCTTTTCTTTCCTCACCTATTATGTCTCTCACGCCGGAAACTACCGGCCATCTAGTACGCTCAGCTATCGATATGGTTTATAATACCACTAGTGAATTCCCACAGTTACCAGTGCCTCTACAGCAAGCTCAACCAGTGTCTACGCAGCCAACCCAGGTTTCTCGCACCAATACTTTTAATCCTAATTCACCAGTGCGTCAATCACCCTTACGCCCGTCACAATTACATCTTACCACGTCAACTGCTGCTATAGTTACCGCTAAAACTACGAGTGACGTTATCATGCATGAGACTGCCCCATCTAACAGTTCACCTGCAACCAGCTCTAGTCGCGCTGCTACACACGCTGCTGCTGCCACAGCTGGCCCGAGTAAGCGTCGCTGTACAGCTCCCCCATCAGAACAAACAACTGCCTCGCGCTATGCTTACTCTGTTTCCACGCACAACCGCTTCGCACTACTAGAAAACAACACAGCCATGGACGAGACAAGCAACTCCGAGACACCTAAGGAAAAAGTTCCACCAATTTGCTTGCGCAACATTGGTAACTATCAACTTCTATTACAAGATCTAAAAAATAATGTTACCTCTGAATTTCACACAGAGCTTCGCGGGTCTATCCTTAAGGTTCATCCCTCTACTTCTGACGATTTCCGTAAACTTACTACATACTTCAGCTCCATACAACAGGAATACTATACTTACAGAAATCCGACAGATAAGCTTTTCTCGGTAATTATCCGAGACATCCCTCCTTCGCTCACTGATAAGGAAATCTATGACGAACTGTGCTTACAGAACTACCCAGTGCGGAAGGTCACTCGACTTATGAATCGGTCGAAACAACCCATTCCTCTCTGTGCGGTGGAATTGTTAAATAGCGATGATGGTAAAGCTATACTCAACCTAACTCGCCTGTTCTACAGTGTTGTTAAGGTGGAACATCGCCGTCGTAACACTGACATACCGCAATGCACCCGCTGTCAGAATTACGGTCACACAAAGAACTATTGTCAGCTGACCCCGAGGTGTGTTCGCTGTCTAGAGAATCATCACTTCTCACAGTGCACTAAACCGAGAGACACTCCAGCTCAGTGTGTTCATTGTCATGAAAACCATCCAGCTAACTACCGAGGTTGTCGGCATTATTTAGAACTGAAATTCAGAACACAAAATAGCAACACAAGGCAACAGCCTGGGAATTCTCATCGCTCTCGTCCCCTACAACAATCAGACAATCCTGCACAGCAACCATTACAACCCCCAGCTGCATCACCAGTACCTCCAACTTCTTCACCAGCAACTTATGCCAGTGTAACTTCTGCTTCCTCGACGAGGCGTACTACTACACAACCGGATCCCTCTGACTCTTCTTCTCTCTCGGCTCTGCTAAGTAGCCTGTTCACTCAACTTCTAAGTTCTTTATCCACGTTCCTCACTCCTCTCTTACCGCAATTTACACAATGTTTCCAAAACGCTCTTCTAACTATTTTCCGAAATGGTGGCGTGTAATAGGCCATCTCTTTCATCACTCACTCTCCTGAACTGGAACGCTAATGGCATACGCACTAAACGTGCCTCCTTCGCTGCCTTTCTCAGCTTGCACAGTATAGATGCTGCCTGTATCACCGAGACTCATCTTCTCCCGAATGAACGTTTCTCTGTTCCAGGCTACAAGATTTATAGATTTGATCGGAATGCACCTACCGCCTCTGGGGGAGTAGCTGTGCTAGTTAAACGTTCTCTGACTCATCATGAAATATTCCTACCTGTGATTCCCGGTTTTGAGGTAGTGGGCATTAAACTCTCTCTTCGCGATAGCAACGATCTCGTTCTAATGAGTGCTTACAAGCCCCCAAATAGTAAGCTTAATACTCACTATTTCTCTTTCCTTTTCCCAGCAGAAAGCTGCACTCTCTTGCTAGGGGATTTGAACTCGAAGCACACTTCTTGGGGCTGTAGAGTCACAAACCCGAATGGACGGCGTCTGTTTGACACTATTAATGCCACTGGTCTTCACATACTGGCTCCCACAGAACCGACTTACTATTCTGGCAACCCACAGGTAGCTCCTGACATTTTGGACATTGGGGTACATCGCAATATACGATTACCTGCATCGATTTCTGCACTGCCAGCGCTCGATTCCGATCACTGTCCAGTGTTGGTCACATTTAACCTCACTCCTAATATTTTGCCACAAATCCCGCGACTCATCGATGGTTTTGTCAACTGGGACATCTTTCGCACACACCTGGATGCTGCACTCCACACATCTTATCAACTGGGTACTGCGGATGCCATAGACACTGCCGTTCACCATTTTACCTCTGCCCTCTCTTCCAGTGTACGATCCTCTACTATCCGCAGTCCTCAACCTCGTCATTTCCCCTCCTTGCCTATCCATATTACTCAACTCATCCAAGAGAAACATCGCATCCGTCGACTGTGGCAACGTCAGCGTCTACCCTGGCTGCGCCAAAGATTAAATAGTCTCATTCGACAAGTACGGACCGCACTAGAGCAACACCGATTTCAGGAGTACCAGCGACAATTAGCCACTATCCGTCCCGGAGATCATACCTTATGGAACATCACTAAGAGGATTCTCCGAGAGCCGACAGTGATTCCACCTCTTCAGGTTGATGGGACCCTTTTGAGTGACTCTGCTGCCAAGTGTGACGCTCTAGCTACTCACTACGAGCGTACATTCACGCCTAACACCTGTCTTGACTCTAATATTCCCTCTTCCGTGGACAGGGAACTCCTTGAGTACCAACTTCGTCCTACAGCGCACAACAGAATTTCGTTCACTACTCCACGTGAATTGTCCCGCTTTATCCATCGTCTTCCCGTTAAAAAGTCTCCCGGTCATGACCTTATCCCTAACGTTGTGCTGAAGAATTTGACAAACAAAGCCCTAGCTTATTTATCATCAATCTTCAATGCTGCTCTGCGCATTGGTCATTTTCCATCTACATGGAAACATGCGGAAATTATAGTCTTCCATAAACCCAACAAGCCAAAAAATCTTCCCTCAAGTTACAGACCAATCAGCTTATTACCTACACTTTCTAAGCTTTTTGAAAAGATTATTCATCAACGTATTTCTCATTTTTTGATCCATAATCAGATAATTCCGTCTTTTCAGTTTGGCTTTCGCCCGAAGCATGCTACCACTCACCAATTGCTCAGAATCACGCAGTCTATTATTCAAGGTTTCGAAAACAGGCAGTACACCGTAGCAGCATTCCTAGATATCGCCCAGGCATTCGACAAGGTGTGGCACAGTGGACTACTACTTAAAACATATCGCATTGGTCTTCCTTATTATCTGATACAAATCATAGCAAGTTTTCTCACCAATAGAACCTTTGTGGTGCGCATTGCTGGTTTCACATCCACCCGACGGCCTATTTTAGCAGGTGTACCTCAAGGTTCAGTACTTGCACCACTCCTCTTTAATATATTCACTTATGATCTTCCTGATATAGCTCCAGTTTGTACGGCGTTATACGCAGATGATACTGCTCTCTATTATTCTCACGTCAATATTCTTCATGCCATTCAGAAACTGCAAATTGCCCTAGATCAATTAGCTCATTGGTTCTCTCACTGGCGCATTTCCCTCAATACTAACAAGACAGAGGTTAAGATCTTCTCTTTACGACCTTATAGGGATCCTCCATCACTATGGCTGCTGGGGGAACCGCTCTCATGGTTACCAAGCAATGTGCCAGTGAAATACCTTGGGGTGTTACTGGACACTCGACTTACTTGGAACGCCCACATCTGTCGGTCTGTTACGCTTGCATTTGCCCGGATATCAAAACTGTACCCTCTACTCAACAGGCGCACTTCACTTGGTTATGAATCCTCCCTGCTTCTTTACACATCTCTAGTCCGTCCCATTTTTACCTATGCAGCTCCAGTCTGGGGTGGCACCAGTAAGACTAATCTCCGCCGACTGCAGGTACTACAAAACAGGGTGCTTCGTACAGTTACAAACGCTCCATGGTTCATCCGAAACCAGCAGCTTCATCATGAGTTTGGTCTTTTACCCGTTCACCAATACATCCGACGCCTGGCACGTCCATTCTTTTACCATCTCCAGGAGGTCCCTGGAGCTGTTACCTACCGTCTCGGCTGTCGCACTCGCCAGCCAACTCGCCTGAAGCGCAGACTGCCCCAAGATCTTCTCCTAAGTGACGTCTCCAGCACAGACGGCTCAGACACGTGATTACTACCATCAGACTTTAAGTTCTCAATTTGTGTTACAGTTATCCTCCACATTTAGTTAGAGGAGTCGTTCATGGCTACCTCCATTGTTATGTGTCCTGTTCCTATGTATCTTATAACAAACATCTGTAAAGCATAATTGCTGATCGATGGATAAAATAAAAAAAAAAAATATATTTTAAACAAGCAGACCATGAACACGACAATTTATTTTGTAATTTAACGTCCTCCTACGTTAAGTCATATCGGACGTTGAATGAATTGGATGAAATGATGCTTAAATGAGTCCAGGATACATGGAGCTCAGAGTTACCCGACATTCGTCTTGAAAGATAAGGGAAAACCCCGAAAAAGCTTGTCGAACACTTTTTAATTACTATTTATGAATATGACAAACATTTCAAGGTGCTTAAGCTCAAATATGGCGCAAGCGAATCGATGGAAGTTTGGTTCTGATTGTAGTGAATGCTGAAAGCAAAGCGCTTCTTGCGAAATCCATGTGCAATGTGGAAAACAAGAAATTCTTGTCTGGGAGAGCTTCAAGGATTCTCTTGAAATTCTTGGTCAGATTGTACCTGCGGGCTCGAGAGAGTAGTCAATGCTTTAGAAGTATTGGTATAAATGTCTTACCACAGCAGACCAAAGGGTGACATAGGAGGTTTAGCGCTTTTCCTACAGAAGGTACCAACATCCGACACTGTTGCCAGATGCGACAAAATATCCGTTCTAGAATTATTGCTGTTAAATTATTAACAAATTCATTGAAAACTTATAACCATTCCTTTATTATAATTATATTTTAAAAATTAAAATGTGTGCACTAATTAACAGAGGTAGCAAAGAGATGCAGATTAGAGTCAGTGATGCTGTACCCTCAAGGAACACAATGCCAGTACGGCATAGTTTTGAGACCATCGTTCAACATTTGCAAAGGAAGAGCTACCCTAATGTCATCGCTTTGTTATCTATCCAACAGTATCGAATTATTTCCCATCACTTTGAATCTTTGCAAAATCAAACGATTACGCCCGTACTTCAAAACAGACTCCTAACATAAGAGACATCTTTACTCATGGGCTTCCTGCACTATATGTTGTCTGAACTGCTCTCAACATCGAAGGACTGTACGGTTAATTCGAGCTGCAATGGAAGACCTACAAATACTGAATCTCTGTAGCCGGTAATGGCATTTGATCTGCTGGTTTCATAACGCACGGAGCCAGTTAAAGTAAAGTAATTGAGACAGGGGCCATGATTTCCAGTAAGACAGAAGCAGTAGAAGTTGAATGCTACTCTTTTTATTTAACTTTAAGTATTATTTTGGTTAAAATCTTAAATTAGACTATGTTTTAGTTTTTTAATATTAATATATTGGCGACTTATTTTAATAGAATCAAATAAATAGTTTAAAGAAATATAATCCACCTTAAGGGTACTTTAAAAAAATGGAAATGCGGGTCCTAATATTGCAGAACTTAGCACTGTCATAGTTATAACTTTGGATAAAAATACCTGCACTACTAAAGATAATGCAATTAATTTAAACAAGTACAGAAAATGCATCATGATTATAAAGAAAGTGGTGTAGATATTGTAATTATTAACAATGAACAACATAATGTAAGCAAATTTCATTCCATGCAATTTATAATAATGTAGTTTGGGAAGATTTTCAAAGTAAAAGAAATAATGACTTTGGTTGTGTATAAATAAGAAGTATATCTTGAGTACTACAAAGATACAAACCATTTTTTAAATTCTGAATTAGGCTCCAAATAACATCTTAATTCATATTATACCGTATAACTGCATAGTAGAAGAGAAGGAAGTATCAGAGGAGGAAATGTAAAAAGACGCTACTAGTGATTGAAATTATGAAATAATATTAAAGGTACATGGATTTACAAGAAATGTGCAACAGAGTGAGAATACTATAATGAGGTAAATCCTTAGTGAGACAGGACTGCTTAATTTTAGAGAATCCTAGTCATAAAAAGAGGGGAAGGAAAAACTGGAAACAATGCAAAACTTTTCCGTCTGCCAAATGACACAAATCAAATCTCTCAAAGCATTTTTTCAAACAAGTGTTATTTCGGTTAAAAATAGATCATATCCTGAACTATAATTTTCTGAAAGCAGTAGCTCTGTTCACGCTAACATCAACTGTAAGTAAATAATAAAATAGGTAAATCAAGACACGAGTAATAATGTGTGCGTTAGTTATATGAGATGGAGCGAATAATGCTTAACGTTTAAAATAATATCCCTGAACCATTTGAATTAGTTAACTTGCAAAATCTATCTGATGGAATTTTAATTACTCAAATGAGAAAATTTAACCATTCATTTAACTGAAGATAAATACCTTCAGTTTGGAATATAATTTGCATATAACGTCTGTAAAGAGCAAAATAAGTATCTCAAACTCCTAAAGGTTATAAACCAACAATAAGTATCTAGTGTCCTCAAAGAGGGTTTTAAAAAGACACTAAATATAATTGCATTCTTCTTAGGGTGGTATGGGATATGACCTATATACAATATGGTTTTAGGAAGAATTTCATGCAAAATCAACATTTAGCTATTTTAATCGCAGAAATGCACGCTAGCCTCTTGAAAACACATTGATCGTTGAAAGTCTGTACAATAGCAGAACTTATGATTCAATGATAAGGATTCTGATTAACTGATTACAGGAAATAGAAGGTCCCCAAAATAGATAATCATTGCTTACTTAATAATGAATAGAGAAAACAAGTTATATCCCAGATGCAATAGCTCAGACGAACGATTTCAAGCTTGAGATTACCACAAGGTGCTTCTTAGAGTCCAGATTTGTATATAATATTGTGACTTTGTGGGTCCGTGAAATGAAAAGTCCAATTTCACCACTCAAAAATGCTATTTATTTCCACCGACTTACAGTTGAACACTTGCCAATTACACAGAATTGCGTACTGCACACAATTACGATTCACCAGTTCGTCCGTTACAATTGCACTCGTAATTACGTACGGTCTTCTCACTAGCACTGCGTCTTTACACCAAGAACTGTGTCTGTCTCCTCACTCACTGACTAACTGACTAACTGACTTCACTTCGCTCCGGCAGCCCCTTTTTATAGGAATATCGCCGCCTTCTGGCTTCCACAGGAATGTTCCAGTGGATGAAAGATCCCGTAATTTCCAGAACACAGGTAGAAGAGAAACAGACCGCACAATCATGTTTTTTCTCCCAGCCATCCCTGTCACCACTATAAGACGGACGAGGTGGAGGCGTGGCTAACACGGACCTCCCCTGTCTTCCGCTCTCAGCTGCTTCCATAGGGTGTTCCAACGCCCGCGTGACACTGCTCCCTCCTCAAAGCTGTTCGCCCCGAACAGCACCATCGTAGCCTGCCAGGCGATCCTGGTGTACCACCAGCATCTGCCCGGAGTCTGAGCCAGAAGTAGCGCTGCCGTAGTTTGTGAATCATACGGTTCGCTCCCAGGTGTCCTCCTGAAGTACCAGCGTGCACTTCCTCCAAGACTTCCGGGACCTTACTCCGGGGGAGTACCAACTGTTCTCTCTGCGCCTTCCCATCGGGTGACTCCCATACCCGGAACAGCACGCCCTGTCTGGTCTTCAACGAGTCCCATTGGGCCCAGTACGACTTGTAGGTGGCGCTCCTCGGTGCGATGTCCTCCCAGGTTGGTCTCATCCCTGCCTCCACTTCCCTCAAGAGTGGCCCCAAGTCTGCGTCAGCCAGCTGCTCCCTCCTCAGGCCTGCGCTATCCCAGCCTTCAGCAGGCACTGCCACAACTACTCGGACTGCTGCGGCACGCTCCTTCTCTTCCACTCTTGTGCACTGACCGCACTCTACTGAACAGGGTCTTCGGGACATGGCGTCTGCGTTACCGTGGCTCTTCCCTCTACGATGTTCCGAGGTGAAGTCGTACTCCTGCAGCCTCTGGACCCAACGTGCCGTCTGGCCTTCCAGGTTCTTAAAGCTCAATAGCCAGGTTAGGGCGGAATGGTCAGTCCTCAGGTGGAATGGCTGACCGTACAGGTACTTGTGGAAGTGCTCCAATGTCTTTACTACCGCCAATAATTCTCGTCGGGTGACGCAGTAGTTCTTCTCTGCCTTGGATAGCGTCTTGCTGTAGTAGGCTATCACCCGCTCATGGCCGTCCTGGATCTCCGATAGGACACCTCCAGTGTAATGGTCGCTAGCGTCGGTGTCCACAATGAAGGCGCCACCCCGTTGTGGGAAACCCAAAATTGGAGCACTGCACAGGGTCTCCTTCGGGTGCTGGAAAGCGTCTTCGGCGTCCTCCGTCCACACATAAGGCCGGTTTTCCTCCGTCAGGCGGGTGAGGGGTTTTGCGATGTTGTCGGCCTTTTCCTCTAAATCATTAAGGCGGTCGTCTACTTGACCCTTCCGCTTGCCCAGATTCGTGACGTCATCCCTCACGCCGGCCAACCGTTCCTCAAACTTTGCGGCGAGAGCCTCGTTCGCCGCCTTCATTTCCGTGGCCAGACTGCCGTTCGCTGCTCTCATTTCTGTGGTTAACTCGGCCTTCATTTCTTCCATTTTCTCGGTGATGTTGTCGTTGGCCGTCTTCATTTGTTTCAGTTCCGCGGTGATGTTGTCGTTGGCCGTCTTCATTTCTTCGAGCTTTGCGGCCAGGTTGTTATTTGCCGCTTCTATTTTCGTTATTAATTCGGCCTTCATTTCCATCATCTTCTCCAAAAATTTTTCCAATGCCGCGTCCATGGTTGTAATGTTCGGTGATGTTATCTTCCCGATTCCTGATACCAGTGTGACTTTGTGGGTTCGTGAAATGAAAAGTCCAATTTCACCACTCAAAAATGTTATTTATTTCCACCGACTTACAGTTGAACACTTGCCAATTACACAGAATTGCGTACTGCACACAATTACGATTCACCAGTTCGTCCGTTACAATTGCACTCGTAATTACGTACGGTCTTCTCACTAGCACTGCGTCCTTACACCAAAAACTGTGTCTGTCTCCTCACTCACTGACTAACTGACTAACTGACTAACTGACTTCACTTCGCTCCGGCAGCCCCTTTTTATAGGAATATCGCCGCCTTCTGGCTTCCACAGGAATGTTCCAGTGGATGAAAGATCCCGTAATTTCCAGAACACAGGTAGAAGAGAAACAGACCGCACAATCATGTTTTTTCTCCCAGCCATCCCTGTCACCACTTTAAGACGGACGAGGGAGAGGCGTGGCTAACACAGACCTCCCCTGTCTTCCGCTCTCAGCTGCTTCCATAGGGTGTTCCAACGCCCGCGTGACAATATACACATTGAATTTAGCTAGATTTTTCTCAGCAGAGCTGCAAAGCCTTGCTTTTACAAACGATTCACTCATATATACATCTTGCAAAACTGAGAATATTGACAATATTATTGAAACTTTAGAAGAGAGTATTCTTAGGTTGATAAGGGTCTTTGAAGAAAACGCTGGCATAAACTATGAAAGAGCAACTGGATGATTTTTAGAAAGGGAAGAAAATAATCAGTAAAACAAAGAGTATCTTCAGTAAGGAGAATTTTCTATTAGTATTAGTAAGTAGACACTAAATAAAGACATAGTATATTGAAGAGTGTTATTAAAAACTATGCGTAAGAAGAAGAGGTGAATTCAGCTCGTCATTCACATTTAAAATAATACGTGAAACGTCGGGTAATTAGTAATTTATAAGCTTAAACTGTGGAACATTGTATCATACTTTTAAGGGTAGTTATAGCATTCTATCTATCACGTTTTTACCATGAAGACCCATAATAGATACCAAACTGCACATATATCCGAGGGAAGCAAAGAGTACTCTATGCCCACATAGAGAAACAGCAATGTGGATGTAACCAGAGAGTAAATGTATTAATGGCCATTGTTGGCGGCAGAGACTCATATTTTCAATATAGTTAGCCCACCGTTGTTATTTATATATCCTTGACAACAGTCAAAAGTCTAAACATGACTGCATAAGCTTTACTGAAATTTTAGTTTCCGCCTATGATTTCATCATAATGGCAATAGGCGTCTATTACTACTTTCTTCGGACATATAACTAAATTCATAAGTGAGCTATGGAGCTCCGTTTTCAACAGATATTTCATACCCAGAACTTCACAAAGATGTGATCTATTTTAACGATAACTGGTCTAAGTGGAAACAACATGAGCGATCAACAGAAGCAGCTTTACAAAATATTGAAAGTTGAAACATCTAAAGGTTTGTTTATTCAGTATATATTACGTGCAGCTTTGAGGTAGAATTAACGCTCGGCTAGGCAGATAGGCTTTAGTGCGAACAACTGCGTTGGTCATTAACACGCTCGGCTATAACGGTAACAGCTGGACCAATATATTTTAAACAAGCAGAGCATGAACACGACATATTATTTTGTAATTTACGTCCTCCAACGTTAAGTCATATCGGACGGTGAATGAATTGGATGAAATGATGCTCAAATTAATCCAGGTTCCATGGAGCTCAGCGTTACCCGAAATTCGTCTTGAAGGATAAGGGAAAACCCCGGAAAAAACTTTATAAAGGTAACTCACCCTGACCGAGATTCGAACTAAAGGATTTGCGGGAATAAAATTATCTGGATCTCCTAAAATATAAGGTTCTTTTAAAGATAAAATAGCTAGTACTGATCTTGTAAACCAAAAATAAGTTTTACTTTTAAAACTTCAAAGGAAAGAAATTCTTAACGTGAGGAAGACATGCTACCATCTACGCTACCGAGGCGGGCTGACAAAATACTGTTGTAATGAATAACCTTGTATTTCTTGAACAATCGTGTACTAAGCGTAAAAACTGATCCAAATGACGGAAGGAAAGGCTAAGGAAAATAGCTCCAAGTTAAAAACAATCAAGAACCCAATGAAGAGATATGGAGTGGAATAGATGTCATGGAGAAATGATGAGAAAGGGCTGTTGGGTAATTAGTTAACATTGCTCCAGTCATGATTCCCTTATAGTTATGCTTGATTTTATGTGCATACAGCTTGTATTTGTACAAAAGGTCGTTTAGCTTGTTTCTTGCTTCAGAATTTGTAAGTAGATACATATGTATCGGCTAAGGGACAGTGCAGTATTAGATACACATCATGCTGCATATTGTGACGGGTGGATCCTGTGCTCACTGCCCAAACGACAATGAGGAAATGGCAGGAAAAATCTGCTGAAAGCCCTAGCCCTGCCCCAAAGAAAAGGAACAAATTGGTTCGACCACCACTGGCTAGGTAGCTTTTGTCATGGCAAGTTGATATTGAAAGTATCAAATTTTTTGCATTTTGGTATTTATTTGGTACTTATAGTTTTTAATTGTTTTTACCCATTTGGGCCTTTTTATTTTATTGTCATTTGGTTTCGGTTGGTCTGTTTTTAAAATGTTGAATAATTTATATCTGGGTAAGGCCATGAATTAGTTTTTTCGTGAGGGCTCTGATGACCATTGCAGTTGAACGCACTTATACACATATCATCATCATCATCATCATCATCATCATCATCATCATCATCATCATCATCATCATCATCATCATCATCATCATCATCATCATCATCATCATCATCATCATCCCTGTGGTAATAAAGAAGCTTTAAGGTAAATTCTTTTTTCGTCTTATGTCTCAGTATTTAAATTGGTTGTTAAAATGTAACTATATAATAGAAAATGTTGCTTTTGTTTATTGTTTTTGCGTTTATTTGTTAGTTGTATATCTGCAAAATAGCGTGTTAAATTGAATTTTTAGTTTGTAAATAAATTTAATTGTTTATTGATAAATTTAATAGATAATTTATTAATATTTAGTTATTTAAATATTTGGAATGTGAACCAGAATTTACGAATTAGTTACTGAGGTACACAGTTAGAGTTAGGAGGACATTCAACAAGAGTTAAAATTGTCTCAAGTGTATTGAAATATCTATACAGAGTTGCCAATTTGGAGGAAAACATTATTATCAAGGAATGTTTTCTTTTGAGATGAGAATCAAATGGGGAGAGTCATGGGCGCAAAAAGTAAGGGAACTAATGGAACAGATAGGTGTGGGACATATTCGGAGAAACGAGGAGTATTATTATAGGGGCTTTTGGAAAGAGGCAGAATTAAGTTTGGAAGATTTAGATAGCCAAGTTATATTAACCAGTGTAAGGGAGAGAAGATCATTGATGACATATAGGGATATAAAGACTGTGGGGGAGGGACAAGAACATAGATGTGTGTAATAAGTTAGGGCGAGAAGGATTTGCCTGGGCAAGGACAGCAGTTAGACATTTGAAGTGTATTAGATACGAAAAGTATACAGGGAAATGCTCAATGTGTGGAGAAGAGGATACAGATTTGCATAGTTTACTTTACTGTAAACAAAGATATGGAGAGAACAAATTTGGCAACAAAAGTGGGACAGTTTTAGGGATGGGGGGAGGTATTAATAATAAGGTAAATGTTATTGGTAATAGGAGAAAAGAATGTAAGAAATATAGGTGAACTTCTGCGGAAAGTTAGAATAAAATGGTTAAGATTGAGGAAGAATCAGTAACAATTAAGGGCTGGAAAACTAGAACGAGGTATACAAGGGAGAGGAGGGTCATCAGTACACGGAAAATTACGGGTAATGTGTATTTAGACCGAGACTTGGGGTAGGCAGGTAGGAACGGTATCTTAGATGTGAATAAGTCATTTTGTTATTGTGTGAAAGAGGTGTTACAAATATCAATGTATCAATGAAATTGTATGTAGAAGAAAGATGAGAAATAAATACAAAAAATACTGAGGTAAAATACGACAGATTTTAACTTTTGATTCGTCTATGAGGTCCGACGGTGAGAAACTCTTAGCAAAAAACGAATGAACCAAAGTCAAAGGCATTGTTCCCTTCTAATGTCAATTGTTTTAATGCATGATAAGATGAAATAGTTATGTGCAACATTTATATACCAAAACTACATGATGTACATAATGTCTCCTTATATATTTTTTTCTTCCCTTCTGTTCCTTTGCTATGTGCATATTTTACAAGTATTGATCATGTTGGAAACAAATTCTCAAACTCCCTTACTTGCTGCTGTCTTTCAAAATCGAAACGACACGGTCCCAGATTTAACATAAGCAATCCCCGAATTTCCAGTCCCTCCATATCATCTCCATTATCATTTCACATCATTTCTCCTCTGGTAATCTCTTTCAGGGTGGAAGTTTTTGCGGGGACATTGGCGCTGCATGACAAGATAATATGTTCTTGGTTAACATGTTCTCCTTCGGTAGGACGGACTCAGGTCTTCAGACCGGCCTGGAGGGCCATATCAGGACTACAGTAGGTGGGACGCCAGTTGTACTGGGCTGTAGGAGGAGTTTCCAACTGGTTAACTGTGGGGACCATACCTTTCGCATTGTCGTGACTCATTTTAGCGGCCGCCTCCTGTCTCCTCTCGCCTCAGCTTTCTGCGGATGCTCCACTTGGGGCACAGGCATAATAGATCAAGTGGTTGAGTAAATTATGCATTCTGTTTAGTTAGGCCAAGAAATATCTTTAAAATCACATTTCAGTGAAGAATGAATAAGCGAATGAAAATAAATGGGTTGAGCCCTTCAGCTCCCTTGCAAGTAGGCCACATATTGGGCCCATTGTGCCCCTCTCTCTGGAGTGCTTATTCAAGTCCCGTGGCCTCCAAAATGGACGGGATAACGCTTGGATGAGCACTCCTTATATCATCTGGTTTCAGTCTGTCTGAGCCCAGAATAAGGTGCCTAAGTGCAGTAAGTGCTTCACATTCACACAAAATATGTAGATAAGACTCATCATCTCCATCACACTTCCTGCATGTGGAATCTGCACTAAGCTTCGTCACATGCAGGTGCCTCTTTAGGGAGTTGTGCCCTGTCAACAGGCCAAAACCACTTCTAAGTTGTACCCCATTGAAGGTTAGCAGAATCCTGCTGTTCTTCTTGCTAGGTTCCTCTAGCATAGATCGAGCCTGCCTAGCCGTGGTAAGATTACGCCATGAAGTGCCATGTTGAAGTGATACCCAATCAAGGATCTCACATCCGGCCCCTCTAGCATAATACCAAAGACAGGTTCTGGATTCAAAATATCAAATTTCAATATCCGCAAATGCTAAAGTAGAGTTACGCAAGAGTTCAATCCTACATATTACAGTACTTCGATGAACGAATGAAGGGGAAGAGGGAGGGGTAGTAGGAGAATAAACTGTTATATTATCATTAGGGTTTAGAAGTTTAGTCAGAAATTCGAGAAGTTATGTGAGCACGAGATATAGATCATCAGCTGAGTTAGTCATCTCGTGCTGTTGGTGGAAGATCACGCGCATTGGCTACGCCAATCTGAGACGGAATACCTCTACAGGTGCGCAGGATGTAAAATGCGTTCTCCAGAAAAAATATAGGATATTCCACTCTGTGTAAAATTTGAGATGAACTTCAAGGTTCTAGAGAAAATTATAATGCACAAAAAGGGAAGAGTACCACTTTCTTTTGGTTTAAACTAGCCTCAGTCACACCATTCGATTAGGGAGAAGCTTTTCACCATACAGCATGTCTGATGGAGAACAGAAAATCGTTTTCGTTTAAAACCTTCAAAATATATTTTGTGGTTCATTGTAAGAAGTCATGCACAGACATAACGTAGTATCGTCACCACGAATTAGCTTTTCATTTACTGTGAACTTTGTAAATATGAATGATTCTTTTATTTACAATCACATATTTGGAAAAGAAAATTTTTGTTTTGTATAACTTTTGAATAAATGTGCAACATATTCTATGACACTGTGTCCATCCTGTGACTACCTTTGCTAGACTACCGTTAAACGTGACCTTGGTTGTATGAGTACGTGTGCGAATGCATGACACTCAAACCCCTCCCCTATATTTACGAGACGCAGGTAGCGTACTACATGGCAAAGCGAGAAAGCGTATCGGAAAAAATCGCAACATAGATGTTCACCTGAGCTTATCGCACATACACGGCGAGTCCAGTGTATGTATACTCTATTCAGGTATAATCATGTCTTCTGGACAGCAATGTGTCATACATGGGCAGGCGCGAGGAAACATATCATATAGACACACGCAGCTTCCAATCACCCTATTTTTGTTTAGTAACTTACTGTACATCAACTTACTAATATTTCACTCCAGTAATCGACCAGATAAGGCCTGATACGGAACGATCACAGAACGATGGTCACCTGAAGGTCAAGCCTCAAAGCTCTTTTGAGTAATATAATCCCGTCACTACTAACCTACTGTGTTGTTTTTTTCTGTGCTTGTTTTTACTAAACTTCTGGGCCCTAATTATCACTGTAACCGTGGTGGAACAAAAATATTCTAAAATTTAAACTGATGTAATTATTTGTTTTGAACATAAACATTGGTTGAAGCTAATATTATCATCGTTTAAGACATTAAAAATATTTATTTTCCTTTTCTTCCACCTCTTCAATCACTATTTTACCTTCAATTGTTCTTTTTAATCTCATTCCCATTCTACTACAATTTTAATACTTTCCTCCATATCAAAGAAAAAAAACTGTCAATTGTGTTGACAGTTTTATAATATAATTTACGTTGTCTTTATGTTTCCTCATCCCTATCGACGTTCAGTGTTTTCAAGTTGTGTTTTAAGATATGTCATAACAACTGTATGTTACTGAAAATTTTATTCTGGTTTCCAGAGAAACTTTACATTATAAATAAATACTATAGCTGAAATTAATTTCCTGCAATTCTTTTACAGAGTTGGTGGTACAGACATCAAATTTTGCTCTCGTAAGCAGAGATACTACAACAACAATATTCAAATCGCCATGTACTGCTACTAACAGCTCAACACCCAGCACACAGATACAGATGATACAGACGCCTCCGGATTCGCCTTGTTCTCCACAACGCGGGCCAGTGACATATACCTTCCGGATAGTACCAGGGCATTCTAATGACAATTCTCCTGCTCTAAGTGGTATACCATGCCTATGTACAACACCAGTGGAACATGAGCCAAGGGATGATAGGGAAGTGAAAGACACCACCACATCAAGAAGCGACTTTACAGAATGTCCAAAATATATGTACGGTGTGGGTACTCAGACATCAGCAGATATATGCACGTCCACCAGTGATCTACCTGCTGCAACTCCCTTCTCAGAAAAAAACTTACCTGTGATAGAAGAACAGAAACTAATAGAGGGTCTAACTTCTACCTCTCGCACGCAACATTGGGAGCCGTTTTATCTAACAGAAGCAACGGCACTAGACACTAATAAGAATTCTGGGAATAACTGTATTTCGAGATGTCCAGCAAGAGCTACAGAAAGCTCTACAAGAAGGACATCTGTGTGTCCAATTTGTAAGAAAAGTAATACAGAAGATAAATAGGAGAGAGGTGCGGGAATGGAAACTAGGTCACAGCACTGTTCCACTACAAAATATGTTAGTGTAAAGCATGTGAATTCGAGCAGGTAGTCATCTATTTAAATTGAAACTGAAAGACAAATAGTATAAAAATAACGATATAAAGGTTTGAAGCACTGACTTTAATTTACCAAAAGAAAAGTCGCTGTAAAGAAAATAGCTTTATTATGAACACCAAATACATGGATATATGAACACTCTATTTAGCTCTTATGCAGTAATGTTTATTCAATACATGTGCAATAAATAAAATTTCACACTGTACTAGTACTGATTTTTTTTACAAGTGCCCCTTATTTAATATAAACTCGTATGGTCAGAGGAAGATTTGGTAAGTTAAGTATTGTAGCACGCAAAGTTTAGCTGTATACTTATATGCTTACATCATCCATTTTATATATTATGTGCTTGGAATAGTTAACACTTTCACCTTTCACCAACGTGGCCCGGTTCATTTCAGTGGCTGCAGATAAGATGTCTGGGGGATGAAACAGGTACTCATATTTCTCCTGTCAGCTCTATTATCATAGTCATTCTATTATGTGTTTCAAATGGGAAGGTGTTTGTCCTTGAGCGCTACTAGGTGAACAACCAATCGGAGTCCTGCTGTGTAGTCATATTGCATTCCCGGTAAGTGGTGTTTGAGGAGCGCCAGCCTAATCAATCTGTATGAAATACTATTCGCGCTAAGACAAAATTTCAGATTTTTCCAAAACTAATCCATGTGGAAGGTAGAGAGTAAGATATCTAAGATAACCATGAAAACTTCATAGTTTTAGCTCAAATAGTTTTTCTAATAGAAATAAATAAACCACTATTACCTGTATTATAACAATAATCGCGACGTAAGCACTGTATGAATACCATTACTGGTTGGCACGTATGCGTGTACGTATATTTGTAATTACTCAGAACTGAAACGTAAATGTTTGACATGACGTGATAAAAGAATTACTTTGAATAAGCCAATTCGAGCGAGAGGAAAGAATAAATTTCCTGCTGTCCTGGTAGAAGGTGTCTGGTCACATTATATCTTTCTTTATGAATGATTCGTAATCTCTATTTTCTCTAGAGAGGTCAAAGAGGTTGGTGTGTATGTATATACTTATACTTTTAATTACTCAGAACTGAAATTTAAACGACTGCATGACGTGATAAAATAATTACTGTGAATAAGTCAAGGTGTTAAATTCGAGAAAGAGCAAACACTTCATTTCCTGTTAGCCTGGGGAAAGCTGTATGCTTGTGTTTATGAATGAATGTTGGAGAGGAAGCGTTTATTTACTCTGGAGAGTTCAGATCAATAGCATTCAGTTCTTTACACAACAGTAGAGTAAGAGTTAAATAGTGCAATTGCTTCTTGCAGTGAATTTAGTGGTGAGTCAAAGAAGCAGGTATTGCGAAGTCAGGCTCGAAGTATTATTTTGAGGTGTACACACTCTTCAAAAAATTGAGCGATAAGGAATCTAAAAATCAGCTCGATTTCAAAAATGCTCAACGGCTTACTGCTGAAGCGTGTGGTGTAGGTAAAACAAGTGTGCCCCGCATTTGTGGAGGGGCAAGAAAATTTGATCCCACTGGTGCCCAGGTGTTTTTGTCACCCAGGAAACATGTTGGTCCTCCGAAGAGGGTTACAAATTTAAGTGACCTTGACAAGGACGTTGTACGTAGAACTGTGTTAGATTTTTATAACCAATGTGCGCTCTTAGAACCAAAATTTCATACACTGGGTCAACAAAATAGACTTTCAGAATTTTGAGGGGATTAGGGTTCAGGTACAGAAAGACAAATGATGGGCGTCAATTTTTAATGGAGAGGAGTGACACTGTTACGGTAAGATTAAAGTTCTTACGCAAAATGCATGAAATTAGATATAGTGATGCGAGACCTAATTTTTACTTAGATGAGACATGGGTAAATAAAAACCACACTCAAAAGTCAATCTGGCAAGACTCCTCACAAAGGGGTGGCCTAAAGGTATCTGTTGGAAAAGGCAGTCGGCTCATCATTTGTCATATCGGATATGCTAAGACAGGGTTTCTGCCAGAGAGAAAGTGGGTTGTTCTCTCCAAAAATACCTCAGACTATCACGAAGATATGACAGCTGACACATTTAAAGAATGGTTTCCTAACATATTCTTAAATTATTTAGAAGAGGGAAGCGATATTATAATGAAAAACGCACCGTATCTTTCGGTTATTGCAAATAAAATACCAAATTCGGCCAGCAGAAAAAACGAAATTGTTGAATGGTTACAAAAGAAGTGGAGTTGAATTTTCGGAAATAAAAACTAAAAATGAGTTATTGCAAAGAGTACTTCCGTTTAAACACACGGGAAAAGTGTATCAGCGGGATCAACTTGCAATTGAGATGGGACACGAGGAAGTACGCCTCCCACGATACCACTACCTATATAATCCAACTAAGTTGGTGTGGGCTCAAATAAAAAGGGGGGGGGGGTTGCAAACAGAAATAATACTTTTAAACTGACGGACGTTGAACGACTTGTTCACGAAGAAATTGACAAAAGGACTGGGAAAGCTGCGTAAGGCATGCAGAAAGCCCTCAATAAGACGATTTTAAGAAAGAGCACCTGACGAGATTTTGGAACCTATAATCATAAACTTGCAAGACAGACGATGAAGACAGGGATAATGACGAATTATCTCTTAACGGAAGTGACATTGACAGAGATATGGATGAGCCACTGGCAGTTCCTTTGGAATAAAAAACAGGTAATTCATAAATTATAATTACAGTATTTAAAACTATACATAATTTGCGAAAATGCATTTTCCAATTTTGATTTTGGCAACTGCATCATTGTAAACGTTTGTAAAATATAATCTGCTTATCCTTAAATCTGCACCAAGCAGATCTGCGTGTTGTATGAGTGTGCGAGAGAGAGAGGGAAATATAAAAGGAGTTAGGTAACAAGCTCGCAACGCTGAGTGTGATACGGCATCTGATTAGCTAAACTCCAGAACCCTTCCCATTTGAAACATAATAATTCCCACACTCATCCTTAATTATAGCCCAATCTCTCCAGGTAACGTATTGTGACTTTGTGGGTTCGTGAAATGAAAAGTCCAAATTCACCACTCAAAAATGTTCTTTATTTCCACCGACTTACAGTTTTACACTTGCCAATTACACAGAATTGCGTACTGCACACAATTACAATTCACCAGTTCGTCCGTTACAACTTCACTTGTACTCGCGATTACGTCAACTCCGATGCTCATACACAGTTACGTACAGTCTTCCGTTGCACAATCTTCTCGTTCATTAACACGTCACTGACCAACACTTACACCAAGAACTGTGTCTGTCTCCTCACTCACTGACTAACTGACTAACTGACTTCACTTCGCTCCGGCAGCCCCTTTTTATAGGAATATCGCCGCCTTCTGGCTTCCACAGGAAGGTTCCAGTAGATGAAAGATCCCGTAATTTCCAGAACACAGGTAGAAGAGAAACAGACCGCACAATCATGTTTTTTCCACAGCCATCCCTGTCAACACTATAAGACGGACGAGGGGGAGGCGTGGCTAACACGGACCTCCCCTGTCTTCCGCTCTCAGTTGTTTCCATAGGGTGTTCCAACGCCCGGGTGACACTGCTCCCTCCTCAAAGCTGTTCGCCCCGAACAGCACATCGTACCGTGCCAGGCGGTCCAGGTGTACCACCAGCATCTGCCCGGAGTCTGAGCCAGAAGTAGCGCTGCCGTAGTTTGTGAATCATACGGTTCGCTCCCAGGTGTCCTCCTGAAGTACCGGCGTGCACTTCCTCCAAGACTTCCGGGACCTTACTCCGGGGGAGTACCAACTGTTCTCTCTGTGCCTTCCCATCGGGTGACTCCCATACCCGGAACAGCACGCCCTCTCTGGTCTTCAACGAGTCCCATTGGGCCCAGTACGAGTTGTAGGTGGCGCTCCTCGGTGCGATGTCCTCCCAGGTTGGTCTTGTCCCTGCCTCCACTTCCCTCAAGAGTGGCCCCAAGTCTGCGTCCTCCAGCTGCTCCCTCCTCAGGCCTGCGCTATCCCAGCCTTCAGCAGGCACTGCCACAACTACTCGGACTGCTGCGGCACGCTCCTTCTCTTCCACTCTTGTGCACTGGACGCACTCTACTGGACAGGGTCTTCGGGACATGGCGTCTGCGTTACCGTGACTCTTCCCTCTACGATGTTCCGAGGTGAAGTCGTACTCCTGCAGCCTCTGGACCCAACGTGCTGTCTGGCCTTCCAGGTTCTTAATGGTCAATAGCCAGGTTAGGGCGGAATGGTCAGTCCTCAGGTGGAATGGCTGACCGTACAGGTACCTGTGGAAGTGCTCCAATGTCTTTACTACCGCCAGTAACTCCCGTCGGGTGACACAGTAGTTCTTCTCTGCCTTGGATAGCGTCTTGCTGCAATGGCCGCTGGCGTCGGTGTCCACAATGAAGGCGCCACCTGGTTGTGGGAGACCCAAAATTGGAGCATTGCACAGGGTTTCCTTCAGGTGCTGGAAAGCGTCTTCGGCGTCCTCCGTCCACACATAAGGTCGATGTTCCTCTGTCAGGCGGGTGAGGGGTTTGGCGATGTTGTCGGTCTTTTCCTCTAAATCATTAAGGCGGTCGTACACTTGACCCATCCGCTTGCCCAGATTCGTGACGTCATCCCTCACGCCGGCCAATCGTTCCTCAAATTTGGCGGCGAGAGCCTCGTTCGCCACCTTCATTTCCGTGGCCAGACGGTCGTTCGCTGCTCTCATTTCTGTGGTTAACTCGGCCTTCATTTCTTCCTTCTTCTCGGTGATGTTGTCGTTGGCCGTCTTCATTTGTTTCAACTCGGCGGTGATGTTGTCGTTGGCCGTCTTCATTTGTTTCAGTTCCGCGGCCAGGTAGTTATTTGCCGCGTCCGTTTTCTCTGTTAATTCGGCCATCATTTCCATCATCTTCTCCAAAAAAATTTCCAATGCCGCGTCCATGGTTGTAATGTTCGGTGATGTTATCTTCCCGCTTCCTGACACCAGTGTGACTTTGTGGGTTCATGAAATGAAAAGTCCAATTTCACCACTCAAAAATGTTCTTTATTTCCACCGACTTACAGTTTTACACTTGCCAATTACACAGAATTGCGTACTGCACACAATTACAATTCACCAGTTCGTCCGTTACAACTTCACTTGTACTCGCGATTACGTCAACTCCGATGCTCATACACAGTTACGTACAGTCTTCCGTTGCACAATCTTCTCGTTCATTAACACGTCACTGACTAACACGTACACCAAGAGCTGTGTCTGTCTCCTCACTCACTGACTAACTGACTAACTGACTTCACTTCGCTCCGGCAGCCCCTTTTTATAGGAATATCGCCGCCTTCTGGCTTCCACAGGAAGGTTCCAGTAATTGAAAAATCCCGTAATTTCCAGAACAGAGGTAGAAGAGAAACAGACCGCACAATCATGTTTTTTCCCCCAGCCTTCCCTGTCACCACTATAAGACGGACGAGGGGGAGGCGTGGCTAACACGGACCTCCCCTGTCTTCCGCTCTCAGCTGCTTCCATAGGGTGTTCCAACGCCCGGGTGACAGTATACAAACTGAATGGAATTCATACTAGCACCACGCTACCGAGGCGGGCATAGTCCTACTTGGTGATGTATTAAAGTGGTAAAACCGATACTTAGGATGTAGTAAATACTTTCTTACCGCTCTGGTGGAAACAGATGTTTGTATTTTGAAAGCCTGGAACCCATCCACCCGACTATCCCTTGTGGTAGATTTGTTTATAGGAGAACTATCGTGTAAGAACAGCAAACAGGGCCATTTTACTGCTACATAGATCTCTCAGTGGGTAGTACCTAGGTATAATAGCTTTTCTTTATTTTTGCACGTGTTTTATATATTTTATAACGTTTTAATTAACTCGCTTCCTTGTCCATCTGTCTGTTCGATATTAAGTTCATAATGGATTTTAAATTAACCTTCCGTTCGAACTGAGACTTCGAAATTTCAAACGTATCACAGAGCTGGATTACAATGCAGTATTAACTCACCTTTAAATAAAGAACCTCAAACAACAGTTTATTTAGAAAAATATTAGAAAACTTTCATTTTAATTAAACTGAGCTTTTCATGAGGTAGCAACTTGAAACTTTAAAATTAGCTCAGTTGGATGCAATGCAATATTAAGTCACTTTCCAGAAAATACACCACCCTCAAATAATCTTTACATAGAAACATTTTCGAAAATGCGATTTTAATTGAACAAAAATCTCGATGAACTTAAGATTTTAAAATTTAAACATAGCTCAGAACTGGATAATAACGCAATATTAACTCAATTTACACAAAATGCCCCATTCCAAACAGCCCTTTACAAACAAAATTTCTCAAAAAATATATATTTTAATTAAACAAAAATCTCGATGAGCTAGAGGCTTAGCTAATAACTGAATTAATAATGTCATATTAACTCACATTCAAGAGAATCCCGCGCCTCAAACAATCCTCACATACAAAAATTTTCGAAATATTCTCTTTTAATTAAATAAATTTCTAAACGAGTTGGAGACTAGATTGAGAACTGGATCACAACGCAATATTAACTTACTTCCACGAAAATCCTCTACCTTGAACTACTCTTTACGTAAAAACATTGTCAAAAATTTCAATTGTAATTAAGAACTAAAGTCCCGATGAGCTGGAGACTTAGCTCAGAACTGGATGATAATGCAATATTATCTCGCTTTCGGGAACATCTCTCTGCCCCAAACTATTTTTAAGTGGAAAAAATTTCAAAAATGTTCATTTTGTAACGATTTTGATTAAACTATTCTATGTTAAATATATTTTGACAATAAATGAAATGTATATGTTTTATGGTCTGAAACAGCCTATGTATCCCTTTGAAACCTTAAAAATAGCTCAGATGAATGAAAAATATACAGAAAGGTAAGTGTCTTTAGTTTTAAGTATTTAAATAAAAATATAGTATAGCACTTCTTCAAACGGACTAAAAGCATAAAATAGCTTATCTTAGCCCCACAGAGATTTATTAAACCCAAACATATTTCTATCCCCAAAAAGATTCACCCCCGTCCCGCCTGGCATTACTTCCAATTAAGGGGACCCTACTGTATTTAGTTGCTAGAAACGACAAAATGTGATTATCCATATGCAAATAGCAGAAAAAAAGAAATTAATTTAATCTCAGTTTGAGGTTTACAAGTCACCTGCGCAACGTCAGGTTAAGCAATCAATAAATCCTAATCAGTTATATGTGACCTCTGAACTTATTCTCTCTATTTAAATCAGAAGTTTAAATGGAACCAACTACGGATGAGAAGTATATCTGCTAATGTTTCGTTAATTTACTAATCAAACCTTGATGAAGAATGACATAAAACGCGTCAATGTAACCCGAAGTCATCGGACCACATGTTAGAGGACCACATTAAAATGTCACAAACATGTTGTTTGTGAATGCTATGTGACTTCGACAACCCAGTTCCTCTCAGGTCATTTGCGGTCATCTGCCATCAATTGATTTGTATTGCTTCTTCCTCGGTTCAAAGAACTGTTTCCAAATACGAATTAGACCGTGTCATTTAAGTGAAAAAATCTAATTTGCAACATTTTTTCATTATTTTAATAGCTGTTCTATAAATGAGATATAAAGCTATGTAGCCGCATTTAATGACCACAAAGATTCACCAATTTCCAATATGTTGTTATTGCCTCATCTAGATGACAGTCTGAAATGTTATTGTACAATATTAACATTTTCCGACGAGAAACAAAAGAAGGGCGCACTAAATTAAAATTGTTTGAGCCCGCCCCGGTAGCGTAGATGCAGTTTAGAATGTAGATACCTCATATATGTACCAAAGGAGACAGAGAGAGACAGAGACAATGAGAGCGGCTTTCTTAATGCAAAGTTAAATAATAATTTGGATTGATAACATTTTCTAAAAACCTTGTTATACCTTTGAAAGATTTTTTTTTTTTTTTTTTTTTTTTTTGTATACATCTGATTTGGTTTTTGGTTATGTTTACACATCTTTACACAGCAAAATATAACATTTCCTAATATATTCTCTTTGATCCTGAGGATCACAAAACACATTATTTCCTGTGAAATCTCGACGACAAAGTTTTGGATGGAACACAATACTTCCTCTAGATAGTATAGAAGGTAAAAGATTGATCCTTTGCAATCATATGACCGTTTCCTTTGTAGAAACATTTACTCCTCTAATTACTACATGTTAATCGAGATAAAATATATTATATTACTAATAAATACGAGGGGAATACGAAAATATCGGTCAAAGATGTTCAGCTTGTTAGGTGCTGGCTTCTGATCCCAAAGTCACTGGTTCAAATTCCGTTCAGGCCAAAGGTTTCAACTATACTTCAAAGTGACAGCCGCATTTTTTGCAGATTTACTGGCATATAATAAAAACCTTCTGTGGGAGAAAATTATGGTATACTGGCGGCGCTAGTATTATGCTCTTGGAATCTCACAGCGTCGTTAAAAAAAGGACATAGGAAAATAAACAGGCTTTAAGTGATAGCCATATCTTCTAAGAACTGGTCACTGTGTGATGACTTTGAAATTCCATGTTTTCTATATGGAGAAGACATTAAAATATACAAAAGGATTTCACATTTGAGAAAAGTTTAGGTGTTAGCAAATTCAAGCAAATAACAAGAAATGTCTCCGAAATGGTTCGTTCCACGATAAAGGAAAGTATATAACATAAATTGAATTAAGTGAAACGTAAATTTTTATAGTAAGTTCTTTTCTATCTCTTACGTCTTACTATTGAAGAAAAATTCATCGATAAAGAAGAGGACTTCTGAAGAAGTCACAGAAAATTCAAGAACACATTTCATTTGTCATGAAAGTAGTTTAAATATGTGATATTTTAAACCATTGGTATGACTCGTCAGAGACACTCATGAGAAAATCAAGGTTTCCGACAAATGTTCCATTTAAAGGGTATGAAGGGGAAGATTTTGAATGTCTTCAATTCGCATCCTTAGAAGATAGCGAAGTAAATACCGAGTTTGGTATTTGACCAATGTTTCGTTTTTTAGTAATACTGTGCACACATACACACACGCACACATACATACACGTATCTTTTTCTAAAAGCGTTTCTTTTTATTCAGGGAGTCTCAAAACATGTATTTTCAGTGAAAATTTAGACTGTAAAGTTAAATAATTCAATTCATCGTCAGAATAGCAAATCGGGCGAAGTGGCGACCCGAATTAGAGAGGCTACGGGTTCAAATCCCCGGGGCTAACTGAAGGTTTTATCGTGGTTTTATTGATCCAAATTTTCATCACATTTCTTCTTCACCCCGTATTGGTCTGACCACCCGTCCTATGTATGACCACAGTTTACTTGCCCCTCGAAAGTTTAGGGACCCAAGGGGAGGGATATAAGTCCTACAAAGAAGAGGGAAATCCGCTGAAATGTGTAGTGTTTAACGCCCGCTTCTACTACATACGGCACCGCAGGCGATGACACTGATGATACGTGAGATGAAGATGGAGCACCGGTGGAATGAGATGGCGGGGGAAACCGGAGGTCCCGGAGAAAACCCGCCCCAGCGCCGTGTTGTCCACCACCAATCTCACTTTGCGGTCGCCTGGGATCGAACCGGGGCCGCACTTCTGAGAGCCCAGCGGTCTAACCACTGAGCCACGGTGCGGCCCGAAATCCGCTGAAGGAGACAAAACAGTTGACGAAAGAGAATACAATTCACCACTAAGGAGTAATCAGAAGGTCAAAAGTAATTATAATTTGTAGTCTGAAGTGCTCACTCAAACACACGATTACTTTAATCATTACAGCACAAAGGGCATGATATAATCTGTCTAAAACTAAAACGATCCTTTTGTGAACATTTGGGAGGAGAGAAAGAGCGAAACAGGGATACTTTTGCGGAACGTTCTAAGGCTGCTGGTCGGTGGTTCCCGCCGGAATCATGAATTTTCCTCCACCAATCAGTCACCTCAGAGCGTTCCGTTGTTTCTCTCTTTCTCGTCTCCCATATGTTAACCACCATTGACAAGTAACATTAAATAAACAGCTCATTCCTCCCCTCAGCACTGAGTTGCAGTTCAATAGGTAAATACTTGATCGCACATGAGATTTACTTGGGCCCGGAGGTAAACGGATAATCCGGAAACGAACTATCAAGTGAAAACAAACTGAATAAGACAGTGAAATACAGTTTACTGCAAAAGCGAAAAGAAAATAATTTAAGGCCGTTCACATGAGATAAGCAATACCTCACACAATTTAACTTTGTTATTTTATGTAGCTTGAAGGCTTGCGATCTCTGTGTACTATTTTCCTGCTACTTACAAGGTTGCCCTAGCTTTATCTTCGCTAATAGAAGCCTTTCAGATAACGCACTGATTACTCCACGTGGACATTACATCTATCTGTCGTTTGTGATTCCTGCGCATTCCACTGGCTGAAGTGTTGCGTTCATTGATGCTTAGCACACGTCCGAGAAGAGCAGCAGTACCCTTCACTTTTCCGAGAATATCCAGTGCGTTATCTGAGATGTCTGCATGAGCACAGGTAAAGCCAGGGTAACGTTTTGAGTAGCACGATAATACCTGTGTGTGAACATTACACCATTATAAATTATAGTGCATTTATCAAAGAATATACAATTTTCAGGATGAAAAAGTAAAAAAAAAAAATGTATCCAAATTACTAATGTTTTTTTCTTTATTTTACTTCGCTCTAACAAGGTGTTATGGTGACAGTTCTCTTAGGAAGTAATCTGATGACTCTATATGTGGCATACAGCTAGTTAAACTTCTAGGTCTCATCCATGTACCATGCCTACAGAGGTCTTAGCTGTGGTCTACTGCACATCTGCTTCTATACGTGACGTACAGATGGCAGAGTCCTTAGTGCCAGGCAACAGCAAATCGGCTTCTGTACAAGAACTTCCGACGGCAACTTTGTCATGTGTCCATAAAGACCTTAGAGTTGAGCAGCTATACATCTGCTTCTATAGGTGAGGAGCAGATGGCAACTTCATCACGTTTCTACAGACACCTTAGAGCTAGGCGGCTGTACCTCTGCTTCTAAATTACTATGCAGGTAGTGTTAGGGTGGACAGATGGTAGAGCATTTCCTGTTACTATTTATATCATTTTAAACCTAAAGTGAATCTTAAATAATGTGTTTAATTTCCAAATCTACATTTACCTCGGTGCCTGAGGGCAACCATAAAAGAATTCCAGTCAGATTAGTCAACCAACGGGATTTAACCCTGGGGCCTCCAGTACTCGAGTCACAGACCTGAGCTATTCTTCTCGGTAAACGAGGTTCACGATCAAAGCTTTTTAAACTGAATGCCTCCAGGGTTTTTCCAAGAGTTGTAATTTTACACTTTCTTGTCAAAATGATGCCATTACTTCTAACGCCTTTGAATGTACAGAAAGCAAATAAACACATGTTCCAAATGTCACATGGTTTTGAACAATGAAATAGAGCACTGCGAAGTCCGCAACATGTTTAAAAGCAACATGTAAATAAAAATATATACGAGGCCATAACTCTTACACGCCTGCCTCGGTAGCGTAGATGGTAGCGTGTCTACCTCACGTTCAAGAGGTCCCGAGTTCGAATCTCGGGCAGGGTGAGTTACCTGGATAAGGTTTTTACGGGGCTTTCCCTTATCCTTTAAGACGAATATCGGGTACCCCTAAGCTCCATGTACCCTGGGCTCATTTGAGCATCGTTTCACGCACTTCATTCACCGTCCGATATGACTTAACGTTGGAGGACGTAACATTACAACAACAAAAAATAACTCTTACATTGTGGGCTCCGTGGACTGAGATGACAAATGAAGAAGACGTGGGCAAGAAATGCCACGAAAATTTCTAAAGTATACTATAATGTACTTACAATAATGCAGGTTATATATCGTAGATAATTTATTGGTGTTATTTTCTTAATCTTAATCTAATTATACGGACTATCGACCTAAAAATACAATGTAAAATTACTTAAAGAACAAAATTTCATTGTACATTGTTATATGTATCGTGATGCTGATTATTAAATTACTTCGCACGTGATACATTATCAATATTGTGACAAACTTACAACATGAAATTATGCGAATCTCACTTTATTTTTTAACAAAACCACTTACTTTTCACTTCTATAAATACCCAGGGCAATTACGCTAGTGTTAATGGCTTTTTTTGCCAATTTACGTCCACCAACGTTAAGTCTTATCGGACGGTGAATGAATTGGGCGAAATGGTGCTGAAATGGGACCAGGATCCATGGAGTTTAGAGTTACCTGACATTCGTCTAGAAGGATAAGGCAAAACCCCGTAAAAACCCGGAGAAAATTCTGATTTCTGCACCAACTGATGAACAAGGAATCCAAATATATTTTAATACTGCATAGGCAAAGTCTAAATGCAATAATCTGAGGGCCAACGATGATTGCATAATATCAATTTACTTACTATCATTCTGAGCAGTCTAAATTCATCTATACATATGGTTGCAAATAGGATGTAAACCCGGGATAGATTTATACTATTGGTTGTGAATAGGACTGTGTATACTTAGAGGGTTTACAATCTACTCTGCAACCGGGAACGTAGCTGAAAAGATAGGGGATCAGTTGGTGGAACTAAATGGGAGAGGGAGTTCATAGTTAGGTTAAAGATAGATAAATAGAGACAACACAAGGTTCTATAACATGCCAATTTACCATAACCTAAAGAATAGGTCTCAACACAGGTCATTCCGGAAGTCTTGAAGAAACTTGTGGTGAAATTTTGTTAACAATTACATTAGTCCATCAAAGACCCAGCCGGGCTTACCTTGGAGATGTGTTTGTATATAGCTGAGGATGCAAAATGTAGAGTAGCCAGCAATAGTCGGCGGCATGATGAGCCTGAATTTAGGACCAGCGTAAACTCCGGTGAAGTGACCTGCCGCATGTTACCTGAACAAATGTCCACCACAACAATCCCCAGCATAATGACCAGCATGAAGTCCTCCCTAAAGTTCACGCGTGCGCTAATTCAACCAAGCTTAAATAGGGGTCCTATCCAAAAATGGCAGCTACTAACCCAATGAGCAATTCCCGCGCTAGCATTGTTTGTCTCTCAAATACTGAATCATATTGTGCAATCACTGTTTACATAATTGAGAACGAGTTGAGAGCTGTCACTGGCCACCTGTGTATTGTTTCCCTTGATCAGCAGGATGCGTGATTCACCAGTCCAAGATACATGTCTTGTCAATCAGCAACATTTAAGCTTAACCATGGACAAACAGCTTTGCAAAAGTTCAAGGCGCATAAAATGAATATTATTGCAAATTCTAAGTCTTGCTCAGCCTATAAATGCAACAATATTTAGTTCCTTGAACCAACTTCCCATCTAGACAACACAGACTCAGGATACAAAGGAATCCCCTTACCTAAATGATTTTCATCTAAATATGAACGATACACGTGTATGATTTTCCTGGTCATGTGGAAAAAATTCTTCGTCATTAAGACAACGGTCCTAAATTCTTTCAAATTCTTTTGTAAGACTTCACCACAAAAACTAAATTTATGGGCCCAGCAAGTAATGTGAGTCAAATGTTCTCCAATAATTCCCTTTGATAATTCACAACATTCTATCATATATGCAGAAGAATCAGTGACAACATATTTCACATTTTCATTAACAATTTCAAATGTATGCAAAGTGCTCAGGATTGCTTGAAGACACGTCCTGCTGTTTGCGGAAGAACACAGACAATATAACAAGAACATCTCCTGTTGAAATACTACATCTTGACTTTCAACTAATATTGCGAACACACAACGCCCTGCTGATTCAGTTTTATCACGTAAAAATGCCAAATCCTGTTTTCCTTGCAAATATTGTTTAATATTTACTCGTATTTCATGTGAGAAACAAGGGACTTATACTATTTCACAGGAGAGAAAGTCTCCGACGGTTGAGACGCAGGGAGGTTGGCGTAGGATCCCAAAACCTCCCTGGACAGTTTTATGACACCCCATATCAGTACAGTTACAGACCATTCAAAAACATTCTTACGGCTTCTACTTTTGTGAATGAATCTTCTCGGTTTTAGTGTATAGAGCGAATACGGCGCATGTTTTTTAACGGTCTGCTCCTTGTGTAGCAGAGGTTCTCTGCCACACACATTAGCTGTCCTTGTCCCACTGTGTAACACAGGACATTTCTTACAGGGAACTTCTTTGCGTTGCTGGACTATACCTAAGCCCCAAGTAGGGCATGCCCAGGAGAAAGGATGAGGCTAGATAAGACAGAGGGCGGCCTCCCAAGGAGCCACGACAGTGCAGAGGGAAGGGTCCCTACATCTTTTTATTCAGATGAAAACTCTCCCCGGCAGGACAGGACAACGGACATCCCACCCTACTGCGGTACGCAAACAGTTCCACTACGAGAACTGAGTTCGTACACCGGAAACAGTCCTACCGGAGAGGAAGTGGTTTCACTCACAACATATCATCCTGCTATGCAACACCGAGACACCCGCCGACACTTCTACCCTCAAACAGACCACCAGATGAATTATGAGATTTGATACCGTCGCTGTTAGGCATAACATTTGCGTAATAACCACTAAGGTCATATTAAATGCATAATTAAGGGCGGATAGATACCGCAATATGACTTAAGCTAAGTTATAAAAAATATAGAGGATAATGATTAAATATAAAGGTGCAGAAACTAAACAGGCAATCCCAGTACATATATTTTATTGCAAGCACGTGAACCCAACGTGTAAAGAGAGCCGGGAAAATGAACACTTACCCTCACAGGAATTTTCCTTGTGTTGAACCGACAAAGGGACATTGTTCGAGAATCGCCCGAGGGGTAGACCCAAGGGACAGCGAGTCATCTGCCGATGCATTGGTCTGCACATGATACGTGATGAGAGAACAGACCCCGGGGATTTAAGATACCCATTTACAAACGTGCTTCTGCATTAATTACCTAGACCGTTGGGAAGTGAAAGCTTAGTGGAATACATGCTTCAGAAACTAGAAATTGCGATGAAATTTAAGAGTAGCGATGAAGCACAACCTATAAGAAACGAGTAACAGGTTACATGACCTCTAAAGTGTCCAAAATTCGGCGAAAGGAAGGGGAAATTTGTGCAGTGGCGACGTTTGATGTTTGCTAGGGAAAACACTGTAGTGGCGAGTGAAGGGCGCAACAAGTACGGAAAGTTCATTAAAGTCCGTGTTCACAAATGGACGGAGCAACACATATTAGGTGGTTATCGAACACTCTGTGTTAGCGAGTGAGAGAAACTGCACACATTACATCATCATTAAGATTTTACTAAGCTCTGTTGTTGAATAATCCTCCGGAAATACTATATTGCGCGAAGTAATGCTCTCGACGTCCAGGAACGACAACGCGTACACAGCTACATACACCACTCGGCGCGTCCTAGTAACTTACAAGTTCACTCGCGACTGTGATTCGAACTAGCCGTCATGTCCCGCGCACAGCACCGGCCAAATACTAAACCTCGCGCCTAATGTGCGGATATCATCAACACAACAGTGACGAGTGGAGAGGGCGACTTGTATAAATAAACTTGACATTCACTTTTTTTGGTGTCTTCTGTGTGATAATACCCCTACACTGTCAGGACGCACCCACTCCCTGAAAAACCCAAAAGAGAGAATCCATGCAGAACTACCCTGAGAAAAAAAAACCCGACCTGTTGTAAACCTCCCATTCTTAGCCCTCACCCGTACATATCCTATTATATGAGGTTTTGAATTCCGGGAGGGCTTAACGAGGTACTTAACGGGCAAGTACCGTCTCACATTATAATGATATGAAATGATAATGGAAATGAAATGCAGGGATATAATTAACCTACCCAGCATTCGCCTGGCGATACAGGAAAACCCCCGAAAAATCCCATGGGTCAGGTATATAGGGTCATAGAAAGTGTTCCAGGCAGACCCAAAAGAGCAAGATGGCTGCCATGCACAATCTGTATATTTAGCGGATTTAGACAGTGTTTAGGCAAGTAGTCAATCCTCTTATTTTGCTGTAAGTTATAATGCTGTGTCTTGAGGTATGATCAGGGCTTGTCTTGAGCTATGATCTGTAATATTTATTTGGCAGCGTTGAATTGTTTAACATGTAAACATTAGCCTTTTGTGTCTCGAAAACAATATTTCAAATATCACTTTGCATGTATGTATTACACAATCTGTACTGTATTTATTCCTTTGTCCCTCTTATTGGAGGACATAAGTATTCGAACGTACCCAATCGAACAGAAAGAAAGCTGTTTGGACGTACCCTACACGCCCCTACCACATAGCAGTTGTGTTTATGCTATGTCTCGAGACAGACTGCTCAAAGTTATTCAGCCGATTGTGAACTCACTGGTAACGTGGGACGTAAAGGTAAGGAGACAACGGTGACAGAGAGGAATATCATGATAAATATGTACAAACAAAACAAATCTCTCTCTGAAATTGCCAAAACCATTATCAGAAGAAAAACTACAGTGTTCTGCATAATTCGACGCTTCAAACAGACAAATACGGTTGTAAATAAACCTAGAAAAGGCGCTCCTTCTAAACTCACCACCAGAGACAGGAGGCAAATAACAGAAATGGTGAAGTAGTATCCGAGAGTCACTGCATCTGAGATTAGAGGATACCTTGAGCAATGTTCTGGCACTGTGGTTCACACTAGAACAGTTGAACGGGTTTTAAATAGTACTGGGTACAATGCCCGGTTCCTAGGAAGAAACCATAAGTTAATAAGGTGAATAAGAAAAATCGTATAGAATTTGCTAAAGAGCATGTGGTCACACCAATAGAATTCTGGGTTAAGGTTCTCTGGTCGGACGAGATCAAATTCTGATTATACCAGAGTGATGGACGTCTTAATGTGTGGAGACTGCCAAATACAGAATGGGAACCTAAGAACATGCAAGCTACAGTGAAACATGGTGGCAGTAGTGTGATGGTATGGGGCTGTATAGCTTAATCTGGCTTTGGGGAACTGGTGTTCATAGGCAGGATTATGGACAAATGTGAATACAAGAGGATTGTTGAAAACAATCTTAAAAAGAGTGCAGAGAAGCTGGGATTAGGGCATGATTATCACATCCAGCAGGACAATAATCCGAAGCATACTGCAGAAATTGTAAGGTTTTGGATCGTATACAACACTCCTCACACTTTGAAGACACTGCCCTAATCTCCAGATTTAAAACCTATACAGAAAACCCGGAAGGAATTCCAGGAGCGTATGAGGAAGCATCACATCAGAAGCAAGGACCATCTTAAAGAACTTCTTCAAACACAGTGGAGAAATATGGACTCTGCAGTCACTAAAAAACACATACAGACAATGCCCAAACAATTATCAGCAGTAATTCAAAGAAAGGGGATGATAACTGAATACTAGCTGTCATCTGTTCGAATACTTTTGTCCAGACGTAAAGTGCCCGTTTTATTGCTCACTGTAGTGCAAATTATTTTCAGGTGCTATTTATGAGTTTATATGTTTAATGGAAAACTGAAGTTTACTTTGTACAAGTTGTGTTTACGTATGCTTACTCTGCGTAGCTTTAAAATAATATAAGTAATAAAGGTGTTTACGTTCGTATATTTATGTCGGCTACTGTACATATCATCCTGCCATGCAACACTAAGACCCCCAACGACACTTCTAACCTGAAAGAGACCGCAGATGAGAGATGATATGATACGATAATGGAGATGAAATGGAGGGACAGTAATTAACCTAGCCAGCATTCGCCTGGCGGCACGGGAAAAATCCCGAAAACCCCATGGATTAGGTAGGTCGGCCACGGGAATCGAACCTGGGTCTCCCAAATACGGACCGCAGACGAAACCGCTCGGCACACCATATGAGCGCAGGGACAATATAAGAGCAGCAATTACAAATCATACGCAAAAGATTTATATGCGTGTGAATGTCTGAAAACATGTAAGAACAAATTACCGAAAGGTTAGTACCTACTCATAGTGCATGTTACTGTCACCCGTAAGTAACTTGGGACTTTAAGGACAAATAACTTCCAGTGTAAGAAATAGGGCGGGAAGCACGCATAGGTGTGATCCGGGTCCCCAACAATATAACGGACCCACCGTGTGCCATGTGCATACACATATACATTGCATATATAAATAAATGTCAAATATTTTTCAGGACATGAGAGAGCTTAAGCTTTCATGGACGAAGTCAATAACTACAACAGACCGGAAATAACTTCCAGACAAATGTATATATCACAAATTGTATGTTTTAATGACATCTATTTTGTTATAAAACATCTTGGTGTGTGCTGGTGAAATTTTGTTCAAAACCTTGTGTCTTTTTGTTATTGTGTTTACACACGTATAGGCAGGCGCATGCCACTAATCCGCCCACTTTTTTTTTTTGACGCAGAACAACTAAATACGTATATTTATAATGAACACCTTCAAATGTTTGTGGAGAATGATATACTCTCCCTAATTATTGGAGAACAAGTAAAAGTATTGGATATACTCATTGAATTTTGAATTGTGCTGAAGTACTGGAGTGCCTTTTTTTGTAATTTACGTCCTCCAACGTTAAGTCATATCGGACGTTGAATGGAATGCGGGTATGATGCTCAAATGAGCCCCGGGTCCATAGAGCTTAGAGTTACTCGACATTCGTCTTTCAGGATAAGGGAAAGCCCTGGAAAAAAGCTTATCCAGGTAACTCACCCTGACCGAGATTCGAACTCGGGACCTCTTGAACGTGAGGCAGACACGCTACCACCACGCTACCAAGGCGAGCATTGGATTGCTAAGTGGAATAAGCGTTATTAGGGATTGAGCTCACTAAGTGGCCCAATCCCTTCCAAAAATTGATGATGGATCAATAGCGGAATTGTAGTAAATAACTTGATTCTTACTTTATTTGAAGCTAATATAGGAGACATTTATTCGCAAAATACATTTTTTATTTCTCATTAATGAACAAATCGCAAAGATGTGATATCTGAAACTACTCCATTTCTATGCATTTTTTAATTTATAAACTGGTAACACCTATTTTTTTACAAATTTGCTTTCCTATTTTAATATTTCTTCCATTTCCATAAACCAAAAGTTGCAGATAACATAGTGCCGCCATCTATACTCCAACGAAGTTCAATTAGTTCGGGCGTTTTATCGCTAGAGTGGAGTAATGGCTATCATATCCCGAAATTGTTCTGCTACATTTCTTTTCGGAGAAAAATTCTGTTATTTTTCTTTTTCAAATATGAAATCTTGCTGCAAACATTTCTTTTCATAAGGAAGCATAGCTAATTCATACAGTCTATATTAATTCACTGTATTTATTGGATGTGTTTTTACAAGTTTCTGAGTTGTAAAGAGTCTTTCGACCCCCGTTGATGGCATTGGCATTATGATTACCAATTTTGTAATAAGTGCTGTTTCTCGGAAAGTGTCGCATATATCTTTAGTCTGTGCAAACAAAGAGAACGGCATTGCTCCAGCGACAGCGCAGTTCTGGCCTTGAAAAACAAACCTGAAATTCACTTTTTAATGTTATATTCAAAGAATGTATCTCAATGGTGACTTGAGATATATCTTAGGAAAATTTATTTCATACAAATGAAACTTATCAACGTGAATGAGTCTGCAAGCTATTATGTGATTTTGAAACTGGAACCTGATTTCGATTCCTACGAGCATTGTGTCACAATCCTCCAAAACTTCTTTGCTTAGATCACTTGGTTCCTTTCTTCTTTTAGTAGGTGGTTAGTACTTTTGACACTACTTCTCTGAAAATGCCATGAATTCCAGCTCCAGCAAAATTTTATCAATATTTTCCATATAATGTTTAGCCTTGACTGCATCTAAATTCCTAATCTGCACTTAACCAAGTATAACTTCAACTTGGGACATGTTTCTGTGAGAAATGTTAGCCAGAAGTGAAAGATTGGTTCACTCAGAAGATAGCAGCAAGAAGAAGCTTAAGAGATCGTGGTCACTGATCGAATGATTTCATCTACCCAAAGACCACAGCAGAATAATTAAACTGATATTAATGCAACAGTAACAGCTGCTCATTTTCCCCTGACTTATTGCTGGAGTATAGTACAAGGAGATTGTGGGTTGTATAATTCGGATGGTAGGAGAGAATTTGAATATACATATATGATATATAATGAACGAATTTGTTATTATTTACCTATAGTTGTGACTAAAAATTGGCGTTACTAGTGTTGCTAAGGCAGTGTACTTTTGTATTGTCACCCTGGTGGTAGGCTCGCGAAGGATGAAAAATGATGACCGATCGTTACCGGAAGTGAGACACAGATAAGAGTAGTTGTTAGAGAGAAAATAAACAGTTTAAGGTTAGCTAGCAAACTGTAATGATGACGACTGTATTTGCTAGGAGAATAAAGTGCAGTTTTTGAGTTTTGTAACCTGGTTTTATCATTTCAAGAACCCACAAGGTCACAACTGGTGTCAGGAAACGGGATAACAGCATCACGGAACATTATGCCCATGGAATCGGCATTGGAAATGCTTTTGCAGAAGATGAACGAATTAACAGCGAAGTCGGAAGCGGCAAATAACAACTTGGCCGCGAAGATGAACGAGTTAACAACAAAAACAGAAGCGGCAAATAACAACCTGGCCCCAGAGTTGAAAGAAATAAAGACCGAATTGACCACAGAAATGAAAGCAGCGAACGACAGTCTGGCCACGGAAATGAAGGAGGCGAACGAGGTCCTCGCCGCCAAATTTGAGGAACAGTTGGCCGGCGTGAGGGATGACGTGACGGAGCTGGGCAAGCGGATGGGCCAAGTGGACGAGCGCGTCGAGGACCTGGCGAACCGCTTCAATGACCTAGAGGAAAAGGCCGACAATAGCGTCAAGTCCCTGAACGCCATGGTGGAGGACGTCGTCGGCAGGAGACTGAAGGATTTGAAGGCTGACGAACCGGGACGCGACACAACATCGGGGCGCGTCAAACCTCCGAAATATGACGGCGCGTCAAAATTCGAGGTCTTCCGCCGCCAGTTCGACACAGTGGCCAAGCACAACAGATGGTCACCGGAGGAGGAGGCCACACAGCTAATAGCCAGCCTCCAGGGACGGGCCGCGGAAGTCCTAAACGCGGTGCAGTCGACGGTGGCGCCCAAGGACATCTGGGAGGCCTTGGAGAATCGCTTCGGGAACCACCGCTTAGCCGCAGCATACCGCAGCCATCTAAAGGCAAAGTCGCAGCAGCCGGGGAAGACGCTGCAGGAGTTCGCCATAGCGATCGAGCAGCTGGCTAGCAAGGCCTTGGTTGACCTGCCACTGGAGTTCGTATCCCGGGAAGCTGCCTACAATTTTGTCGACGGGGTACGGGTCACGGAGATTCGTCAGCGCCTAATGCTCGGCGATTATAAAACCATCCACGAGGCGCTGACAGCGGCATTAAGTATGGAGGCGGCCAAGGTAGCATCTATCCCGACGACGAGAACGAGGAGTGTCCGCTACGCCGGAGGCAGAAAACCAGCTGTGGGACGCTGGCGAACACCTAGTGGTCTGTGTTGGGGGTGTGGACAGCCCGGACACTTGCAGAGAGACTGCCCACACCAGTAAGGGCAGCGGGAAGAACGAGTAAGGCCCGTCGTGGAGAGGGGCACGTCGGCGCCATTACCACCATCCCCTCGAGTGCATATCCGTGCCGTCAGCCGGCGGATGGATGACAACCTCATCGCGGACGGTTGGGTAAGAGGAAAGCCGTGCCACGTGCTGGTGGACACCGGGGCGGCAGTGACCATCATCAGACCTGACGTGGCGAAGGGTTTGCCGACGAGGAAACCGAGCCCACCATACCAGCTTGTGACGGCATCGGGCGACACCATGCCTGTGCAGAAGGAGGCCCTGCTGGAGCTGAACTTGGGACGGAGTGCCGTGCGTCTGTGGGTGTTCGTCGCGAAGGTGGCTGAGGAGGTGATTCTGGGACTGGATGTCCTCAGGAGCCACGAGGCGACGGTCGACGTCGGCAGGAAGGTCCTGAGGCTCAACGGAGAGCGCCTTGGAATTGGCAGGGTCGTCTTGAGCGAAGACGTGGTTGTCCCCGCGAGGAGCGAAGTGATAGTGACGGCGCGACCGGAAGGCCAAACAGCAGGTGGGGTTCAGAGGCAGCAGGAGTACGACTTCACCTCGGAACATCGCGAGGAAAGATGTTGGTGGTACAACTGGATCGCCTGGCCGGCTACGAAGGCGCTGTTCGGGACGACCAGCCTTGAGGAGGGAGCAGTGTTACCCTGGTGGTAGGCTCGCGAAGGATGAAAAATGATGGCCGATCGTTACCGGAAGTGAGAGACAGATGAGAGTAGTTGTTGGAGAGAAAATAAACAGTTTAAGGTTAGCTAGCAAACTGTAATGATGACGAATGTATTTGCTAGGAGAATAAAGTGCAGTTTTTGAGTTTTGTAACCTGGTTTTATCATTTCACGAACCCACAAAGTCACAGTATTATACTTAAAGAGCTTCATATAGTCGAAAACAGAATACACTTAAAACAAGGAATCTGTAAAAAAAGGAAAAACAGAGAAAAGAGAATTAAAAATGTGAAGAATATTAACGACGATGATGCTGCCAATGTAAAATATCAAATTAACTGCACTCTGATGCTGAAACAAATGACGCATGAAATTGACCAAAATGAATAACGTATTACAAAAGCTACAAACGCAAAAACAGAAATGAAATTACCAAACTTAAATTTGTAGTGAAACATAAAAATCAACACGCACCATCGTTTGTTTGTTTATTTTGAAAGAAAGAAAATTCTAACACATCCAGAGAAACAGCGAGGTTAGGTGTGAAAAATGCTACAAAAATTGTGCAGTCAAATATATCTTTATAGCAATAGTATAGGACAAGTATCGGAAAAGTTTGATCTCCAGATTTCTATATCTTGATTTCTAGATAATATAACAGTAAGTAATGTGAAGTTTATGTTCTTTGGAAATATATGTACGGGATACTCCCAAGTAAACGTTAATTTCTTGCAGTTGTCTGATATATATGCAATGTGCACAATTAAGCTTGGTTGCTATTTATGAGAGATTGTGGTTACAGTAAATTACAACAGCATGAATATTTTAGTAAAACCAAACCACCGTTTTATTTCTTTGGTGTAACTGATGCATGGTCATTTTACTATGATTTTATTTCATATTTAACTTAATAAGTAATAGAGACTATTTGTAACATAGCCCTTGATTCTGCCTTTCTTTATTCTTCGATTATGTGGTTCATTCAGATGGAAGAGAGGATATGTTGTTAATGATTATAAGTGACCTTTGAGGTTATGATGGGCCTAAAGGGAGTCTGGGATGCTTGTAGGTTTCCCCGGGGTCAATGTCATATTTCTCAAAGCCTCGGATAAGTTGACTGAAACTGTAGGGAAGGCAGGACTAGAATGTCTGAGAGACCTTTTGGATATATTCATTTATTTTGGAAAATGATAAGTCTTAACGGATATTTTCATTAGGAATGTACCACTTGGAAGTTGTTGCTATTCGAAAGTATCGGTTCAGAAGGATTTGAAGCTTGTATATTTATGCGTAATTCTATGATAAAGTCATTATCATAGTATTACAGTGTAGTCAGCAGCCATTAGCAATAAAATAAACCAATATTATGTCTGTATGAAAGTCGCTAGCAGCACTGCCCACGTGTCTTTTGAAGGCTCCTTCAGTAGGTAGCAAACGTTCGTACAGGTGGGCTTGAGGCAAAGTGTGAAGCAAAATACTCCTATAGCCTCACGTGAATTGGAACGTAGTTTCTCCAAATATAGGAACATTCTGTCTCACAGTTGAAGAGGGTTCCAGTTTGATAACCTAAAAATACACATTGTCATTCAACGCAGTTGTATTGCTGATGTAAACTAAGCCTCAGGTATGAATATTTTATGTCTCTTAATTATTCTTTTCTTAACTTACAATAATTACTCTTCTCCAATTTAGCACTTTTTAAGGCTACACTGAAAATTCACCGTAAATGTTGAAAATCATGGCAGCTTTTGGTAGGTTAGGGTGTGTAGTAATAGATAGCGTGCTATTTTTACCATTTGCACTATTTTACACTTTTCAGTATAGAAAATGCCTTACAAAGTATTTCATTTAACTTGGTGAAACAGGATAGGTCCAAGTGTGTGAGGTCTGGCGGTTTCCGGTTTTGAACAGATATGACCACAGAACCCAGCTGCGCCTCATCTTAAAAATTGCCAGATATGTCATGGGACCCTAGCCTCTGGACCTGTATGTACTCTGGGGCAAAACACAGCCCCTCAATAAATCCTTCATCGTCAAACTGATCGTTAAACTAATCTGAAAGAGGAAATATTCTTGTCTGTCCTTGAGCACTGCCAGGTCCTGACCAACATCGCATTCCCCTTAAATTGGGAGTGATGCGCTACCAAGTAAATCCGTGTATTAAATATTTTTTTCGCTAAGAACATGTTTAAAGTTACAACAAAATAATAAACGTGGGAGGCAGGGAGTAATGGTTGTCAAGCAACCGTCAAAACTACGTCTTTTTAGAGCAACTACTTATTAAAAAAAAGAATAATTAAAATGACTAAGTCTACGTAGTCAGACGTCTGAACACCACGAAATTCAACTATTATTAAAGTGAACTGTGTGTTTTAACCAGACGTACATGTAGTGTGTAGTAATATTTTTGTCTATACGTTATTTATCAGCAGACCTGAATTATGTGACCTATAAGGTATCAACATATGCAGGGGCGACTTCTAAGGTAGTGCCGCTGTGCCATGGCACCATCTGTATGAAAACGAAAGAAAGAGAAGTGTATAGGAATTGCGCAAAAGGGATTGTTTCTGTGTATCTGCTCCCTCGTATGAATAGGTGCGTTAAACGCAAGCGCTCTGTCCTGATTGTTGTCCGTGGCTTGGTGCCGATTCCTGTACGGACCATCTACACTCATAAGCGCCTGTGTTAAGGGCTAGGATGTCTGCTTATACATGGCTTCTTATGGGAGAAGGTAGTGCCGAGATTTCTGAGGCACATAACTTACGCTTTATCCGCTAGGGTTCAGTAAAGCACGGGACTTCAGATAACTGTCTCTCTGTCGCGAAATCGTACACGAACACTTTTTATCATATTCTCCATGAATTGTATTATCAAACTTTTACTTTACACGTTACAGCTATACGTAACAGGATTACGGATGTATTAAATATATATTTCCTTTTCCCTGTACGTTCTGTTTGGTAGAGTATATTATAAAATAGGGTGGATTATTGATAAGATTACCTAAATCATTGGAAATTGGTACACATATTTATATTTTAGCAATCCTTATTTATTTACGTTTTTATTTATTTATTATTTATTTATTTATTATTTATTTATTATTTATTTATTATTTATTTATTATTTATTATTTATTTATCATTTATTTATTATTTATTTATTATTTATTATTTATTATTCAATTATTCATTTATTAATTCATTCATCCATTTATTTATAACACCGTCAATACAATGCCTCACCGGCCGCCCCTGAACATAATGCATGCATCTATAAGCTAATCGTCTATTAAATATGCTCTCAAGGCTTTATAATATGTATTTAAAATTGAGTACATAAATAAATGTAAGAAATTGTATATAATCTTGTAGTAATCAAATAGTATCTTAAACACAGGCACTCATTAATTAATATTTATTAGTTCTTCAGTCTGTCTTAGTGTTAGTCGTCTTATTGCATGAAACAAATTCATATTTGTCACGGTTTTCTGGAAGAAACTATTTTATTCTGTCACTTGAAATGTTACATTTCTAGCAGCTGTTTGTAGATCTTGCCTAAGCTATAATTTTTTGTTGCAGGCCACCTACAATGGTACAAAAATAATTTTTTACTAACGTAAGGCTACACTAAAAATTCGCCGAAAATGTTGAAAAGCATGGAATTTTCTTTTCTGGCATTTTGGTAGCTTAGAGTATGTAGTAATATGTGACATGCTATTTTTACCATTTGCACTATTTTTGGTCATCACGTGACAATTTAAAGAGACCTCCAACAATCATTAGAAGTAACAATCCTTACTTTAAAGTTAATTTTCTGAGGAACTTCATTCTAACACTTTTCAGTATAGAATGCCTCACGCGTCAAAGTTTTTCATTTAAATTGGTGCAACTTACACGATAGGTTCACAATACGTAAATAACAAACTTCACATTCCCTTCCCTCTTTTTTTGCTAATGCATATGTATTGAAAATTATAGGGTGTTAAGGAATTTCAAAATTTTGAGAGCTAACACATTTAAACTATTTCAGAACAAATGGTACAAGTATATTCCAAAAAATAAGAACGTGGGTCTTTTAAAATTGGTCTGTACTAGCCGTAAACAAAAATTCAACTTAAAAGCACAAATTTTTTGACGCGTAGAACATTTTATATAGCGAGTAAGTTTTACAATATTTTTACAAAAAATAATTAATAATTAATGAACAGTTTGTGTAGCAATTTGAAGATTTGCACGCACGTTTAAAATTATACTCTAATTATGTGGCTAAATGTTCATAACGATAGGTTTATTATTATAGAATTTGGAATTTTAAGTGTAGCTTTGCCTTATACTTACAGATTCCATAAAGTGCTGAATAAAGAAGTAGACGAGATTATTATGCAGAAAAGATTAAATTGTTTATGACCAATTATTAATTGTTAATTAAAGTTTAATTATCAATTAATATAATGAATGGACCACGAATGAATGTATTTTCTTTAAGTGAAACATAGGGCCTTCTGAACCGCGCAACCTCGAGATCCGTAGGCATCGGGTAGAGGATCAGAGCTTTCCTGATCAGAGAGATTCCTGGATGAGTGATCAGCCCAACGCCGAAGTGAAAGTACGAGAAAGATGAGGTGATAGGAAAGATGATGGTGGAGCAATCGGTGGAATGCTGGTGAGGTAAACCGGAGGACCCGGAGAAAACTCACCCCAGCGCCATGTTGTCCATCACAAATCTCACTTTGCTGTTGCCTGTGATCAAAGCCGGCCCGTCTTGGTGAGAGCCAAGCAGTCTAACCACTCAGCTATGCTGAGGCCAATTAATATAATGTTTAGTAGATTCATTAACATATAAAGGTCATTTTTTGTCTTTTAGGTCATATTTAGGCTATTTTAGGCTATAAATGCATGCATATTTTCCATTTTAGGTCATAAAAATCCGCCCCTTAATTACGAGGGCTGTTCAATAAAGGATTATTATAACTTTCTTACGGTCATAATTTTTCGCACTAACATTCAAGCTTATTACATTCTGTTAGCTTAATGTGAAACAAACACGCCGTAGTAGTTTCATTATTGGTACTCCTGGTTTCCGCCTGTGAGAACCAGGCAAGCTCAGATATGTTCAGTATCGCCTACCGCTGCAATGGAGGCATCATGCAGTTTAAATTGATGTTAGAGGAAGATCCGGAGTTTCTTTCAAACGTAATCACTGCTGATGAAACTTGGCTACATCATTTTGATCCTGAGAGCAAACACCAAAGCTCAGTGTGGAAATCTCCTTCATCCCCAAACCCAAGAAAAGCAAAGCTGGTTGTTTCTGCTGGGAAACTTATGGTCATCTCATTCTTTGATATCTATTCATGGGATGGTTTATCACCATGTTGTACCTGCACACACCTCAGCAACTGGATAGTACTACAGAGATGTTCTGAAAACAGTGCAAGTCCATATCAGGCGCAAAAGTCCACGTTTCCGTGAAGCAGGCTGGATGCTGCACCAAGATAATGCACGGCTGCATTTTGTCACCCAATTAGCGGAAAGCACAACCAACGACAGCTGAGTAAGGGGCCAGAGGCAGCCACGCCACACCCACCCATCAGTCTCTGTCACTAACTGAGGGAATGGTTAGGGAAATGTTACTTGTCGCTGGCCGCCTCTTTCCCCCCTTCCACTGCCATCAGGAACCTTCGCGGTAATTCATCATGGAAACTAGAGGATTCGAGAAGACGGCGATATTCCTATATAAAGGACTGCAGCGAGTGAATTGAGTCAGTCAGTCAGTTCTTGGCGAGCAGCGTAAGAGTGCAGTGCTAGCGTACGGACGAGAAGACGCAGTGGTTAAGCACAACAAATGGTCGCCAGTGGAGGAGGCCACACAGTTAATAGCCAGCCTCCAGGGACGGGCCGCGGAAGTCCTAAACGCGGTGCAGACAACGGCGGCGCCCAAGGACATCTGGGAGGCCCTGGAAAATCGTTTCGGAAACCACCGCTTAGCCGCAGAGTACCGCAGCAAGCTAAGGGCAAGGTCACAGCAGCCAGGGGAGACGCTGCAGGAGTTCGCCCTGGCAGTTGAACAACTGGCTGGCAAGGCCCTAGTCGACCTCCCACCAGAATTCGTATCCCGGGAAGCTGCCTACACATTCGTGGACGGGGTACGAGATACGGAGATTCGTCAGCGCTTAATGCTCGGCGATTATAAAACCATGCACGAGGCGCTGACAGCAGCATTAAGGATGGAGGCGGCCAAAGTAACAGCTATCCCGACGTGGAGAAGAGTGTCCGCTACACCGGAGACAGAAGACCAGCCGAGGGACGCCGGCGAACACCTAGTGGCCTGTGTTGGGGGTGTGGACAGCCCGGACAACTGCAGAGAGACTGCCCACACCAGGAAAGGCAGCTGGAAGAACGAGTAAGGCCCGGCGTGGAGAGGATCACGTCGGGGCCATTACCACCATCCCGTAAAGTGACACTGCGCGCCGTCAGCCAGCGTATGGATGACAGCCTCATCGCGGACGGTTGGGTGAGAGGGAAGCCGTGCCGAATGCTGGTGGACACTTAGGGCAGCCGTGACCATCATCAGACTTGACGTGGCGAAGGGTTTGCCGACGAGAAAGCCGAGCCGACCATACGAGCTTGTCACGGCATCGGGCGACACCTTGCCTGTGGAGAAGCAGGCCCTGCTGGAGCTGACCTTGGGGCGGAGTGCCCTGCGTCTTTAGGTGTTCGCCGCGAAGGTGGCTGAGGAGGTGATTCTAGGACTGGATGCCCTCAGGAGCCACGAGGCGACGGTCGACGTCGGCAGGAAGGTCCTGCGGCTCAACGAAGAAGAGGTTATGCTCCGTCAACCCGAAGAGCGCCTTGGAATCTGCAGGGTCGTCTTGAACGAACACGTGGTTGTCCCCGCGAGGAGCGAGGTGATGGTGACGGCGCGAGCAGAAGGCCAGACAACAGGTTGGGTCCAGAGGCTGCAGGAGTACGACTTCACCTCGGAACATCGTAGAGGGAAGAGCCACGGTACCGCTGACGCCATGTCCCGAACACCCTGTCCAGAAGAGTGCGGCCAGTGTACAAGAGTGGAGAAGGAGCGTGCCGCAGCAGTCCGAGTAGTTGTGGCAGTGACTGCGGACGGCTAGGATAGCGCTGGCCTGAGGAGGGAGCAGCTGGCGGACGCAGACTTGGGGCCACTCTTGAGGGAAGTGGAGGCAGGTACAAGACCGACCTGGGAGGACATCGCACCGAGGAGCGCCACCTACAGGTCGTACTGGGCCCAATGGGACTCGTTGAAGACCAGAGAGGGCGTGCTGTTCCGGGTATGGGAATCACCCGATGGGAAGACGCAGGGAGAACAGTTGGTACTTCCCCGGAGTAAGGTCCCGGAAGTCTTGGAAGAAGTGCACGCCGGTACTTCAGGAGGACACCTGGGAGCGAACCGAACGATTGACAAACTACGGTAGCGCTACTACTGGCTGAGGCTCCGAGCAGACGCTGAGAGATGGTGCCGTCAGTGTCACGTATGCGCGGCGAGTCGCGGCCCCCAGACTAGGAGCCGGGGTCGCATGCAGCAGTACAACGTCGGAGCGCCATTCGAACGGATCGCCGTTGAAATTGCTGGACCGTTCCCAGTTACCGACCGGGGCGACAAGTACCTAATGGTGGTCGTGGACTACTTCACCAAATGGCCGGAGGTGTATGCCATCCCAAACCAAGAGGCAAAGACAATCACGGGCTGCCTCGTGGAGCAAGTGTTCTGTCGATTTGGGGTGCCGTTAGAGCTACACAGTGACTAGGGTACCAACTTTGAGTCCAACCTAATGAAGGAGGCACTACAGAGGCTTGGGGTGAACAAGACCCGCACGACGCCTCTACATCCCCAGTCGGATGGCATGGTCGAAAGATACATCACGACCTTATAGGAACACCTGAGGAAGTTCGTGGCCAGCCATCAGCGAGACTGGGACGTCAAGGTGCCACTGTTCTTGCTGGCCTACCGCTCGTCTACACACGACACAACTGGGATGACGCCAGCGAGCTTAATGTTCGGCCGAGAGTTACGCCTCCCTTGTTACCTGGCTTTTGGAAGCCCTCCGGAAGCGAAACAGCCAGCAACCGAGTATGTGGAGAACTTGGTGGACCATCTCCACGACATGAACGAGATGGCTCGCCAGAACATCCAAAAGGCGAGCGACCGCATGAAGAACAGGTATGACAGGCAAGCCAACAGCCAAGGGTTCCATCAAGGTGACCTGGTCTGGTTGTACCGTCCTACCCGTACCAAGGTGCGCTGCCCGAAGCTCCAGCAGCCATGGCAAGGACCGTAAAGAGTGGTGAAGAGGATTAACGACGTGGTCTACCGCATCCAGAAGGTTCCCCGAGGGAAGATGTTGATGGTACACCTGGATCGTCCAGCCCGCTACGATGGTGCTGTTTGGGACGACCAGCTTTGAGGAGGGAGCTGTGTCAACCAATTAGCGGAAACCACAACCAACGACAGCTGAGTAAGGGGCCAGAGGCAGCCAAGCCACACCCACCCATCAGTCTCTGTCACTAACTGCGGGGATGATTAGGGAAATGTCACTTGTCGCTGGCCGCCTCTTTCCTCCCTTCCACTGCCATGTGGAACCTTCGCGGTGATTCATCACGGACACCAGAGGCCTCGAGAAGACGGCGATATTCCTATAAAAAGGGTTGCAGCGAGTGAATTGAGTCAGTCAGTCAGTCAGTCAGTTCCTGGCGAGCAGCGTAAGAGTGCAGTGCTAGCGTACGGACGAGAGGACCGTGTACGTGGATCGGAGGATTATACGTAATTGCGAGAGCAAAGTGGAATTGTAACGTACGAACTGGTGAATCGTAATTGTGTGCATTACGTAATTCTGTGTAATTTGCAAGTGTTTAACTGTAAGTCGGTGGAAATAAAGAACATTTTTGAGTGGTGCAATTGGACTTTTCATTTCACGAACCCACAAAGTCACAATATTGTCAATTTTGTTGCTGAATATCTTGCAAAAATCAACGTGAGGTGCATCGCTCACCCCCCTATAGTCCGGATTTAGCCCCATGTGACTTTTTTCCATTTCCTAACTTGAAGAAACGCCTTCGTGGGAGGCATTATCCATCATCAGAAGCGGTGGTGAAGGCTGCGGAGGCGATTTTGAAGGATCTCTCAAAAATGGTTTCCAGCATATCTTTGAAAACTGGCAGAAACGCTGCGACAAGTGTATCGCAAACAGGGGAGACTATTTTCAGAAGGGCCATCAAAGTATACGGATTAGTAAAGGTACGTTGTCACAAAAAGTTGTAATCATTCTTTATTGAACAGCCCTCGTATATAGCTTTCTCAACTATACCTAACTCTTATAGAAAGCAGAGGAAGTGCTACACTCCAAATAAAACTTACATATTTTCATTTCCCTGAATAAACTGGTTCTGAACTCAAATAAAATCGGTGTTAATAACCAATGTAATTTTGCCCCTCAAGGCATTTTTAGATAAAGGATAGCTAAACCTAGTACCGAACTTCAACATCTTCCAAGTATTGCTACAAGAGACATTTCAAGAAAGCTACACTCATAATGCTGGCACATAGTATAGAACTGTCCCTCACATTTTTTGTTATGGAAAAATTACACTGTTACATTTTAGGAAATATGCATAGGTAAAAACCTCTCAAGAAAAGCAGAATTCCGGGAAGAACATAACGTTGCAATGCGTTCCACCTCCCTTTGAAGCAGAGTAACAGAGTTCACAAAGAGATAATGATGTCAGTGCACAAGGATGGAGAAGTTCTACGATAGAGTTTCCACGTTCTTTCTATCAGGAGTGCATCAGAGAAGTGAAAGTTTATGTTTCTATTTCTGCAACTAAAAGTAGAGCTAATGCCAATTAACCTAATTCTATAAAATATGAAACTGAGCAAGCTCTATATTCCTTTGTAAAATGGCATTTTCTGAATCTTTTGTTTCTGGTTTCCTAAGTACTTGGTACATAAAGTAAGCACCAAAATGTTCGTTATGGAGATGTCGTTCGATAGTGATGTTCTGAATAAAAATAAAAGGATAGGAACAGAAGAAAATTACTTTTAGAGCAAAAACAAGTTCAGGTGACTGAGTGTGTGTGTGTTTGTGTGTGTGTGTTTGTGTGTGTGTGTGTGTGTGTGTGTGTGTGCAGGGGGAATGCCTCAGCTCAAAAAGGAAAAGTCCATTAAGTGAGAAACTTGTTTCACTCCTGCGACCCTGCAGATTGCCACAAGAAAGTTTTCCAGTGGATCTCCTACCCGGGCATAACTTTTTTGTAAAAAATGTTTCATTTTACTTGTTAAAAATAACTATTATTATTTTAAAACACATATATTACTTCTTTTTATAGAATAAAATATATATCTTAAACATTCAACCTGTGAGATCCTCTTATTTTTGAGTGATTGTTGCTATTTTTACTGGTAAACTAAGACAGAGAAAATCTTTTCTACACAAAATAAAACAGAGTTTATGGCAAATAACTTTCTCCCTTTTGTAGTGTTTAACGCCAACTTTTACTACATATGGCCACGCTGATAATGCATAAAATAATAATGGAGCAAAGGTGGAAGGAGATGCAGGAGAAACTGGAGCACCCGGAGAAAAACCGCCCCATACGCTGCTTTGTCCACCTCCAATCTCACATGTGGTCGCCTGTGACCCATAGAAGTCCTCCGTTTAACTCAACTTGTTCTGTGATTAACCCTTTTGTAGATATCCTCATAGCAACCATTTGTATTTAAGCTTCCAAGAACTTTGATTTGCTAATGCTGGTGCTTTAGATAACATTATTTACTTAAACTGTTAAACAACAAGTTTACTTTAGGATAATATGTTTGTACTATAACATTTCTAAAGGATATGGGCGCAATGTTAAAGGGCGTTTGTTATTCCGTCTATAAAAGCACATTTAATAAATAATTTTTAGTTTAGAACCCAGGGATTCCCTTAGCGATATTTTAGTAGGTATAAAATATTAGCATTCACGGTGCTTTTATTTATAAGTTCATAACAAAGTTCTAATTTCTTTTTTAAATGATTATGCATCCTGGTTTTACAGTGCAATATTTAATCCTCAATATACCTATAGCAATTACCCCTATTTAAAGAGTTATCTTAGCCAATAATACTTCAAATAGGTAGACTACTAAATTTATTTCCGTTATTTCCTTTAATAAGTTTTATTAAACTGTCGTATATTGCTGTTCCTTATGTTAGCTTGTGTACGCGAACAATATAAAAGACAAATTATCATATCTACATTGTAATTAGTATAAATAATGAGGGTTGTTAAAATCCTAATCAGTATAAGGTTTTGTAACATTCATTAAAAGAAATAAGTATAAAAGTCCTTTTTAGAGTGTTTTACTTTCCGCCTAAACATCGTCCTTTAACAGAGTAATTAATGTGCTATAAATCCTTATAAAATTAAAATTTAATAACAGCCCTATAGGTGTTCCTGTGTGAAAGTGTAATACCTCCTCACATACACACTCCATGTCCTTCTATCTCTGTCACGTGTTTTCCCACATTAACAACTCCTACTGGTATTAATAACACAATAAAACATGCGCTCTTATAGTGGCTACTTTACTGATATTAATACTTATCAAACATTGCAATTACCCCTAAATATTAACAGTTTTGTACTCTCTGTATACTTTAATCCTTTCCTTCAGTTTATGTATGAGGTGATTAGCATGCGTTTATCAATAGAAGATAAATAAGAAGATAAAATGCAGAAAGGAAACGAGGATAGTCCAATGTTTAAAGAATAAAGTAATCAATAATTATATTCACATTAATTATACATTAGAGACGCCATAGCGATTTCATATAACACAGGAGTGTGTCTCCTGTTATATGGAATACTTATAACAAATACAGGCCACGCCTAGGCTCAGTGGTTAGACCGCTTGGCTCTCACCAAGGCGGCCTAGGTTCGATCCCAGGCGACCGCAAAGTGAGATTTGTGATGGACAACACGGCGTTGGGGCGGGTTTTCTCCGGGACCTCGTTTCCCCCGCCATCTCATTCCACCGGTGCTCCATCTTCATCTCATGCATCATCAGTGTCACCGCCTGCGGTGCCGTATGTAGTAAAAGTGGGCGTTAAACACTACACATTTCACATTATAACAAATACAACTATTTGTGACATCCAGGAAACAAGCGGAAGAGTGCTTGATGTGCTTCCTCCGAGCTGGTGCTCCGACGCCATAGGAGTAGACAGGATAACAAAACACCCGAAGAGGTAATAATGTCAGTACACATGGACGGACGAGATTTGCGGTAGTGTTTCAACATTTTCTGTATTGGAAAATGAAATGTGTAGTGTTTAACGCCCGCTTTTACTACATACGGCACCGCAGCCGGTGACACTGATGATACATGAGATGAAGGTGGAGCACCGGTGGAATGAGATGGCGGGGGAAACCGGAGGTCCCGGAGAAAACCCGCCCCAACGCCGTGTTGTCCACTACAAATCTCACTTTGCGGTCGCCTGGGATCGAACCCTGGCCGGCTTGGTGAGAGCCAAGCGGTCTAACCACTGAGCCACGGCGTGGCCTTCTGTATTGGAAGTAAGTACATGAGAGAAATGAAAGCGTATTTTAGTATTTCTGTAACTAAAAGTAGAGCTAATACCACCAAAGTTTAGAAAACAAAAACGAAAAAATGCAGGAACCGATGGAAAGTTTTATTTAGGCACATAAAAGTTCCATATCGAGATTTCAGTTGAATAGATGTTCTGAGGAAAAATATTCAGATTGAAGAAGAAAATAAGTTTTTTGTTTCCTTTTTTTTCGCGATTTCTTGGTAATCTTGCTGGCTAATCTTAATGAAGCATTAAAACTGTAAAAGTTTAAATATCCAGTGAAGCTCAGTACACATTCTTACATGTATCTGTGTATTTTAATACTTTCTCTGATTTATTTATCACTTGATAAATATGCGTACCGATAGAAGATAAATAAGCAGATAAAAGAGCACAATGCTAATGAACATAATTTAACTTTTAGCAAATAATGGATTCAATCAAAATAATATTATTTATAATACACGCCATAGTGGTTCAGCGAAACACGGAAATGTCTGTCCTATTTTTTATGATTCACTTACAGCTTATGCAGAAGTACTTGTCACTTTCAAAGAACCCGCCTCGTCAGCGTAGGGGGTAGCATGTCTGCCTCACGTTCAAGAGGCCCCGAGTTCGAATCTCGGTCAGGGTGAGTTACCTGGATAAGGTTTCTTCCGGGGGTTTCCCATAGCCTTTGAGACGAATGTCGGGTAACTCTAAGCTGGACCCTAGACTCATTTGAGCATTATATCACCCAATTCATTCACCGTCCGATATGACTTAACGTTGGAGGACGTAAATTACATTAAAAGAAAAACTTTCAAAGAAACACGTACAACATATTTTGACAAGAAATGACGAATTCCGAGAGGAATGCTCAAAGTGTTTCCAGCGGTTGGTCTTCATTCAGACGGAATAGGGCAACAGAACATTGAAAGAGGTAATAATACTACTGCCAGTTGGATAGAAGCTTTACAGCAGCGTTTTACACTTTGATTATATCAGGCGTGCATCAGAGAAATGGAACTGTGTTTTACTATTTATACACTTAAAGGCCTTTGAAGTCAATGCTAATTAACGGTAATTTAGAACGAAAAAGAAAGAATAATTTCAGGAATCGACGAGAGGTAGTATTTACACGCATAAAACTTGACAGGCAGTTTTCAGTGGATACAGATATTCTGAGTAAAAGTATGGACTGCATAATCCAGAAACAGTCTGTTAATTGACAAACTTATTTAACTTCAACTTCCACGAAGTACGCAACAAGTACATTTACAAATAAATCTCCTAAATAAATTTACATATTAAATGGAAAAGGTTTCATTTTATTTCTATTAATATGTAACTTGATTAATGAAGTTACATGATAAAACACATATCTTGTATACATGGCCTGTAATGTCCTCTTAATTTAGAACAGTTGTTAGGTAACATATTTTGTCTGGTAAACCCTATCGGATAATTTAAAACTTACTAAAAAATCTGTCACACAGTTTAAAAAAGGGTTAATGCCAAATAAGTTTCATGTTGCAATCAACGGCTTCGGGGTTATTCTTTCTTAACAAAGATAATATGCTTGAGTTTTCAGAAACCTTATTCTATTTTCTAGCGCTAAGAAGGTCCCTTAAAAATCTTGCAATTGGAAACATCTCTATTCAAATCGTGGGTTCCACTATCCAGTTCAAATGTTTCTTTTCCTCCCTTCATTTTTTCCGTGGTTTTACTAGGTCTTTAATCGATTCCTGCGTTTGAGAACTTTACTGATAGTTTTTTCTATCGTCCCTCTCATCACTAAATTTTTATGACGTTCTTCACTTCCACACTAGGCAGGGTATTGATTATCCATTGTGGGTAACCTTTGCTCCTCGGATGGTTACGGTCACAAGACATTTGTCTTTTAAGTCATTAGTATTGTAATACAAGAGTAATACGATGAAGAACAACCCTTTTAAAAGCTGATTACGATGCTATATACCCTGACTTTAAAGTTGGTTCTTAGTTTGCTAAATGAGAAGTTTAATACAGGTTCTTTAGGTATTTCTACGGTAAGTAGTAATACCCTCTCACACACTCTCTCTATGTCCCTCTATCTCTCCCATGTTTTTTCATACAACTTCTTTGTATTGGTATTAATGAAACGTGCTCTCATGGTAGCTACTTTATTGATATTAATACTTATCATAAAACATTATAATTTATCTCTAAACATTAAATCATTTTTGTTTTCGCTGTATATTTTAATAGTTTCCCTCATTTTATTTATGAGACTATTAACATGCGTTACCATTAGAAGGTTAATATGAAAATAAAATGCAGATTCTTGTGTAAATGATGCAGTCATCACATTCAATGAAGGGATGCTGTTAGAATAAGTGTACTGAGTAAAATGGGAATGATTATTGGGTATAATACGTGTCGCTATGTGCGACAAGGATGTGTAAGGCAGATGAGGTGGCACAACATATTATTCCTCAAGAGGCTATGTCACTAAAAAGAAGAAAAAGGAACCAACCATAACCAAGTAGATGACACAGAGAAGCAGTTTCTGAAAAAACTAAAATTTTGTATACAAATGCACCAAATCTCATAAGTAATTGATTGACAGTAAGAGCTGACATTTTTACCACACATTTGCATCTCAAATGGCTTGTTTTTTTTTTTTTTTTTTTTTTTTTTTTAAAAGAACATTTTATGTACATGGATTAAGTTATGTTTTGAAATTTAAAATCCATCATTATTCGATAGAATTTTAGGAGCTTTATTTAAAAGATATTAAATATATAGTTGCTGAGGCAATGAGTCAAACATTATAACATTGGCAAGATTGGCATTTCGAATCCCCTTAATAATGAATGAAATTCAAATTCATTAGTTAGAGCGCTGTGCTGGTTTTATGAAATACAGAAGTGTTTCTCCTATTTTATGGAATAATTATATATTAAGTACGAGTATTTGTGAGTTTCAAGATATAAGTACTGGTTTCTCCGCGATAAAAGTGAATTTCGGGAAGAAAGCCCAAGTAAAAGGCTAATTGCTTCACGCTGTTCTCATTCGCTGGTGCTCCATCTGTGTTCTGAGCAGACAGGGTAACAGAACATACAAGGAGGTGATAATGTCAGTACATGTGCACCAAGATTTCTCACGGGCTGGCCCTGTAGCTCAGTCGGTAAACCACCTGCCTTCCGTGCTAGGGGGCCCGGGTTCTATTCCCGGCGTTGGGGTGGGGATTTTTCTCCAACCAAGATAATTCCTCATCTTCCCCAGAGTCTGGAAGTATGAATGAGAGTATGAATGCGTGCGTGATCTAATGATTAAAACCGAACGTTTACGAGTTAACATCTTCAGCGTGTTCCAAAGGAGAACAGCCGCCGATATGACCATTGTAGTTAAAGGCGGGGTATAAATGGAACAAATAAAAAAAAAGATTTCTTACGGTAGCAAGCTTCAATGCTCTGAGAAATGAAATTTGTTTTTTACTATTTCTACGAATGAAAGATAGAAAACGGAAAAAGGCGGAGTCAGTGGGAAGATGTATTTAGCCACATAAAATTTTGATATCGAGATATCAGTGAACAAAAATATCAAAATTGAAAAAGAAGATAAGTTTTATTTTTATCTTCTTTGATTTCTTGGTAACGCTGCTAGTTAGTCTTAATGAATTATTAAACCCCTTTAGTTTAATTAACCAGTGAAAGTCAGTAAACATTTTAATATGTAACAGTATTTTAATACTGTATCTGAATTATTTATAAGTTGATAAGTATGTGTACCGATAGAAGATAAATAAGGAGATAAATGGGTAGAATACTAATGAACCCAGTCCTCTTTTTAGACAATGATAAAATCAATCAAAATATTAATATCAATTATAATTACACGCAATAGTGGTTCCGCGATACACAGAAGTATCCGTTCCATTTTTTGTGAAACATTTATTTAGGTATAAGTATTTGTCACTTTCGAAAAAGAAGTACAACCTTTTTCGATAAGAAACGGACAATTCCCAGAAGAATGTTTAAAGTGGGCGATTTAGTTGCGAATGGTGCTGGTGCTGGTGCTGTTGTTTGGGTTCGCTCTCGCCCGCTCACTCGTCGTGCTGGCTGGCTGTATTTAGCCAGAAGGTTTTTGCTGCGTACCCACCCGTTTTGTGTTTAACCGCAGGTAAAGTTTGTTCGGGATGTTGTAGGGTGGCTGGTGGGTTTTTAGATTGGAATTAATTTATAAGGATACAGTAATTTTACCTCGGGATTGAGAGGATAGGATGCAATTCCTAGCACCCTGGTGTTTTGTTTTAAGATTGAGGTTGGTAATTTCAAAAAATAATCGAGTACATAAAATGTTTTTTTTTAAAATAAACAAGCCATTTGAGATGCAAATGTGTGGTAAAAATGTCAGCTCTTATTGTCAATCATTTACTTTCTGAGGTTTGGAGCATTTGTATACCAAATTTTAGTTTTTCAGAAACTGCTTCTCTGTGTCATCTACTTGGTTATAGTTAGTTCCTTGTTCTTCTTTTTAGTGACCTAGCCTCTTGATATATAAATATGTCGTGCCACCTCTTCTGCCTTAGACATCCTTGTCGCACATAGCGACACGTATTATACCCAATAGTCATTCCCATTTTACTCAGTACACTTATTCTAACAGCATTCCCTTCATTGAATGACATAACTGCATCATTTACACAAGAATCTGCATTTTATTTTCATATTTACTTTATAATGATAAGGCATGCTAATAGCCTAATAAATAAAATGAGGGAAACTATTAACATATACAGCGAAAACAAAAATGCTTTAATGTTTAGAGGTAAATTATAATGTCATATTGTTGTATTACGTAAGCAAATGTTTATGACAAATATTAATATCAATAAAGTAGCTACCATGAGAGCATGTTTTTTTAATACCAATACCAATACCCAAGCGCCTCCTAACGTCACCATTGACGAGAAAGGGAGGGGGAAAAAGTAACCTAAGTTAGTGCGGGAGAACGATTAAATTTCCATCAAATAAACTTTTTCAAGAAAAATTTATGTGCCCACTGATAAACAATTTGAATGTAATACACCAGAATTATTCTTTCTGTTTTTATCTCTTCTGCACGTTGTTTTAAAGTCTTATTTATTCAAGATAAATATTTGCAGAGATAATTGAATTTATATATTTCCTTGTAAAAATAAAGGGAACACAGGAGCTTTAAGTGATGGACTGGTCTTCCAGAAGTCCTGATAGAAGTGTTTTTTTAATGGTTGCTCTTTAACCGCTATGTTTCTTAATATCCTATTCCATATTAGGCGTAAAAGGCTGCTTAATTTTGTTTAGATGCCCCTTTATCAGACTTGAGGTTCTTCTGTGGGTCGTAAATGTACGACAAGGAACTAATGACTTTTCTTCTCTTCAAAAGGAAGCCAAACTAATGACTTTTACGTTCTTCATCGGGTTTGAACCCGCGTCTTGGGAAACCATGTTAACCCTAGTATACCAAGCTAAATTCTGTGAAGCCTTATTAAGAGACTTGAGGCTATTATCTTTGAGAATAACAAATAAATGCTAAGTTTTTTGGGAGAACTGCCTTAGCATTCTTGCATTCCGGAAACTACACTATTTTTATTCTTTTGATTTTAATCTCGGTTGTTATATAACAGACATTCACTTATGAAGTATATCACGGTAGCTCATCTCCGTGATTTGGGAATAGCGTGTCTGCTTTAGATTCGAGAATCCCATGTTCAAATGTTGAGTTATGTTGATTTATTCGGATACGGCCCTTTGTTCCTCGGAGGATTTCCATTACCCTGGAGAGATGAGGTCAGATAATTTTCAGCTATAATATGGACTCAGTGCTCCTTTGAGCATTTCATTCATCGTCCGATATTACCTATTTCCTACACATTTAAAATGTGTGTGTGTGTGTGTGTGTGTGTGTGTGTGTGTGTGTGTGTGTGTGTGTGGAGAAGGGTTTAACGGCTCGTCAACACCTAGCTAATAACTTATGTTTTATTTTAATTTTACATTTTCACTACCATATTCATACCTCTAGATTCAGTAGTGAATAGGGAAGCTATTCCTGAATTCTCAACGCCATATTTGATATCCCAAAGTCCACATCCACATTCTCAGTGCGCAATGACCTTATCGCGTCAAAGACAACTATTAATATCTATAAAACAAGGAAATAATAAAGTGATATAAGTAAGCCAACGTGTTTAATGTCATAATGAAATTATTTTGGACATATACATGGACATATATGGTGTAAAAAGTTTGTCCATGTTCCCCAATTATAAGATACACTAATTTGTTTCTTTCTTAAGCAAATGTTACACAACTTTGTAATGCTTTAACTTGTTGGTATTATAAAGAGACCAAAATGTATGTACTATTTTGATAATTCTTTCACAATTTAAAACTCCTTTTCGTCCAACGGACATGCGTTATAAAAGATATAATTTCATTGCATAAACTATTAGGATATTAAGAAAAGGATCTACTAAAGTCTACTTGGCCACCCTGCCTCACGCTCAAGAGGTCCCGAGTTCGAATCTCGGTCAGGGCGAGCTACCTGGATAAGGTTTTAACGCGGTTTTCCCTTAACCTCAAAGACGAATGTCGGGTAACTCTAAGCTTCATGGACCCCGGACTCATTTGAGCATCATTTCACCCATTTCATTCATCGTCCGATATAACTTAACGTTGGAGGACGTAAAATTAAAAAAAAAACTATTGCTAGAATATTAAATAACGATTTACAAAGGCTTCATATTTGAAAACGAGCACATGTATTAAAATGATTCGTAATTCAAGTATCTAAGAAGTGGATTGGATTAGACTGGCTTCAGCACGGAGATGAGACTTGATCTGTTGTATCTATGCCCCAAGTGGAGCACCCCCGGGGAAGGATGAGGAGAGAGAAGAAAGAGCGCAGCCGTCCTAAGAAGCCACGACATTGTAGAGTGCAGGACCCCTACAATTGACTAGTTAGAAACTACCCATCAGGCCCGTACAGACAATAGCCTACCCATCGTAGTCCTGAAACGGCCCACTAGGTCGGCGCGGAAACCAGAGACCGTTCTACCAGAGGAGAAAGTGTTTACCAGGAGCATATAATCCTTCCATGCACCGCCGAGGCTCCCACCGACACTTCTACCCTGAAAGAGACCACCACTTGAGAGATCATATGAAATAATAATGGAGATGAAGTGGAGGGACAGGAAATTCAGGGGATGTAATTAACATACCCAGCATTCGCCTAGCGACCCAGGAAAATCCCCCCAAAAACCAATGGGCCAGGTAGACCCGCCACGGGAATCGAACCCAGGCCTCCCAAATACGGGCCACAGAGAGAACTGCTGAGCCATTCCGTTCATCATCCCATCATCCGACCGATGATTGCTGCACTGCAGAGGGGTAACTTAAACGCTATGTAGCATTTCCAGAACTTGGAAAACTGTAATGGAGAGGTTAAGGACGTAGGATTTTCCGTGGATGTTTCACATCGTTTTGTGTGAATTGCGGCCGATTTATATTCATTATGAAGTAGCCAGAGTTATACAAAATTATTATATCTCTGACGAATGAATGCAGATGTAATGGAAGGTCGTTGGTTAAGCATGGCTCGGTTTAGGGAGATCAGAGAAGGCGGCAATATAGTACAGTACAGTCTGACCATCAAACCTTCAGCACAGCAGACGTAATACGACGCAAATATTTTTTGCTTGCAAAATCGATATCGCATGCCTTTAAGTATTCTCCAGGATGTCTCCTACTTAGAAAGGGATGTTCTCTTTATCACCATTCATTAGTTTACACACTGTGAACTAATGAATGTTTACCAGCGATGTTTAACATCGGCTGAAAGGTTCTTTCTCGCCCGCTCCTCCCAATACGCTTTCAATTTTGAACCTCGTTCAGTATATTATGCACAGTTTGTTCACTTTTCCCCAGTGCTGTTGCTGTCCTTCTTATAGTATTTTTAACAGAATAATTAAATCTTTACATTTCTCCTCTTTAGAAAACGGTAACATATTGAATATTCATTTTATTAATAACAACTAAACACTAGTAACACAACTTCACTTATCTTATATAAATCCTGGGGACCGGTTTCAAAGCAAACATCTGCTTTATCCTCAGCCACTCAGCTTGACATCCACCCACTAACTGACAGTCAGTTAGTGGGTGGATGTCAAGCTGAGTGGCTGAGGATAAAGCAGATGTTTGCTTTGAAACCGGTCCCCAGGATTTATATAAGATAAGTGAAGTTGTGTTACTAGTGTTTAGTTGTTATTAATAACCTAGTTTACTTCACTGTCAGCAGCTTCAGTTTTTTACATAACTATTGAATATTCATGTTTTACTTTGTGAGCGTGTGACTTCACTGCGTGCATTTTAACTTCATTCTAACCCATTCACTCTAAGAGACTTAGCTGCTGCATTTCAGTATTGCCGAACGGTACAGGGAATGGTGACGTAATATCGCTTATCTGTTTATTTTTACGCAAGCTTCAACTGTTATTACTGGACAGAGCGTTGAGGAGTATTGACCTTCAGGTGACCAGAACTGCGATCGTTCCTTATTGGGCCTTATTTGGACGATTAGAAGAGTGAAATATTAGTAAGTTGACGTACAGTAAGTTACCAAACACAAATAGAGACATTGGAAGCTGCATATGTCTATATGATATGTTTTCTCGCGTCTGCCGATGTATGACACATTGCTCTTCAGAAGATATAATTATATCTGAACTGACTATATGTACACTGGACTCACCGCGATAAGCTGAGGTACAGTATACCACAGGAGAGAAAGTCTCCGTGGGCTGAGACGCAGGAGGGCTACAGAAGGTTCCCAAACCCTCCCTGGATAGAATTATGACACCCAATGTCAGTTCAGTTACAGACCATTCAAAAATATTCTGACGTAATCTACTTTTTTGAATGAATCTTCTCGGTTTTAGCGTACAGAGTGAATAGGGCGCATGTTTCTTAACGGTTCTACTCCTTGTGTAGCATGCGTTCCTGTCACACATTCGCTGTCCTTATGCCACTGTGTAAATGGGCGCATTCCTTTCAGAGTCTTACTCTGCGATGGTAGACAGTAAACATCTTTGTGTTGCGACTTTTTTTTCTATACGTCTTCTCGATTTGCCATGTAGTAGCCATCTGCGTTGATTCTTCACACGGATTGTACAACTATAAGAGTAAAAGAGAATGATTCACCATAAAAGACTTCTAGATCACTGAACAATATCATGAATGGTATTAATTCGTCACTCGAATTTAAAAGCTACCCTTGCAACGTCCGATATGCTTATGTTTAGTTGTTACATGACCTTCAAAGGCATATTTACTGTTTGGAAGACATTTAGTGAAATAAATAGTAGGAAGTAATATAGTTATGCTTCCAGGAGTTTGAGCAATATTACACGGCACTAACGTAACTTCGGAAGGTCACAGTGACGAGTAAGTGGGACTGCAGGAACAAGGTCAACGATTTCTTTCCTTTGGTTTTGTTTATGAGACAACACCAAGGTTCACCGACACGCTTCTGACGTTACTCTGAGGATGTTTACAAGGTCACGCGCAAACAAAAACACTTTAAGGGCTACTGGTGTATAAATATATCGCGTAGTCATGATTTGCGGTGTCCTTTTGGAGCACTATTTGCTTACTGGAAACATTTGAGTAGCGCCTAATTAGAGCGAGCACTGACCTCGTTCTCAAAATAAAACCTCTTGAAATTAGCATATTATGACTGAGAGGAGTTTAAAGCAAATGTTTTTCTTTCTGCTGTCAAAAAGTATGCCGACTTGGTGAACAATTCAAAGAATATTCTATGTAGTATACGATACATATATTACTTGTTAACGACGCTGTCATTTACAGAATACCAGAGATGCCTGTGTGCCGCGATTTAGCTCCGTGGTAGTTCTTCTATACATGCCAATAAATCTACTCACATGGGACTGTGAGTTTTAGGCAGACTTAGAAACATTCGGTCAGGTTGACCGCTGTGCGAATGAACCCACAATCCAGGAATCAGAAGGCCAGCGTCTATCCATGCTCCTTGGTTTGTTCGCAAGAGCTGGGACTTCTTCCTCTCCACCAATTCATCCATTTAGCTATTATAATCGCAGAAATGCATGCTAGCCTCTTGAAAACACATTGATAGTTGAAAGTCTGTACAAAAGCAGAACTTACGATTCAATGATAAGAATTCTGATTAATTGATTACAGCAAATCTAAAGTCCCCCAAAACTGATAAAAATCATTGCTTACTTAATGATGGATAGAGAAAACAAGATATATCCCAGATGTAATAGCTCAGACGAAACGATTTCAAGCTTGAGATTACCACAAGGTGCTTCTTTGGGTCCAGATTTGTATATAATATACACATTGAATTTAGCAAGACTTTTCTCAACATAGCAACAAAGATGATTCACTCATATATACATCTTGCAAAACTAAGAATATTGACAATATTAATAAAAATTTAGAAGAGAGTATTCTTAGGTTGATAAGGGTCTTTGAAGAAAAAGCAGGCATAAATTATGAAAGAACAACTGGATGATTTTTAGAAAGGGAAGAAAATGATCAGTAAATAAAAGAGTACGTTCGGTAAGGAGAAATTCTATCTGTATCAAATGTTTACCATGAAGACCTATAATATCTCCGAGGGAAGCAAAGCGTACTCTATGCCCACATAGAGGAACAGCAATGTGGATGTGACCAGAGAGTAAATATATTAATGACCATTGTTGACGGCAGAGACTCATATTTTCAATAGAGTTAGCCTGTCGTTATTTATGTATCCTTAACAACAGTCAAAAGTCTAAACATGACTGCATAAGATTTACTGAAATTTTAGTTTCCGCCTATGATTTCATCATAATGGCAATAGGCGTCTATTACTACTTTCTTCGGACATATAACTAAATTCATAAGTGAGATATGGAGCTCCGAATTCAACAGAAATTTCATACTCAGAACTTCACAAAGATGTGATCTGTTTTAACGATAACTGGCCTAAGTGGAGACCACATGAGCAATCAACAGAAGCAGCTTTACGAAATATCGCAAGTTGAAACATCTAAAGGTTTGTTTATTCATTATATATTACGTGCAGCTTTGAGGTAGAATTAACGCTCGGCTAGGCAGATAGGCTTTAGTGCGAACAACTGCATTGGTCATTAACACGCTCGGCTATAACGGTAACAGCTGGACCAATATATTTTAAACAAGCAGACCATGAACACGACAATTTATTTTGTAATTTACGTCCTCCGACGTTAAGTCATATCGGACGGTGAATAAATTGGATGAAATGATGCTCAAATAAATCCATTTTCCATGGAGCTCAGAGTTACCGACATTCGTCTTGAAAGATAAGGGAAAACCCCGGAAAAACCTTATCCAGTAAACTCACGCTGACCGAGATTCGAACTCGGGACCTCTTGAACGTTTGGCAGACATGCTACCATCTACGCTACCGAGGCGGGCTGACAAAATGCTGTTGGAAAGAATAACCTTGTATTTCTTGGACAATCGTGTACTAAGTGTAAAAACTGATCCAAATGACGCAAGGAAAGGCTTTTTTTTGTAATTTTACGTCCTCCAACGTTAAGTCATATCGGACGGTGAATGATGGCTGAAATGATGCTCAAATGTGCCCAGGATCCATGGAGCTTAGAGCTACCCGTCACAGAATGAGCACTCACGTGACAAGTTTATATCATTAATTCTCGACTCTGAGGGAAATTTTTACAATGGAAAATGTCTTTGACATCTGTTTGAAAAAGAAATGCACATTAAAAAGAATATTTGTAGCCTATTTTTGTAAAACCTTATGAGTTGTTTCGCAGTTACTACTAGACGCACCAGTACTAGGCTTACTAAGCGCTATATTTACTAACTTTGAAAAACACCTGTGCGCTCTTAAAAGATCACCACTTTACTGAACGCAGGATACAAAATGCATCTGCAACATAGCACGTGTGTACTTTTCTTCACTGACAGTTAATAATTCTTTTCTTTTTAGTCAGGCGCCTTATCTTTTCATATCTCCGAAAGCAGATGTGCTACAAACATGGGGTTTGGACAGTAATCCTCAGAAATATAGTTCTGTAACATGGGAAAAACAAAATAATTTTAATTTGTATCTTTAGAGTGCAAAAGTTATGATACAGAACGCAAGTGCTACCCTGACGGAGTAGCACCTCTTCCGAGTCGAACACCTTTTAATAACTATTTATGAATATGACAAACATTTCAAGGCGCTAAAGCTCAAATATGGCGCAAGCGAATCGATGGAAGTTTGGTTCTGATTGTAGTGAATGCTGAGAGCAAAGCGCTTCTTGCGAAATTCATGTGCAATGTGGAGAACAAGAGATTCTTGACTGGGAGAGCCTCAAGGATTCTCTTGAAATTCTTGGTCGGATTGTACCTGCGGGTTCGAGGGAGTAGTCAATGCTTTAGAAGCATTGGTATAAATGTCTTACCACAGCAGACCAAAGGGTGACATAGGAGGTTTAGAGCTTTTCCTACAGAAGGTACCAACATCCGACACTGTTGCCAGATGCGACAAAATATCCGTTCTAGAATTATTGCTGTTAATTTATTAACAAATTCATAAAAGCTTCTAATCATTCCTTTACTATAATTATATTTTAAAAATTAAAATGTGTGCACTAATTAACAGTGGTAGCAAAGAGATGCAGATTAGAGTCAGTGATGCTGTACCCTCAAGGAACACAATGCCAGTATGGCATAGTTTTGAGACCATCGTTCAACATTTGCAAAGGAAGAGCTACCCTAATGTCATCGCTTTGTTATCTATCCAATAGTATCCAATTATTTCCCATCACTTTGAATCTTTGCAAAATCAAACGATTACGCCCGTACTTCAAAACAGACTCCTATCATAAGAGACCTCTTTACTCATGGGCTTCCTGCACTATATGTTGTCTGAACTGCTCTCAACATCGAAGGACTGTACGGTTAATTCGAGCTGCAATGGAAGACCTACAAATACTGAATCTCTGTAGCCGGTAATGGCATTTGATCTGCTGGTTTCATAACGCACGGAGCCAGTTAAAGTAAAGTAATTGAGACAGGGGCCATGATTTCCAGTAAGACAGAAGCAGTAGAAGTATAATGCTACTCTTTTTATTTAACTTTAAGTATTATTTTCGTTGAAATCTTAAATTAGACTTTGTTTTAGTTCTGTTGTTTTTAATATTAATATATTGGCGACTTATTTTAATAGAATCAAATAGTTTAAAGAAATATAATGCGCCCTAAGTGTGCATTAAAATGGAAATGCAGGTTCTAATATGTCAGAATTTACCACTGTCATAGTTATAGCTTTGGATAAAAATACCTGCGCTACTAAAGATATTGCAATTAATTTAAATTTAAAACTAGAAACAAGTACAGAAAATGCATCATGATTATAAAGACAGTGGTGCAGATATTGTAATTATTAACAATGAACAACATAAGGTAAACAAAATTCACTCCATGCAATTTGTAAGAATGTAGTTTGGGAAGATTTTCAAATTAAAAGAAATAATGGTACAGGTACTCAAGTACACATAAATAAGAAGTATATCATGAGTACTGCAAAGATACAAACCATTTTTTAAATTCTGAATTAGTCTCTAAATAACATGTTAATTCATATCATACCGTATAACTGCATAGTAGAAGAGAAGGAAGTATCACAGGAGGAAATGTAAAAAGACGCTACTAGTGATTGACATTATGAAATAATATTAGGGGTACATGGATTTACAAGAAATGTGCAAGAGAGTGAGTATAATATAATACGTTAAATCCTTAGTGAGACACGACCGCTTATTTTAGAGAATCCTAGTCATAAAAATAGGGGAAAGAAAAACTGGAAAACAATGCAAAACTTTTCAGTCTGCCAAAATCATACAAATCAAATATGTCAAAGCATAAGATGTTTTTCAAACAAGTGTGACTTCGGTTGAAAATAGATCATATCCTGATCTATAATTTTCTGAAAGCAGTAGCTCTGTTCAGCTAACATCAACTGTAAGTAAATAATAAAATAGGTAAATCAAGACACGAGTAATAATGTGTGCGTTAGTTATATGAGATGGAGCGAATAATGCTTAACGTTTAGAATAATATCCCTGGACCATTTGAATTAGTTCACCTGCAAAATCTTTATGATGGAATTTAGTTACTCTTATCAGAACATTTAACTATACATTTAACCTAGGAGAAATACCTTCACTTTGGAATATAATTTGCATATAACTTCTGTTAAGAGCAAAATAAATATCTCAAACTCCTAAAGGTTATAAACAAATAATAATTATCTAGTGTCCTCAGAGAGGTTTCTGAAAAGACAGTAAATATAATTGCATTCTTCTTAGGGTGGTATCGGATATGACCTATATACAATATGGTTTTAGGAAGAATTTCATGCAAAATCAACATTTAGCTATTATAATCGCAGAAATGCATGCTAGCCTCTTGAAAACACATTGATGGTTGAAAGTCTGTACAGTAGCACAGCTTACGATTCAATGATAAGGATTCTGATTAATTGATTACAGGAAATCTAAAATCCCCAAAATAATAAAAATCATTGCTAACTTAATGATGGATAGAGAAAACAAGTTATATCCCAGACGTAATAGCTCAGACGAACGATTTCAAGCTTGAGATTACCACAAGGTGCTACTTTGAGTCCAGATTTGTATATAATATACACATTGAATTTAGCTAGATTTTTCTCAACAGAGTTGCAAAGCCTTGCTTCCACAGATGATTTACTCATATATACATCTTGCAAAACTGAGAATATTCACAATCGATATTATCAAAACTTTAGAAGAGAGTACCCTTAGTTCGATAAGGGTCTTTGAAGAAAAAGCTGGCATAAATTATGAAAGAGCAACTGGATGATTTGTAGAAAGGGAAGAAAATGATCAGTAAAACAAAGAGTACCTTCAGTAAGGAGAATTTTCAATTAGAATTAGTAAGTAGACACTAAATAAAGACAAAGTATATTGAAGAGTGTTATTAAAAACTACGTGTAAGAAGAAGAGGTGAATTTAGCTCGTCATTCGCATTTAAAAAAATACGTGAATCTTTGGGTAATTACTAATTTATAAGCTTAAACTGTGGAACAGTGTATCATAATTTTAAAGGTAGTTACAGCATTCTATCTGTATCAAATTTTTACCATGAAGACCTATAATAGCCCGCCTTGGTAGCGTGGTGGTAGCATGTCTGCCTCACGTTCAAGAGGTCCCGAGTTCGAATCTCGGTCAGGGTGAGTTACCTGGATAAGGTTTTTCCGGGGTTTTCCCTTATCCTAAAAAGATGAATGTCGGGTAACTCTAAGCTCCATGGACCCCGAACTCATTTGAGCATCATTTCAACCGTTCCATTCATCGTCCGATATGACTTAACGTTGGAGGATTTAAATTACAAAAAAAGACCTATAGTAGATACCAAACTGCACATATCTCCGAGGGAAGCAAAGAGTACTCTATGCCCACATAGAGAAACAGCAATGTGGATGTGACCAGAGAGTAAATATATTAATGGCCATTGTTGACGGCAGAGACTCATATTTTCAATATAGTTACCCCGTCGTTGTTATTTATATATCCTTGACAACAGCCTAAAGTCTAAACATGACTGCATAAGCTTTACGGAAATTTTAGTTTCCGCCTATGATTTCATTATAATGGCAGTGTCTATATTACTGCTTTCTTCAGACATATAACTAAATTCAAAATTGAGCTATGGAGCTCCGAATTCAACAGATATTTCATACTCAGAACTTCACAAAGATGTGATCTGTTTTAACGATAACTGGCCTAAGTGGAGACCACATGAGCAATCAACAGAAGCAGCTTTACAAAATATCGCAAGTTGAAACATCTAAAGGTTTGTATATTCAGTATATATTACGTGCAGCTTTGAGGTAGAATTAACGCTCGGCTAGGCAGATAGGCTTTAGTGCGCACAACTGCATTGGTCATTAACACGCTCGGCTATAACGGTCACAGCTGGACCAATATATTTTAAACAAGCGACCATGAACAAGACAATTTATTTTGTAATTTACGTCCTCCAACGTTAAGTCATATCGGACGATGAATGAATTGGATAAATTGATGCTCAAATGAGTCCAGGGTCCATGGAGCTCAGAGTTACCGACATTCGTCTTGAAGGATCAGGGAAAACCCCGGAAAAAATATTATGCAGGTATCTCACCCTGACCGAGTTTCGAACTCGGGACCTCTTGAACGTGAGGCAGACACGCTCCCATCTACGCTAACGAAGCGGGCAGGAAAGGATAAGAAAAATAGCTCCAAGTTAAAAACAATCAAGAACTCATGAGATATGGAGTGGAATAGAATTTCATGGAGAAATGATGAGAAAGGGCTGTTAGGTAATTAGTTAACTTTGTTCCAGTCATGATTCCCTTATAGTTATGCTTGATTTTATGTGCATACACCTTGTTTAGTTTGTTTCTTGCTTCAGAATTATTTATTATTTATTTATTATTCAGGCTTATTTATTTTATTGTCGTTTGGTTTTGGTTGATCTGTTTTTAAAATTATGAGTAATTTATATGTTGGTATTGCCATGAATTAGTTTTTTGTAAGGGCGCTGATGTCCACTGCAGTTGAGCGCAGTTATACACATATCATCATCATCATCATCATCATCATCATCATCATCATCATCATCATCAGCATCATCATCATCATCATCATCATCATCATCATCATCATCATCATCATCATCATCATCATCATCATCATCATCATCGTCATCATCATCATCATCATCATCATCATCATCATCATCATCATCATCATCATCATCATCATCATCATCATCATCATCATCATCATCATCATCATCATCATCATCATCATCATCATCATCATCATCATCATCATCGTCATCATCATCATCATCATCATCATCATCATCATTATCACCATCATCATCATCATCCCGGTGGGAATAAAGAAGCTTTAAGGTGAATTCTTTTTTCGTCTTTTGTCTCAGTATTTAAATTGGTTGTTAAAATGTAATTATACGAGTATAATAGAAAATGTTGCTTGCGTTTATTGTTTTTGCGTTTATTTGTTAGTTGTATATCTGCAAAATAGCGTGTTAAATTGTATTTTTAGTTTGTAAATAAATTTAATTGTTTATTGATAAATTTAATAGATAATTTATTAATACTTAGTTATTTAAATATTTGGAATGTGTACCACAATTTACGAATTAGTTACTGAGGTACACAATTAGAGTTAGGAAGACATTCAACAATTGTCTCAAGGGTATTGAAATATCTATACAGAGTTGCCAATTTGGAGGAAAACATTATCAAGGAATGTTTTCTTTTGAGATGAGAAGCAAGTGGGGAGAGTCTTGGGCGCAAAAAGTAAAGGAACTAATGAAACAGATAGGTATGGGACATATTTGGAGAAACGAGGAGTATTATTACAGGGGCTTTTGGAAAGAGATAGAATTGAGGTTGGAAGATTTAGATTGCCAAGTTATATTTGCTAGTGTAAGGGAGAAAAGATCATTGATGACATATAGGGAAATAAAGACTGTGGGGGAGGGAGAATTACATATATCTGTGTAATAAGTCAGGGCGAGAAGGATTTGCCTGGGCAAGGACAGGAGTTAGAAGTTTGAAAGGTATTAGATATGAAAAGGATACAGGGAAATACCCAGTGTGTGGAGAAGATGATACAGATTGGCATAGTTTACTTTATAGTGTGACTTTGTGGGTTCGTGAAATGAAAAGTCCAATTTCACCACTCAAAAATGTTCTTTATTTCCACCGACTTACAGTTTAACACTTGCCAATTACACAGAATTACGTGCTGCACACAATTACAATTCACCAGTTCGTCCGTTACAATTTCCTTGTACTCGCGATTACGTAAACTCCGATGCACGCACAGTCTTCTCGTTCATTAACACGTCCTTCGCTAGCACGTCAAACACTGACTGCCTGTCTCTCTGAAACCCTTTTTATAGGACTGTCACCGTGCTACTAGAAGTCTCTGGTTTCCCCCACGAAAGTTCCGGAGGGCAGAAGAAGGGGAGAGAAGCGCCTAGGGACAAGCGACCCTTCCCTAACCACCCCTCAGTCAGTGACAGAGACTAATGGGAGGCGTGGCTGGTTTCCCCACAGCTGTGGGCCTCATGCCTACCGCTAATTGGGGGACACTGCTCCCTCCTCAAAGCTGGTCGTCCCGAACAGCACCATCGTAGCGGGCTAGTCGATCCAGGTGTACCACCAACATCTTTCCTCGGGGAACCTTCTGGATGCGGTAGACCACGTCGTTGATCCTCTTCACAACCCGGTACGGTCCTTGCCATGGCTGCTGGAGCTTCGGGCAGCGTCCCTTGGTCCGGGTAGGACGGTACAACCAGACCAGGTCACCTTGCTAGAACCCTTGGCTGTTGGCTTGCCTGTCATACCTGGTCTTCATGCGGTCGCTCGCCTTCTGGATGTTCTGGCGAGCCATCTCGTGCATGTTGTGGAGATGGTCCACCAAGTTCTCCACATACTCGGTCGCTGGCTGTTTCGCTTCCGGAGGGCTTCCAAAACCCAGGTCACAAGGGAGGCGTAACTCTCGGCCGAACATTAAGCTGGCTGGCGTCATCCCAGTTGTGTCGTGTGTAGACGAGCGATAGGCCAGCAAGAACAGTGGCACCTTGACGTCCCAGTCTCGCTGATGGCTGGCCACGACTTTCCTCAGGTGTTCCTCTAAGGTCTTGATGTACCTTTCGACCATGCCGTCCGATTGGGGATGTAGAGGCGTAGTGCGAGTCTTGTTCACCCCAAGCCTTTGTAATGCCTCCTTCATTAGGTTGGACTCAAAGTTGGTACCCTGGTCACTGTGTAGCTCTAACGGCACCCCAAATCGACAGAACACTTGCTCCACGAGGCAGTCTGTGATTGTCTTTGCCTCTTGGTTTGGGATGGCATACACCTCCGGCCACTTGGTGAAGTAGTCCACGACCACCATTAGGTACTTGTTGCCTCGGTCGGAAACTGGGAACGGTCCAGCAATGTCAACGGCGAGCCGTTCGAATGGCGCTCCGACGTTGTACTGCTGCATGCGACCCCGGCTCCTAGTCTGGGGGCCACGACTCGCCGCGCACACGTGACACTGACGGCACCATCTCTCAGCATCTGCTCGGAGTCTCAGCCAGTAGTAGCGCTGCCGTAGTTTGTCAATCGTTCGGTTCGCTCCCAGGTGTCCTCCCGAAGTACCGGCGTGCACTTCCTCCAGGACTTCCGGGACCTTACTCCGGGGGAGTACCAACTGCTCTCTCTGCGTCTTCCCATCGGGTGATTCCCATACCCGGAACAGCACGCCCTCTCTGGTCTTCAACGAGTCCCATTGGGCCCAGTACGACTTGTAGGTGGCGCTCCTCGGTGCGATGTCCTCCCAGGTTGGTCTCATCCCTGCTCCACTTCCCTCAAGAGTGGCCCCAAGTCTGCGTCCGCCAGCTGCTCCCTCCTCATGCCTGCGCTATCCCAGCCTTCAGCAGGCACTGCCACAACTACTCGGACTGCTGCGGCACGCTCCTTCTCTTCCACTCTTGTGCACTGGCCGCACTCTTCTGGACAGGGTCTTCGGGGCATGGCGTCTGCGTTACCGTGGCTCTTCCCTCTACGATGTTCCGAGGTGAAGTCGTACTCCTGCAGCCTCTGGACCCAACGTGCTGTCTGGCCTTCCAGGTTCTTAAAGGTCAATAGCCAGGTTAGGGCGGAATGGTCAGTCCTTAGGTGGAATGGCTGACCGTACAGGTACTTGTGGAAGTGCTCCAATGTCTTTACTACCGCCAGTAACTCCCGTCGGGTGACGCAGTAGTTCTTCTCTGCCTTGGATAGCGTCTTGCTGTAATAGGCTATTACCCGCTCATTGCCGTCCTGGATCTGCGACAGGACACCTCCAATGCTATGGTCGCTGGCGTCGGTATCCACAATGAAGGCGCCACCCGGTTGTGGGAAACCCAAAATTGGAGCACAGCACAGGGTCTCCTTTAGGTGCTGGAAAGCGTTTTCGGCGTCCTCTGTCCACACATAAGGCCGGTGTTCCTCCGTCAGGCGGGTGAGGGGTTTTGCGATGTTGGAGAACCCCTTTATGAAGCGGCGGTAATAACTGCACAGCCCCAGGAAACTGCGCAACTCTTTCCTATCCTTTGGGCGAGGCCAATCTCTCACAGCCTGTGTCTTCTCCGGGTCTGTGGCCACTCCGGTTGCCGAGACTATGTGGCCCAAGTAGTTAACTTCCTTGCGGAAGAGCTGGCACTTCTTCGCGTTCAGCTTCAAGTTGGTCGCTTGCAGTCTCTGTAGCACCTTACTCAGATTCTCGAGGTGATCTTCAAAAGTCTTCCCGACGATGATGATGTCGTCCAGGTATAGCAGGCAGGCATCGTAGGTCAGCCCTCTCATCACTGACTCCATAAGGCGTTGGAAGGTAGCTGGTGCGTTGCAGAGGCCAAAGGGCATAACCGTGAACGGCCAGAGCCCTTGGCCCGTCGAGAATGCAGTCTTGTCCATGTCTCTCAGGTCTAGAGCTACCTGCCAGTAGCCCGACTTCAGGTCCAGGGTCGAGAACCACTGTGCAGCAGCTAGCGTGTCCAGGGTGTCGTCAATCCGGGGTAAGGGAAAACAGTCCTTCCGGGTGACGGCGTTCAGCTTTCTGTAGTCTACGCAGAAGCGCAGCTCGCCGTTCTTCTTCGTCACCAAGACTACAGGGGAACACCAAGGGCTGTCGGACTCTTCAATCACTCCCCTGGATCTCATTTCCTCCAGCATGTCTCGTACCGCCCCTTGCTTCGCCAGCGGAACGCGTCTATGTGGTTGCCGAATAGGCCGGGCGTCTCCGGTGTCGATGCGGTGAAGCACTTTGTCCGTGCGGCCGTAGTCACTATCGCCTTGGCTGAAGACGCGCTCGTATCGCCCCAGTAGTTGTCGAACCTGCTCCAGCTGTTCTGCAGTCAGGTGGTCGGCCGCCCTCTCCAGGAAGCCTTCTAGCCGGGGCCCCAGGTGTTGCTTCGGCGCCGGCTCCTGTGTCTTGTCGATTGCTGTTACGCTCACTACGGGCTCGCACGTTCCCAACTCCGTCCCGGCCTGGACGTCGTGATCGGTGTCCGTTGGATTTAGCAGTCTCATTGGCACCTCCTCTCGGCACGGCAGCAATGCCCTGGCTACACACAGTCCGTGTACAGGCGTCTTCTGGTCCAGCATCATGTTCCTGGTTCTCTGGCCCTCAAGTCGCGCCGTCACCACCACCTCGCTCCTCGCGGGAACAACCACGTCTTCGTCCAAGACGACCCTGCACATTCCAAGGCGCTCTTCGGGTTGACGGAGTATAACCTCTTCTCCGTTAAGCCGCAGGACCTTCTTGCCGACGTCGACCGTCACCTCATGGCTCCTGAGGGCATCCAGTCCCAGGATCACCTCCTCAGCCACCTTCGCGACGAACACCCACAGAAGAACGGCACTCCGTCCCAAGTTCAGCTCCAGCAGGGCCTCCTTCTCCACAGGCAAGGTGTCACCCGATGCCGTGACAAGCTGGTATGGCCGGCTTGGCTTCCTTGTCGGCAAACCCTTCGCCACGTCAGGTCTGATGATGGTCACGGCCGCCCCGGTGTCCACCAGCACGCGGCACGGCTTTCCTCTTATCCAACCGTCCGCGATGAGGCTGTCATCCATACGCCGGCTGACGGCGCGCAGTGTCACTCGAGGGGATGGTGGTGATGGCGCCGACGTGCCTCTCTCCACGACGGCCCTTACTCGTTTCCCGGCTGCTCTTCCCGGTGTGGGCAGTCTCTCTGCAGGTGTCCGGGCTGTCCACACCCCCAACACAGGCCACTAGGTGTTCGCCGGCGTCCCTCAGCTGGTCTTCTGTCTCCGGCGTAGCGGACACTCCTCGTTCTCGACGTCGGGATAGATGTTACTTTGGCCGCCTCCATCCTTAATGCCGCTGTCAGTGCCTCGTGGATGGTTTTATATTCCCCGAGCATTAGGCGCTGACGGATCTCCGTGTCCCGTACACCGTCGACAAAATTGTAGGCGGCTTCCCGGGATACGAACTCCAGTGGCAGGTCAACCAAGGCCTTGCTAGCCAGCTGCTGGATCGCAGTGGCGAACTCCTGCAGCGTCTCCCCCGGCTGCTGTGACCTTGCCTTTAGCTGGCTGCGGTATGCTGCGGCTAAGCGGTGGTTCCCGAAGCGATCCTCCAGGGCTTCCCAGATGTCCTTGGGCGCCGCCGTCGACTGCACCGCGTTTAGGACTTCCGCGGCTCTTCCCTGGAGGCTGGCTATTAACTGTGTGGCCTCCTCCTCCAGTCACCATCCGTTTTGCCTGGCCACTGTGTCGAACTGGCGGCGGAAGACCTCAAACGTTGACGCGCCGTCATACTTGGGAGGTTTGACGCGCGGCGATGTTATGTCGCGTCCCGGTGCGTCGGTCTTCAAATCCTTCAACCTCCTGCCGACGACGTCCTCCACCATGGCACTCAGGGACTTGGTGCTGTTGTCGGCCTTTCCTTCCAGCTCATTAACGCGGCTCGCGAGGTCTCCGACGCGTTCGTCCACCTGGCCGATCGGCTTGCCGAGTCCCGTGACGTCCTCCCTCACGCCGGCCAACTGTTCCTCAAATTTGGCGGCGAGGACCTCGTTCGCAACCTTCATTTCTTCCATCTTCTCCGTGAGGTTACGTTAGCCGTCTTCATTTCTTCCAGCTTTGCGGCCAGGTTGTCATTTGCCGCTTCTGTTTTTGTTGTTAACTCGTTTATCTTCGCGGCCAAGCTGTTATTTGCCGCTTCCGTGTTCTCTGTTAATTCGGCCTTCATTTCCATCATCTTCTCCAAAATTTTTTCCAATGCCGCGTCCATGGTTGGAATGTTCGGTGATGTTATCTCCCCGCTTCCTGACACCAGTGTGACTTTGTGGGTTCGTGAAATGAAAAGTCCAATTTCACCACTCAAAAATGTTCTTTATTTCCACCGACTTACAGTTTAACACTTGCCAATTACACAGAATTACGTGCTGCACACAATTACAATTCACCATTTCGTCCGTTACAATTTCCTTGTACTCGCGATTACGTAAACTCCGATGCACGCACAGTCTTCTCGTTCATTAACACGTCCTTCGCTAGCACGTCAAACACTGACTGCCTGTCTCTCTGAAACCCTTTTTATAGGACTGTCACCGTGCTTCTAGAAGTCTCTGGTTTCCCCCACGAAAGTTCCGGAGGGCAGAAGAAGGGGAGAGAAGCGCCTAGGGACAAGCGACCCTTCCCTAACCACCCCTCAGTCTGTGACAGAGACTAATGGGAGGCGTGGCTGGTTTCCCCACAGCTGTGGGCCTCATGCCTACCGCTAATTGGGCGACAATAGCAAACAAAAATATGGAGAGAAGAAATTTGGCAACAAAAAATAGGACAGTTTTAGGGATGGGGGGAGGTATTAATAATAAAGTAAATGTTATCGGTAAAAGGAGAAAAGAATGTAAGAAATATAGGTGAATATCTGCGGAAAGTTAGAGGGAAATGGTTAAGATTGAGAAAGGAATAAATAACAATTAAGGGCTGGAAAACTAGAACGAGGGATACAAGGGAGAGGAGGGTCATCAATACACGGATAATCATGGGTAATGTGTATTTAGACCGAGACTTGGGGTAGGCAGGTAGGAACGGTATGTTAGATGTGAATAAGTCATTTTGTTATTGTGTGAAAGAAATGTTACAAATGTCAATGTATCAATGAAATTGTATGTAGAAGAAAGATGAGAAATAAATACAAAAAAATACTGAGAAAAAATACGACAGATTTTAACTTTTGATTCGTCTTTTCCTTTGCTATGTGCATATTTTACAAGTATTGTCCATGTTGGAAACAAATTCTCAAACTCCCTTACTTGCTGCTGTCTTTCAAAATCGAAACGACACGGTCCCAGATTTAACATAAGAATCCCCGAATTTCCTGTCCCTCCATATCATCTCCATTATCATTTCACATCATCTCTCCTCTGGTAATCTCTTTCAGGGTAGAAGTTTTTGCGGGGATATCGGCGCTGCATGATAAGATAATATGTTCTTGGTTAACATGTTCTCCTTTGGTAGGACGGACTCAGGTCTTCTGGCCGGCTTAGAGGGCCATATCAGGACTACAGTAGGTGGGACGCCGGTTGTACTGGGCTGTAGGAGGAGTTTCCAACTGGTTTAACTGTAGGGGCCATACCTTCTGCATTGTCGTCACTCATTTTAGCGGCCGTCTTCTGTCTCCACTCGCCTCACCTTTCTGCGGATGCTCCACTTGGGGCACAGGCATAATAGATCTAGTGGTTGAGTAAATTATGCATTCTGTTTAGTTAGGCCAAGAAATATCCTTAAAATCACACTTCATTGAAGAATGAATAAATGAATGAAAATAAATGGGTTGAGCCCTTCAGGTCCCTTGCACGTAGGCCGCATATTGGACCCATTGTGCCCCTCTTACTGGAGTGCTTATTCAAGTCCCGTGGCCTCCAAAAAGGACAGGATAACGCTTGGATGAGCACTGCTTATATCATCTGGAATCAGTCTGGCTGAGCCCAGAATAAAGTGCCTAAGTGTAGCAAGTGGTTCACATTCACACAAAATATATAGATAAGACTCATCATCTCCATCACACTTCCTGCATGTGGAATCTGCACTAAGCTTCGTCACATGCATGTGCCTCTTTAGGGTGTTGTCCTGTCAACAGGCCAAAACCACTTCTAAGTTGTACCTGATTGAGGGTTAGCAGAATCCTGCTGTTCTTCTTGCTAGGTTTCTCTATCATAGATCGAGCCTGCCTAGCCGTCGTAAGATTACGCCATGAAGTGCCATGTTGAAGTGATACCCAACCAAGGATCTCACATCTGGCCCCTCTAGCATAATACCAAAGACAGGTTCTGGAACAATAAACGTGTTGGCTGAGCCAACATAAAGAAATGTGATTAAGAGTCCCAAATAATTAAATGTAGAAATTAATTATATGTAAGACTGTTCAAACTCTTAAATTGCATACACAAATGCTGTAGTACCCTAACTGTATGGAAGAATGATAACAAATCTGAACTTTTACTTGGCACTTTCCCAAATTTCAATGAACTTGTTTGTGTATGAAAATTTTATACTAGATTTAAAATATCAAATTTCAATATCCGCAAATACTAAAGTAGAGTTACGCAAGAGTTCAATCCTACAATTACAGTACTTAGATGAATGAATGAAGGGGCAGAGGGAGGGGTAGTAGGAGAATAAACCGTTGTTATCACTAGGGTCTAGAAGTTTAGCCAGAAGTTCGAGAAGTTAGTTGAGCACGAGATATACATCATCAGCTGAGTTAGTCATCTCGTGCTGTTGGTGGAAGATCGCGCGCATTGGCTACGCCAAGCTGAGACGGAATACTTCTACAGGTGCGCAGGATCTAAAATGCGTTCTCCAGAAAAATATAGGATATTCCACTCTGTGTAAAATTCGAGATGAACCAGAAGGTTCTAGAGTAAATTATAATGCACAAAAACGAAAGAGTACCACTTTCTTTTGGTTCAAACTAGTCCCAGTCACATCATTCGATTAGGGAGAAGCTTTTCTTCATACAGCATGTCTGATGGAGAACAGTAAATCGTTTTCGTTTAAAACCTTCAAAATATATTTTGTGGTTCATTGTAAGAAGTCATGCACAGACATAACGTAGTATCGTCACCACGAATTAGCTTTTCATTTACTGTGAACTTTGTAAATATGAATGATTCTTTTATTTACAATCACATATTTGGAAAAGAAAATTTTGTTTTGTATAATTTACGAATAAATGTGCAACATATTCTATGGCACTGTGTCCATCCTGTGACTACCTTTGATAGACTACCGTTACCAGTGACCTTGGTTGTATGAGTACGTGCGCGACTGCATGACATTCAAACCCCTCCCCTATATTTACGAGACGCAGGTAGCGTAATACATGGCAAAGCGAGAAAGCGTATCGGAAAAAATCGCAACATAGATGTTCACCTGAGCTTATAGCACATGCACGGCGAGTCCAGTGTATGTATACTCTATTCAGATATAATCATGTCTTCGGGACAGCAATGTGTCATACATGGGCAGGCGCGAGGAAACATAACATATAGACACACGCAGCTTCCAATCGCCCTATTTTTGTTTAATAACTTACTGTACATCAACTTACTAATATTTCACTCCAGTAATCGATCAGATAAGACCTGATACGGAACGATCAAAGAACGATGGTCACCTGAAGGTCAAGCCTCAACGCTCTCTTGAGTAATATTGTGGCTTTGTGGGTTCGTGAAATGAAAAGTCCAATTACACAAACTCAACAATGTTCTTTATTTCTACCGACCTACAGTTTAACACTTGCCAATTACACAGAATTACGTGCTGCACACAATTACAATTCACCAGTTCGTCCGTTACAATTTCACTTGTACTCGAGATTACGTAAACTCCGATGCACATACACAGTTACTAAAGTCTTCCGTCGCACAATCTTCTCGTTCATTAACACGGCGCTCCTTTGCTAGCACATCACTGACTGACTGTCTGTCTGCAACCCCCTTTTTATAGGAATATCGCCGTCTCTTCCCGACTTCTCTAGTTTCCACCCGAAAGTTCTAGATGGCCGTGGGAAAGGGGGAAGGGGCCGCCCGCGCAAGTGACATTTCCTCTAATCTTCCCCCTGAGTTAGTGACAGAGACTAATGGGAGGCGTGGCTCGGCCGCCCTCGGCCTCCTCACAGCTGCCGCCGTCACACCCTCCGCCAATTGGGTGACACTGCTCCCTCCTCAAAGCTGGTCGTCCCGAACAGCACCATCGTAGCGCGCCAGGCGGTCCAGGTGTACCACCAGCATCTGCTCGGAGTCTCAGCCAGTAGTAGCGCTGCCGTAGTTTGTGAATCGTTCGGTTCGCTCCCAGGTGTCCTCCTGAAGTACCGGCGTGCACTTCCTCCAAGACTTCCGGGACCTTACTCCGGGGAAGTACCATCTGTTCTCTCTGCGTCTTCCCATCGGGTGATTCCCATACCCGGAACAGCATGCCATCTCTGGTCTTCAACGAGCCCCATTGGGCCCAGTACGACTTGTAGGTGGCGCCCCTTGGTTCGATGTCCTCCCAGGTTGGTCTTGTCCCTGCCTCCACTTCCCTCAAGAGTGGCCCAAAGTCTGCGTCCACCTGCTGCTCCCTCCTCAGGCCTGCGCTATCCCAGCCTTCAGCAGGAACTGCCACAACTACTCGGACTGCTGCGGCACGCTCCTTCTTTTCCACACTTGTGCACGGGCCGCACTCTTCTGGACAGGGTCTTTGGGACATGGCGTCAGCGTTACCGTGGCTCTTCCCTCTACGATGTTCCGAGGTGAAGTCGTACTCCTGCAGCCTCTGGACCCAACGTGCTGTCTGGCCTTCCAGGTTCTTTAAGCTCAATAGCCAGGTTAGGGCGGAATGGTCAGTCCTCAGGTGGAATGGCTGACCGTACAGGTACTTATGGAAGTGCTCCAAGGTCTTTACTACCGCCAATAATTCTCGTCGGGTGACGAGGTAGTTCTTCTCTGCCTTGGTTAGCGTCTTGCTGTAGTAGGCTATCACCCGCTCATGGCCGTCCTGGATCTGCGATAGGACACCTCCAATGCAAATGTCGCTAGCGTCGGTGTCCACAATAAAGGCGCCACCCGGTTGTGGGAAACCCAAAATTGGAGCACTGCACAGGGTCTCCTTTAGGTGCTGGAAAGCGTTTTCGGCGTCCTCTGTTCACACATAAGGCCGGTGTTCCTCCGTCAGGCGGGTGAGGGGTTTTGCGATGTTGTCGGCCTTTCCCTCTAAATCATTAAGGCGGTCGTCTACTTGACCCATCCGCTTGCCCAGGTTCGTGACGTCATCCCTCACGCCGGCCAACCGTTCCTCAAACTTGGCGGCGAGGACCTCGTTCGCCTCCCTCATCTCCGTTGTCAGTTCGACCATCTTTGCGGTCATTGTCGTGGCCAAGTTGTTGTTTGCCGTTTCCATCTTCGCTGTTAATTCGGCCTTCATTTCTTCCATCTTCCCGGTGATGTTGTCGTTGGCCGTCTTCATTTGTTTCAACTCTGCGGTGATGTTGTCGTTGGCCGTCTTCATTTGTTTCAACTCTGCGGTGATGTCGTCGTTGGCCGTCTTCATTTCCGAGGTCAGTTCGGCCTTCATTTCCATCATCTTCTCCAAAATCTTTTCCAATGCCGCGTTCATGGTTGTGATGTTCGGTGATGTTGTTTTCCCGCTTCCTGACACCAGTGTGACATTGTGGGTTCGTGAAATGAAAAGTCCAATTACACAAACTCAACAATGTTCTTTATTTCTATCGACTTACAGTTTAACACTTGCTAATTACACAGAATTACGTGCTGCACACAATTACAATTCACCAGTTCGTCCGTTACAATTTCACTTTTACTCGCGATTACGTAAACTCCGATGCACATACACAGTTACGTAAAGCCTTCCGTTACACAATCTTCTCGTTCATTAACATGGCGCTCCTTTGCTAGCACGTCACTGACTGACTGTCTGTCTGCAACCCCCTTTTTATAGGAATATCGCCGTCTCTTCCCGACTTCTCTAGTTTCCACCCGAAAGTTCCAGATGGCCGTGGGAAAGGGGGAAGGGGCCGCCCGCGCAAGTGACATTTCCTCTAATCTTCCCCCTGAGTTAGTGACAGAGACTAATGGGAGGCGTGGCTCGGCCGCCCCCGGCCTCCTCACAGCTGCCGCCGTCACACCCTCCGCCAATTGGGTGACAATATAAACCCGTCACTACTAACCTACTGTATTGTTTTTTTCTGTGCTTTTTCAACTAAACTTTTGGGCCCTAATTATCACTGTAACTGTGGTGGAACAAAAATCTAAAATTTAAACTGTTGTAATTATTTGTTTTGAACAAAAACATTGATCGTGGCTAATATCATCGTTTAACACATTAAAAATATTAATTTTCCTTTGCTTCCTTCTCTTCAATCACTATTTTACCATCAATTGTTCTTTTTAATCTCATTCCCGTTCTACTACAATTTCAATACTTACCTCTAAAACAAAGAAAAAAAACTGTCAATTATGTTGACAGTTTTATAATATAATTTACGTTCTCTTTATGTTTCCTCATCCCTATCGACGTTCAGTGATTTCAAGTTGTGTTTTAAGATATGTCATAACAACTGTATGTTACTGAAAATTTAATTCTGGTTTCCAGAAAAACTTTACATGATAAATACGTAATATAGCTGAAATTAATTTCCTTCAATTCTTTTACAGAGTACGTGGTACAGACATCAAATTTTGCTCTCGTAAGCAGAGATACTACAACGACAATATTCAGATCACCATGTAATGCCACTAGCAGATCAACACCCGGCACACAGATGCAGATGATACAGATGTTTCCGGATTCCCCTTGTTCTCCACAACGCGGGCCAGTCACATATACCTTCCAGATATTTCCAGGACATTCCTATGACAGTTCTCGAGTAACATCGTCCAATCCTGCTAAATTTGGTATTCCATGCATCTGTACAACTCCAGTGGAACATGAGCCAAGGGATAAGGAAGTGAAAGAAACCACCACATCCATTAGCGACTTTACAGAATGTCCAAAACATATGTACGGTGTGGGTACTCAGACATCAGCAGATATATGCACTTCCACCAGTGATCTTTCTGCTGCAACTCCCTTGTCTGAAAACAACTTACCTGTGATGAAAGATGAGAATCCAGTGGAGGGCCTAAATTCTACCTCTCGCCTACAACATTGGGAGTCGTTTTATTTAACGGAAGCAACGGCACTAGAATCTAATAAGAATTCTGGGATTAACTGTATATCGAGGTGTCTAGCAAGAGCTACAGAAAGCTCTACAAGAAGGACATCTCTGTGTCCAATTTGTAAGAAAAGTAATACAGAAGATAAATAGGGGAGAGGTGCGGGAATGGAAACTAGGTCACAGCACTGTTCCACTACAAAATACGTTAATGTAAAGCATGTGAATTCGAGCAGATAGTCATCTATTTAAATTGAAACTGAAAGACAAATAGTATAAAAATAACGATATAAATGACTGCAATTTACCAAACAAAAAGTCACTGTAAAGAAAATAGATTTATTATGAATAACAAATACATGGATATGGAAACTCTATTTAGCTCTTATGCAGTAATGTTTATTCAATACATGTGCAATAAATAAACTTTCAAACTGTACTAGTACTGATTTTTTTACAAGTGCCCCTTATTTAATATAAACTCGTGTGGTCAGAGGAAGATTTTGTAAGTTAAGTATTGTACCACGCAAAGGTTAGCTGTATACTTATATTCTTACATCATCCATTTTATGTATTATGTGCTTGGAATAGTTAACCATTTCACCTTTCACCAACGTGGCCCGGTTCATTTCAGTGGCTGCAGATAAGATGTCTGGGGGATGAAACAGGTACTCATATTTCTCCTGTCAGCTCTATTATCATAGTCATTCTATTATGTGTTTCAAATGGGAAGGTGTTTGTCCTTGAGCGCTACTAGGTGAACAACCAATCGGAGTCCTGCTGTGTAGTCATATTGCATTCCCGCTAAGTGGTGTTTGAGGAGCGCCAGCCTAATCAATCTGTATGAAATACTATTCGCGCTAAGACAAAATTTCAGATTTTGCCAAAACTGATCCATGTGGAAGGTAGAGAGTAAGATATCTAAAATAACCATGAAAACTTTATAGTTTTAGCTCAAATAGTTTTTCTAATAAAAATAAATAAACCAATATTACCTGTATTATAACAATAATCGCGACGTAAGCACTGTATGAATACCATTACTGGTTGGCACGTATGCGTGTACGTATATTTGTAATTACTCAGAACTGAAACGTAAATGTTTGACATGACGTGATAAAGGAATTACTTTGAATAAGCCAATTCGAGCGAGAGGAAAGAATAAATTTCCTGCTGTCCTGGTAGAACGTGTCTGGTCACATTATATCTTTCTTTATGAATGATTCGCAATCTCTATTTTCTCTAGAGAGGTCAAAGAGGTTGGTGTGTATGTATATACATATACTTTTAATGACTCAGAACTGAAATTTAAACTACTGAATGACGTGATAAAATAATTACTGTGAATAAGTCAAGGTGTTAAATTCGAGAAAGCGCAAACACTTCATTTCCTGTTAGCCTAGGGAAAGCTGTATGCTTGTGTTTATGAATGAATGTTGGATAAGAAGCGTTTATTTACTCTGGAGAGTTCAGATCAATATCATTCAGTTCTTTACACAACAGTAGAGTAAGAGTTAAATAGTGCAATTGCTTCTTGCGGTGAAGTTAGTGGCGAGTCAAAGAGGCAGGTAGTGCGAAGTCAGGCTCGAAGTATTATTTTAAGGTGTACACGCTCTTCAAAAAATTGAGCAATGAGGAATATAGAAATCAGCTCGATTTCAAAAATGCTCAACGGCATACTGCTGAAGCGTGTGGTGTAGGTAAAACAAGTGTGTCCCACATTTGTGGAGGGGCAAGGAAATTTGATCCCAGTGGTGCCCAGGTGTTTGTGTTGCCCAGGAAACATGTTGGTCCTCCAATGAGGGTTACAAATTTAAGTGACTTTGACAATGACGTTTTACGTAGAACTGTGTTCAAGTTTTTTGACTAATGTGGATTTCCAACTATAAAGAAAATAACTTGCGCTCTTAGAACCAAAATTTCATACACTGGGTCAACAACATCGACTTTCAGAATTTTGAGGGGATTAGGGTTCAGGTACAGAAAGACAAATGATGGGCGTCAATTTTTAATGGAGAGGAGTGACACTGTTACGGCAAGATTAAAATTCTTACGCAAAATGCATGAAATTAGATATTCTAATGACGAGAGGCCAATTTTTTACTTAGATGAGACGACATGGGTAAATAAAAACCACACTCAAAAGTCAATCTGGCAAGACTCCTCACAAAAGGGTGGCCTAAGGGTATCTGTTGGAAAAGGCAGTTGTCTCATCATTTGTCATATTGGATATGCTAAGACAGGGTTCCTGCCAGAGAGAAAATGGGTTGTTCTCTCCTAAAATACTTCAGACTATCACGAAGAGATGACAGCTGATATATTTAAAGAATGGTTTTTTAACATATTCTTAAATTATTTAGAAGAGGGAAGTGTTATTATAATGAAAAGCGCACCGTATCATTCGGTTATTGCAAATAAAATACCAAATTCGGCCAGCAGAAAAACGAAATTGCTGAATGGTTACAAAAGAGCGGGGTTGAATTTTCGGAAACAGAAACTAAAAATGAGTTATTGCAAAGAGTACTTCCGTTTAAAAACACGGGAAAAGTGTATCAGCGGGATCAACTTGCAATTGAGATGGGACACGAGGAAGTACGCCTCCCACGATACCACTGCCTATATAATCCAACTGATTTGGTGTGGGCTCAAATAAAAAGGGGGGGGGGGTTGCAAACAGAAATAATACTTTTAAACTGACGGACGTTGAACGACTTGTCCACGAAGAAATTGACAAAGTAACACAACAGGACTGGGAAAGCTTCGTAAGGCATGCAGAAAACCCTCAATTAGACGATTTTAAGAAAGAGCACGTGACGAGATCTTGGAACCTATAATCATAAATTTGCAAGACAGACGATGAAGACAGGGATAATGACGAATTGTCTCTTAACGGAAGTGACATTGACAGCGATATGGATGAGCCACTGGCAGTTCCTTTGGAATAGAAAAACAGGCAATTCATATGTTATAATTATAGTATTTTAAACTATACATAATTTGCGAAAATACATTTTCCAGTTTTGATTTTGGCAACTGCAACATTGTAAACGTTTGTAAAATATAATTTGCTTATTCTTAAATCTGCGCCAAGCAGATCTGCATGTTGTATGAGTGTGCGAGAGAGAGGGAAATATAAAAGGAATGAGGTAACAAGATGGCAACGCTGAGTGTGATACGGCATCTGATTAGCTGGACTCCAGAACCCTTCGCATTTGAAACATAATAGTTCCCACAGTCATCTTATCGTTAATTATAGCCCAATCTCTCCAGGTAACGTATACAGACTGAGTGGAATTCATCACTTTCCCTAGCTCCTTCACTAGAAACTTCAACATCCAAGGCACAAGTGAGTGCACTATACAGCGATATTATTGTGCGTGGAAACTTTCATACTAAATTCTGTATCTAGATGATGACTGAGGTAAATTATTCTGCAATCCCAATTAAAGGCATCTGAACTTTGAATAAGCATTCGATAGATGAAAGTCATGAGTATGTGACCATCTTAGCCCGTTCTCTTGATTTAACACTCTTGTTGCAGTTCTCATTACTATGGTTCATTTGTGGAAGAGATTTATTTAGAGCAGTTACATAGTTAAAATAGGCAACATTTGACCACCGTTTTAAAATGCAAAGAATTGCAATCCGTGTATTTTCATCCCAATAAAACAAAAGTACTCCTTTATCACCGTAAGTGTCATACAGGTTTCAAACGAGTCAAGCTTTACCTGGGGTCTCTTCATCAGTATACTAGAATTTAATGTGCATAAGCTCGATGCATTTTGTTATATATTTGGGTGTGTGGTTCGCATAAATCACCCATTATGTTTTAATGATTTTCTTGGGGTTACAATGAAAACAGACGCAACATACCCCTATCTTAGCCCGCCTCGGCAGCGTAGATGGTAGCATGTCTGTCTCACATTCAAGAGGTCCCGAGTTCGAATCTCGGTCAGGGTGAGTTACCTAGATAAGGTTTTTTCCGGGGTTTTCCCTTATCCTTAAAGACGAATGTCAGGTAACTCTAAGCTCCATGGACCCTGGAATCATTTGATCACCATTTCAACCAATTCATTCACCGTCCGATATAACTTCACGTTGGGCGGACGCAAATTAAAAAATATACCCATATCCTTTGGATACTGTAGAAAACAACATATAGCATTCTCTAACCACCTACCTTTATACAATACTTTCTACAAACTATCTTAAAGCTTAAGTACCATGATAACACAATTATGTCATTTATTTATCCAAAGAGTTTCCGATGCAATACGAGACAGACGCAAGTATTCTCTTTTCCACCTTGTGGTTAGTTATTGAATATTCGGTACGCGATCATTCTGTACACCCGCGGAATTCATTATTACCTCCATATGTAGCAGGTAGGCAGATAGGTATATTCTTTCACAATAGAGTTCGCATTTTGCTTTCTCTGTCTGTTAGATATTGCACCCCATCCAAGAGTTGCAGGGTCAAGATGTCACAAGAAAGACACGTTTTGCAGCCCTATGAATTTTGTGTGTGAACATCGTAACTCAAAATTCGGTTATATTCTGAAACTTTTTATTAAAGTTCAGCATCATTTAGCAGGGTGTTTCGGTCGGTAATGCTCGGGAGGTCCCGGGTTTGGAGCCCGGTCACAGACTAACCTAAGAATAAGGCTTTTTTATCGGTTTTCCTTGCTTACTACGCCAATTTGGGTCAGATACTTTACTTCACTTGCCCTCATTTCATTTTAATTTTAATCTGGTCGGAAATGTCTGTGATGGGTGAGTGTGGCGCAGTTAGAACGGAGTTACGCAAAAAAGAGATAAAACGTGAACGTTTGTGTGTTGAGAAGCAATTTCCGAGATATTCCTCATTATTGGTTTGAGTCAATAGAAAGTGGTTATGTCGTAATGCTGGCGGGCGGAGTGTTTTGTACTGCACTGTACAGTACGAGACTTGACGGTGGGCGTTGGACTGATCCACTTGAAGATGTGTTTTATTTATACTTGGGTGACCGTGAACCTGAATTTGAGATTTCTCCACACACTCTCTCAGCTCGAGAGAGAATCAGCAGAAATCTCGCCAAATACAACATCAGGACCATCCGCAAGCCACCTCCGAAGATTAAACGTCTGTTGAGACCAGTGAAAGACAAACTTTACTTCCAAGTTTCGGGAGTGTACCGCATTCCCTGTGAATGTGGGACACCGTATATAGGACAAAGCGGAAGGACCATTGCTACCAGAATAAACGAACATGAACGGAGCATTCGTTTAATGCAACCTGAGAAGTCTGGGGTGACAGAGCATTGTTTTGATAACGGCCATAGAGCCAACTTTCGGGTGACGACACTCTTGGCACACTGGAACAGTTACTGGGTGCGGAGAATTAAGGTGATTTTGGCCATTTCCTCCGAGAGGAGCATGCTTAATCGTAATGCTGGATTTCAGTTCAGATCCTCTTGGAAACTGGCCTTAAAATGGAAATTCGTGGACTTAAGAAGCACAGATCAATACAGTTTGATAATCAAGATAAATAGTTACGTTTCCTTGACGCAATTAACTTTCTATACTCACGCCATCTCCTGACCGAGCATTTAATTGACTGAAAACAGTCTTTTGTTCAGTAATGCGAATTTTGATAGTGTTTTGTCTTTGTTTGTATTTGTGTTTTATCCAGTGATTCATTTGTGGTTATAACCTTTAATAAATATCCTGATGGTGGGAGAGATGCACACTCCCAAAACGTCAATTTCCAATCGCCTTTTCACCTGACTTGCTGCACGAGAAGAAATTGAGCATAAAATTTTGTGGGGTATCCGTTGGCTTTAATAAGTGTCTCACACCTTTTCATAGAACTAATCAAGTTTCTACATCCTGCTGGGCTCATTTTTTTTAAATTCTTCCTCCAGAACATGTTTAAGCTCTTGTTTAGACCTTGCTTAGCTTTAATGTACTCATTTCTTCAGAATTCTCCACAAATGCTCTATTGCATTCAAGTCTGGACTCTAAGTAGGCGTTTGAAGTAGTTTGGGTACAATATATATTAACCAATTCATGTTCAGTCTTGCCTTGTGTTTATTGTCAGTATCCTCTTAAAATTATAACCAGGTGCTATGGCCATTTTCTGGGCCCTCTGCTTTACGTTTTGCTTTAAAACATCAAAATACATATGCTGGTTCATAATGCCAACATTAACTTGTATATTACCAACACCGTAGGACGACATGCAGGTCCAAAGCATAATGGAACAACCACCATGTCAAACTTTAGGAAGACTGTTTCTGGAATCATTGTCTTAATTTGCCTTTCTCCAGAATCTGTTTATCCTATTTGACCCAAAGAGGTTTATCTCAGTCTCCTCCGAACATATAGGCACTGTATAAAAATTCTTATCCATAGGGTATGGTCCAACGCAAATGAAAGTCTTTACTTCCACTTTGCTACACTTAAATATGGCTTCATACTGGGTTTTCGGCCATAATATCCGTAAGTCCATAAAACACGACGAACGGTTTGGTCAAACATCTACACAGACCCATTTTCAACTAAAGGGCAAAACTGAGGAAGTCTTAATTTTGGATTTTCTCGGATTCTGCTAACAACGAAACGTTCCTCTGAACAATCATTTACTACAGTGAAATTTTGAGTAGCTGAATTTAAACATGGCCTTAAGAGCTTGGGAGGGAATGAACGTTCGGATTGTCCAAAAACTGCAACAACCGAAAAACATCGCCATATTTCACCAAATGGTGCTAGACGACCGCCGAATTAAAGTGAAAGAGATAGCAGAGGCTATGAACATGTCAAAAGGACATATGTGTCACATATTAAATCAACATTTAGACATGAGAAAGCTGTCCGAGCGTTGGGTGCCGCGTTTGCTCACGTTAGACTAAAAACGTGTTCGAATGAACATTTCCAACGCTCTGTTGGCGCAGTTTAGGTGCAATAAATCCAAGTTTCTGCGCCGATTATTACTGTAGATGAAACTTGGATACACCATTATACGATCAAAACAAAAATACAGTCCAAACAGTGGACTGTAAAGGGAGAACTGGCTCCAAAAAATAAAAAACTGTCTTTCTGGCTGGGAAAGTGATGGCGACTGTTTTTTGAGATAGTCAGAGCTATTTTAATCGATTATATTAAAAAAAGGAAAAACCATCAGAAGAGCATATTACGCATCATTGCTTGACAAGCAGAAGATAGAACTTGTAGAAAAACGGTCACATTTGCAGAAAAAGAAAGTCCTGTTTCACCAAGACAACGCACCGTCTCACACTTCAGCGGTTGCAATGGCGGAAAGCCACGAATTACAGTTTGAACTGCTTGACTCATCAGATCTAGCCCCAAGCGACTTCTTTTTGTTGCCTATTCTGAAAATTGCACTCGGAGGACAGAGATTTTCGTGAAATGAAGAGGTAATCACCTTCGTGAACAATTATTTTGCAGCGAAAAACGCCGAGTACTATTTGGACGGGTTACAGAGATGGGAGCATCGCTGGAAGAAGTGTTTGGAGTTAAAAGGAGACCATGTTGAAAAAAAATCTGAAAAAATGTCTGGTATCTTCATTAGGTCGGAAACTTTCCAGACCACATATGTGGCCGACCTTCCTGACCCTTGGTTCTCTTCTCCGGAAGTTTCTCTGGGTCCCTAGACGAACGTTGGGAAAGACAATTTTAGCTACCGAATGTCTGCCAATTTACCTTACCTGACATTTCATTTCGCTTTTCATCCTGGCTGGTTATTTCAATTCTAAATAGTAGTTGGGATTTTGGGGTGCATGGCTCCGAATCAAGGAAGGTTTCAGTGTTCTGGTCCCCCGAGATGAGCCGTAAGCTTGCAAGAGAATGGAACTAGGTTGAGTGATCCACCAGCTACGGCTTCCTTAACTCCGTTCGTCCTTAGTATCCTCTCTTCTCAACCCTCTTTCCCAGGTGGTGTCCCCATCAAGGCAATGGGCACAGAAGATCTTCTTTGAGTCGATGGAGCCTGGCCTCTGCTGTAGTTTCTCCTCAGGCCCAACCAAACTTAACACCGCAAAGTGTGTCAGCCAACTGGATGTTCGATAACGTCAACAAGGAAGACTCTCATTTTTCCCCACATTTAAGGGAAAAGGCCGCGCCGTGGCTCAGTGGTTAGACCGCTTGGCTCTCACCAAGGCGGTCCAGGTTCGATCGCAGGCGACCGTAAAGTGATATTGGTGGTGGACAACACGAGCGGAGAATTAAGGAGGCTTTGGCGATTTCCTCTGAATGGAGCACGCTTAATCGTGATGCTGGATTTCAGTTCAGCTCCTATTGAAAACTGGCCTTAAAATGGATATCCGTAGAATTAAGAAGCAAAGATCAATACAGCTTGATAATCAAGTTAAGTAGTTACGTTTCTGTGACACAATTAATTTTCTATGCTCACGCCATCTCCTGACTTGGCATTTGGTTTACTGAAAACAGTCGTTTGTTCAGTAATGCAAATATTGATAGTGTTTTTTCTTTGTTTATAGTTGTGTTATATCCAGTGTTTCATTTGTGGTTATAATGTTTTATAAATATCCTGATAATGGGAGAGATGCACACTCCCGAAACGTCGATATCTAATCATCTTTTCACCTGGCTGGCTGCCCGAGAAGAAAGTGAGCTTTCTCTGTACTTGTTCGAATTATTCCTGTTCCTTCAGTTCAGTTCAGAAGGTAGCAAAATGCTGAAAATAAAAGGTAGAGCTAGTTTTAGTACGTTAAAGAATTTTCAGATACGTTCAAAACAGGTGGAAAAATGCTATGTTGTCAGCCTTTTGCAAAGTCTATTACAGCCGATCAAGACCCCACGTAACGCAGCGTTTATGCGACAACAAACATATCTTGGCGGCTTCACGTTCTCCTATGAAGCAGCTAATTTTAAGCAAGAGGTCTCTAATGGACAGTGTAAAGAAGGCCTGTGTTGTACACTGCAACTCCAAACAGTTACCAATAATTGGCATGTGACATCAATAATCTATCATTGGTGAGTTATCAAAACAGTCATTTTATTACAAGTTTTTCTACTATGTAAAATGGAAGAAAATATGTTTTTGTTTTATAAATAATTTGAAATTTATAAAACAAATATTTTCTTGATTTTAATGCATTTTAATACCTACAAAATCCGTTTCCTGGTTGTTATTCATGGTCATGCAGATGTATTGCAACCCACCGGCATTTAATGGATAGAACTCGCTTTTGTAAGATTAGTTTGTAGAAGAATGAGAAGAAAAATACATGTGGATGCAATACATGAGTTTATTATTAGTCTCCGAAATGACTAGAAAACTGCGAAAGACTGTAAATACCTGTTAATAAAGGCAGTAATGTCCTATCAGTGCTGATAAAACCGGTTTGGCAGGTGCTTTAACAGACTATAGGACCAAAAGATTCCAACTCAAAACTCATGCATTATGTATATTACTCCAAGCTGGATTTGTACAAATCAGGTTATTAGCACTGAATGTGGACACGCGCGCGCGTGCGCGGAGTAACAGTAACGGAGGGGAAACTTGACACAAACTCATCTGTAACTTACCCCGCCCCCTCCCCAAAAATAATAAATTAAGAAAGAGAAGTTGTGTTTGGTTGGATTACGGTACTTCGGGGATTTGGCACTGCGAACAGTCTTGAGCTATTGTACAGTGACGCTGCTGAAATGCTTACCGTGGCTTTATCTTTGTTAATAGAAAGCTCTCAGATAACGCACTGATTACTCCACGTGGACATAACATCTATCTGTCATGTATGGTTCCTGCGCATTTCACTGGCTGAAGTGATGCGTTCATTGGTGTTCAGCACACGACCGAAAGACGTGCCAGTATCCCTCTCACTCTTACAATTATAGTCAGTGCCTTATCTGAGGTTTCTATTAACAAAGATAATTCAGAGTAACGTTTCGAACAGCGCGATTATACCTATGCGCCGAAGTGGAACATCCTCGGGATGAAGGATGAGGCGAGAGGAGACAGAAAGTGGCGGCGGCCGTCCCAAGGAACCACGACAGTGCAGAGGGCAGGGTTCCTACACTTTACCAGTTGTAACCTCTCCGGCAGGCCAACAGAAACGGTATCTCACCCGTCATGGTCAGAAAGACGCACCAAGTCTGACCGGAGACCGGAAACCGTCCTATCGAAGGAGGAATTGTTTACCAAGAGCATATCATCCTGTCATGCACCGCCGAGAGTTCCGCCGACAGTTCTACCCTGAAAGACACCACCAGATGAGAGGTGACGTGAAATGACCGGAAACCCCCCGAAAAACCCACGGGTCAGGTAGGTCGGCCATGGGTATCGACCCCGGATCTCCGGAATTCGGGCCGCAGACGAAACCGCCTGTGTCATCTCGCTCGGTGAGAGATTTCGTAACATTCAGTCTTCTACAAACCATTCTCGCTAAAACTTATTCTCCCATCTGCTTTATGTTAATCCAGAGGAACATTTTTCATAAGGGGTTACTAAGTAATTCAGTGGTTTCGTTCGTGGCACTCGTGTTGCCGGTCTGTGGTTCGATTCCCAGATTGGAGATGATGATCTTGAGGTCACCCTCCGAAACCTTTACTAGCTCGTGTGAAGTATCCTTAAGACTGAACGTGTCTCATTCAGCCGCCATCACACCCTCTGGGTGCCTCCACTTCAAAAGTATTAGAACTGTATTACACTTAAATTATGAATTTAAACGAGAAGTACTTGTTTTGTACATTGAGGCTTTGTCTCTTATGGTTCACTTGTTGCACAAAACTGTACAGATTTTATTTAGAAAAAAGAGATTTTCACAGACTATGGACAGAACATTCAAGTAACTATGCTATTCATTTATAATGAAATATTCTAATCAAAATCTATAGAAAGCCATTTTTCAGGAAAAGAAACATTACGAAACATAGTTATAAATGGTGGTTTGTTTGTCGTGGAAAAATGTTCTACAAAATCTTAGTGTTGCATCAGAGGAAGTCATCATAATTATCAAATTTGGTACGCGTCCAAATTTTATTTATGAGTCATGCTGTTTGCGCACGCGTGTAAGGTTTTCGGGAAAGAAAATAACTCTTTAAGTTAAATTCCAAGCCTCAAAATATTATTTCCATTGAAATCTCGAAATCAAATTATTGTATATGGTTGAGAACGTAATAGCTAAGACTCGAAACGTAGAACCCTATGTATTCTGCGGTACTAAACGTAACGCATGGCATAGCAGCCGAAATTGGGTCTGAGCCTGCCAACCCGACTGCCAGCCTCACGCCCATATACAAAGGGCAGAGGTTCGCGATCATCCAACCGAGACGGGGTGGAGATTTGGAGTTAAAATCTGCACTCCCCAGGAGTAAGATCGATTTTTCGCGCTTCCGGCCGTAGGGAACCAAAGCACAACGCTCTAGCTCACTACGCCACGGCACAGGACTCTGCGGTCGCAAGGTATAATATAAATAAAGTTAAGACAACGTGAACTCAGTGACAGTGCCTCTAGGCGTTTGAATGCCAGTCGCTTAGGTACGCAGAGTTTCAATTTGCCAGCCTCGGTAATAACGAGGTATAGGAATTCATCAGCACGTGGCTTCAATCCGGGAAGAGCCGCATTGCGCAATATGATAGTGCGCACGGTTATACTGAACCTTGTTTACTTTGTGCATATGCATATATGCTGCGATGCCAAAAACTAATCTACAAAAGATACAGTGAAATCCATTCTCCTTGTGTTTTTGATGGACACTCACGGTAATGTAAACTTTTGCGGAAGAAACGGCTCATAACGTAGTCATATTTAGCCTTAAATGGAGATTACCACCCACTAAGTGCTCCACTCTCAAGGAACACGACTCTGAGGACAGCTACCCCGTGAATGGTAATCATAAAATTATTGGAGATACAGTAACGATGATAGTTCTGAGCCGGTGACCTACTTTCTTCGCGCACTGGATATAGTCTATGACCAAGCGTCACTTCATCTTCTGCTAGTGGTAGAAGATGGAAGACAATGCAGCAAGGCCATATTTCACAGACTCGTCTTTACTAAAACGCAGATGTTTTAATTTACAGGAAAATAAAAATCTGGGGTGATGCCTTTGTGGCTTGTAGCGCATGGAAGTCAGTTAGCCGTATGAAGATATGTTTCATCTTCATAGATAACCGACCTTTTTATGGCACGTAAATATGACACGCAACAATTTCTCATATATCCTTTCCTATAACAAGACCCTGTTTTTCCTTGTTTTCTTCCACTTGAAACCTATGCCACATAAGATAGTCTAAACTAGTGCTTCCCTCTTTAAAGTTAATGCAATTCTGATGTTTCAGGAGTCCCAAATTTTGACAGTGAGTACAGTTTTCTCCTGAATATACAAATTATAAGTTGTTTGGCGAATTACACACCTATCAAAGTCATCAATGACAGTGATAGTTTCTGGTACACGATGTACTTTCCAGATGTTTCAAAGGAGGTCACTTGTGCCTCATATTTCTCCCCTTCTTTAATTATTTTACGAAATTTTCACTCAGATACTTTTGTTGCTGCACTCACCCTCCCTTGCATTTTATTAGCATATCGCCAGAAACTGCTTCCCGTTTCATAATAGACTGACATTATTAACAGTACAAAGTACAAATTTGGTGTGATCATCCCGCTTATTCGCAAAGACGGTCGTTCCTTATAATTATATAACAACTCATTGATTTACTTGATCTTCCAGTTAGTTATTTAAGAGGTACAGCTCCGTACCAAAATTTTTTGAACCAAAATAACTCGAGTGTTTGCTTATTGTCGCTCTTCACCTTGATACCGAAATTAAGGTTTGCCAGAAGTAAAGAATCATGATGGATGTCAAAGGAATGTTGGTTCTTTGTTACAAGGGCAAGGCCAGTTGAGTTGTGGGGAAAATTGTTATAACAAAAGCAATGTAAGAAACAGTGTCCTTAGCAGATTTCCAAAGGGGCTCACTTGACTTGTATGAATAGGAAATTCTTTGGATCATTCTGAATGGCATAACAAAACAGCCACAAAGGGATTTTGGTTCAATGAAGAGGGCTTTCCTGTAAGTGAAAGTAATACACCCACGCGCAGCAGTGGAGAAGGGTACTCCGTGGCTTGCAAGCCATCAAGAACAGTCTTCGGCGTGAGGCCGATCAAAACAGTCTTCGGCGTGAGGCCGATCAAAACAGTCTTCAGCGTGAGGCCGATTAGAGCGGTCCGAGGCGTGAAGCCTATTAGGACAGTCCTCTTGTTCTCTCTTGAATATTTGTCGGTTCATATATGTATATGAGGAACGAATAGTTTATCGAGTAATAAACATTCTGCCGTCAGTAACTCCAAACAGAGATTGGTAAACCTTGGTCGGCAACTTTCATTTCGATGTTTTAAAAGAAGAAGCAGTAAATAAATAAGTTAGAAACGGGCATTCCAGTGTTACTAAAATCTCCTTCTCACACACACCCACGCTTACCCTGAGAGAAACCTCATTGCTCGGCGACTTATTTGCTCGCCTATCTTTATTGTGACAGCTTACACGTTATACGAAATTACATAAAATTCTTAAGGAATGAAAACTTCTTAAGCTGTTCTAAGAATTCAAGATGCAAGTTTTATTTTTCGTGTAAATAGTTTAAATACTATTCAGCTTCTAGAAACTTCTGAGTTTGGCTAGTCTACGCTGTGGTTGAGTGGTTAGACCGCTCGACTGTTACCAAGGCGGCCCGAGTTCGATCCGAGCCGAAAAGTGGGATTTGTGGTAGGGCGGGTGTGCTCCGGAATCTCCGGTTGTCCCGCCATCTCATTCTACTGGTACTCCATCTTCATCTTATGTATCATCAGTGTCACCGCCTGTGGTGCCGCATGTAGTAAACGCGGGAGTTAAACACTACACATTTCATTTCTCTGAGACAGGGTTTCCTTTTGAAACTGAAAGAACTAGAATATGGATAATAATTACCAGAAAGTTGTAGAATTCCTTTTGGAGTCGAAAAGTGTAGATGGGGAATGTTTTTTAGAAGTAGAGCGATGAAGCAATTGAACTGTTCGCTAAGCCCTAATGGAGAGCGATAAGTTAGTTTTAAAGTGTGGGCAATACAGTGTATAGCATTATTATTCGTACACTCCAGTTTTATAAGAAAATATTTTAATATCTATTAGAAGACACGATCAAATTAATATTTTTTTCAACGTGTGAAGCAAAATAATGCTATATTAGGAATTAACTAAATATTAACATATGAAGTTACAAAGTAAATTAAATGAAACTCTAAAAGAAACATGACCATTTATGTACAACTTTTCTATTCGTACATTAGAAATATCAGTTCAATAATAAATACACATTTGACAATCTAATACTTTGTTGGGTATCGCTTGGCTTTAATAAGTGTCTCACACCTTCTCTTCATAGAACCAACAAGCTTCTGCATTCTGTTGGGCTGATGTACTCCATTATTCCTCCACAACATTTATAAGCTTTTCTTTGGTACGGAAAGATAGAGTCATACTGATAAATTCAATACCATAGCCGGGATTTGAACCACGGATCTTCTGGTTGCCGTCAAGCCACTCTAACCCTTGAGCTACTATGGCCAACGTGCCAACATAACATTCAATTCTCCAACTGAGTCTTGTTTCTCCCGGTAAGCCCCTTAGGAGTTCTCGTATACACATGAGACAACTACCGTAATGGTGACTTACAACATGTAAGTACTTTAAGGCCCGGGCTTTATATTAACCACTATTAGGTCAATTTATGAAAATTAGCTGTTATTTCACACTGGCCGTGTGTAGAGTCAGACTGAAAAATTCAATGCCATAGCCTGGATTTGAACCACGGATCTTCTGGTTGCCGTCCAGCCGCTCTAACCCTTCAGCTACTATGACCACGGTAGGTAAGCCGCCATTTAGGTAGTTGTATCACATGTTTACGAGAACTCCTAAGTGGTTTACAGGGAAAACACGAGTCAGTTGGTGTATTTAATGTCATGGCGGCACGTTGGCCATAGTAGCTCAAGGGTTAGAGCGGCTGGACGGCAAACAGAAGACCCGTGGTTCAAATCCCGGCTATGGCATTGAATTTTTCAATCTGACTCTATCTTTCCATACTTTAGCCTACACACGGCCAGTGTGAAAGAACAATTAATTTAAAACTTCTGTTTGGTCCTAACTCATTTCTTCAGAATTCTCCATAAATGCTCTATTAGATTTAAATCTTGCCTCTGAGGAGGTGTTTCCAGTAGTTTAGGTACATTCCATATTAACCAATTCATGTTCAGTCTTGACTTGTGTTTACTTTCATTGTCTTGTTGAAATATATAAACAGGTGCCATACCCATTTTCTGGGTACTCTGTTTTACATTGTTCTTTAAAATGTGAAAATACACATATTGGTCTATAGTTCCATCATTAAACTGTATATTACCCATATCGTTGGACAACATGCAGGCCCATATCATAATGGAACCACCAGCATGTTTAACTGTAGGAAGAATGTTTCTGGAATCATTGTATGAATTTGCTTTTGTCCAGACTCTGTTTAAACCATCTGACCCAAAGAAGTTCATCTTAGTGTGGTCCGACCATACCACTCTGTTCCAGAAGTTTTCATTCTTTATGGATATGTTCCTTAGCAAACGCAACTTGTTTTTTCCTGTTTGCTGCACTGACATATTGCTTCCTCCTGGCTGTTCGGTAATGATTTCCGTACTTCCATAAAACACAACAAACAGTTTGGTCAGACAGCTTCTTCCCAGAAATATCTTCAACAAATGGACGTAACTGAGGAACACTTAATTTAGGATTTTCTCGAATCCTGCTTACAACAAAACCTTCCTCTTTTGTATTTAGTTGCTTTCTTTAGGTTTTTGTGGTAAGTAATTCGTGGAACCTTGTTCTTCAAATTTGTTGACTATGTACTCTATGGTAGAATGCTATTTATTTACAGTTTCTGCTTTTTTTCTAAGATAATACCTTCTATTTGCCATGTTTGTAATAACTTGCTTCAGATCATAACTATGCTCGTTTTGCTTACCCATTTTGACTAATAGTGACAGAACGTCTACAACTGCGACCCAAGGAGCCTAGGCGACCTTTGAAACACATGCATATTGAAGTTGTTTACGACGAAGCGGGCATTCTTAACAACTTTACGAATAGGAAAGTTGCATAAAATTGGCAGCTACTTCTCTAATATAATAGTACAATACAATAGTACCTGTTTTGAAATGAAATTTGTCATTGCGATTTTTTGTTTTATGCTTATCAAGCATATATAAATTACTGAATTCGCACACATACATATATACATACCTACTCACACCTTTATTTTTTTCTAAAAAAATTTTGTTTTAAATTCTGGAGGTATTATTTCAGTCAGACTCTAACTTTCCAAACTTTGGCCTACACATGGCTGCTGTTAAAGAACAATTAATGTCCATTAAAACGTGTATCTCTGCTGAAATATCGAAATTGAATACAGCGCCTCCTCTACTTACCTTACGTAACAAAACAAAAATGGGTAGAAAATGTCATGTTAAACACCGATTATCAGGTCTTTTTCTTTCAGTCAAGCTTATTTAGTTAATTATTTAAATTTGGAAGGATGCTGTTTTCCTGTGTAGTTCAATCTGAGTTCATTCTGTTAATAAACTTCCAATCCATACTTGTTTGTATTTGCAAAATACTTGACTTTGAACTCCTTATACAAATAGCTCTGGAATGTGAAAATACTATAAGACCTTTCAAAATCATTAGTGTTATTATAAAATTTAAAATTCCCTAGAAACAGTGTAGGCGTTAATTTATAAGAAACGAACATAGAATATATAAACTCTCGCGGATACAAAGTGAACATTTTTTGTAGTATATAAGAACGGCTGGCATGACAACTTAGCGGGGAGGTCCGATGCTACAGGGTCGCTCTTCGGAGCTAATACAAACACCTAAAGAGAAGAGGTAAACATAAACTTGGCGCGAAATGCGACACCAGGCCACAGTGTTCAAAGTGGCACCAACCCATGTAGTGGCCATGACCTCCCTTTTGATCTATGTTACAAACATTTACTACTGATCCATGAATTACTATTCGGTATTTAACCGACTTTAAGTTTTGGAATTCGCACACATACATAGATGTTCATACACACACCTTTATTTTTTTTCTAAAATATTTTTGTTTTAAATCCTGGAAGTATTATTTCAGTAAGACTCTACCTTCCAAACCTTTGCCTACACATGGCTGGTGTTAAAGAACAATTAATATCCACTAAAACGTGCATCTCTGCTGAAATACCGAAATTGAATACAGCGCCTCCTCTACTTACCTTACGTAACAAAACAAAAATGGGTAGAAAATGTCATGTTAAACACCGATTATCAGGTCTTTTTCTTTCAGTCAAGCTTATTTAGTTAATTATTTAAATTTGGAAGGATGCTGTTTTCCTGTGTAGTTCAATATGAGTTCATTCTGTTAATAAACTTCCAATCCATACTTGTTTGTATTTGCAAAATACTTGACTTTGAACTCCTTATACAAATAGCTCTGGAATGTGAAAATACTATAAGACCTTTTAAAATCATTAGTGTTATTATAAAATTTAAAATTCCCTAGAAACAGTGTAGGCGTTAATTTATAGGAAACGAACATAGAATATATAAACTCTCGCGGACACAAAGTGAACATTTTTTGTAGTATATAAGAACGGCTGGCATGACAACTTAGCGGGGAGGTCCGATGCTGCAGGGTCGCTCTTCGGAGCTAATACAAACACCTAAAGAGAAGAGGTAAACATAAACTTGGCGCGAAATGCGACACCAGGCCACAGTGTTCAAAGTGGCACCAACCCATGTAGTGGCCATGACCTCCCTTTTGATCAATGTTACAAACATTTACTACTGATCCATGAATTACTATTCGGTATTTAACCGACTTTAAGTTTTGGAATTCGCACACATACATAGATGTTCATACACACACCTTTATTTTTTATCTAAAATATTTTTGTTTTAAATCCTGGAAGTATTATTTCAGTAAGACTCTACCTTCCAAACCTTTGCCTACAAATGGCTGGTGTTAAAGAACAATTAATATCCACTAAAACGTGTATCTCTGCTGAAATACCGAAATTGAATACAGCGCCTCTTCTACTTACCTTACGTAACAAAACAAAAAATGGGTACAAAATGTCATGTTAGACACCGATTATCAGGTCTTTTTCTTTCAGTCAAGCTTATTTAGTTGATTATTTAAAATTGGAAGGATGCTGTTTTCCTGTGTAGTTCAATCTGAGTTCATTCTGTTAATAAACTTCCAATCCATACTTGTTTGTATTTGCAAAATTCTTGACTTTGAACTCCTTATACAAATAGCTCTGGAATGTGAAAATACTATAAAACCTTTTAAAATCATTAGTGTTATTATAAAATTTAAAATTCTCTTAAACCTGTGTAGGCGTTAATTTATAAGAAACGAACATAGAATATATAAACTCTCGCGGACACAAAGTGGACATTTTTATGTAGTATATAAGAACGGCTGGCATGACAACTTAGCGGGTTCAAAGACATCTCCGCCTAACACAACAATCCGCCGGCATTGGCGGATGTCCGTAAATCCGGACAAAAGCCACGCCATACTTTTCACAAAGCGCCACACCCCCGCAGACTGTCCCAAATTCAGCTACCGAGGTCGAAGGATAGAGTGGTCTAACTCTGTCCAGTACCTAGGAGTAAACTTGGATAGAGGTTTAACTTTTCGCCGGCACATCAGGGACCTTTCGGCGAAGGTACAGGGAGCAATTGCTTCCCTGTACCCAATGCTGGGGTCTACCTCGATGCCAGTCCGCATGAAGTTGTACCTCTTCCGAGCGCTGGTAATCCCGGTGATACTATATGCCTGCGAGATCTGGGGCATGGCAGCAGACAGCTGTTTAGCATGGCTTCAACGTGCACAGAATAAAGGACTGCGGTCTATTTATTCTGTGGGACGTTATTTCCCTACCAGGTTGCTCCACAAAGCATCGGGTCTTCCATACGTGGAGGATGAAATTAGGCGCCGGGCTTCAAAATTATACGCAAGTTTACCATCTCACAGAAGCGCCCTTGTCAGATCATTGGGAAATTATGACCCCACTAGACGCCGATCTAGACTGCATCGGGTCCCCCGTATGGCATGCGGGCACCCTAGATAACCCAGGAGCTAAACCTATCAGCAGCTAAAGCTGAGCTCCTCATAATTCTTCTTAGCTGTTTGGCATCTAAATTTCTCCCCAACTAAATTACAAAATATTTAAAACAAAAAAATGGGTGCTAAGTACTGCATCCTCTCCTTCAACCCGAAGGTACTTTGGTAACCTCAAAATTAACTCCCAATCAAAAACCTACATCACCTTCATCCTACATCTTTCAATAATAATCCTACCTGCGGTAACAGCAGGCCACAGTGTTCAAAGTCGCACAAACCTATGTAGTGGCCATGACCTCCCTTTTGATGAACTTTACAAACATTTACTACTGATCCATGAATTACTATTCGGTATTTAACCGACTTTAAGTTTGGATATTCGCACACATACATAGATGTTCATACTCACACCTTTATTTTTTTCTAAAATATTTTTGTTTTAAATCCTGGAAGTATTATTTCAGTCAGACTCTACCTTTCCAAACTTTTGCCTATACATGGCTGGTGTTAAAGAACAATTAATATCCACTAAAACGTGTATCTCTGCTGGAATATCGAAATTGAATGCAGCACTCATGGGTTTTTTCGGGGTTTTCTCGATTCCCCAGGCGAATGCTGGGTAGGTTCATTTCATCCACCAAATTTCCCGTCCCTTCATTTTATCTCCATTATCGTTTCATATCATCTCTCATCTGGTGGTCTCTTTCAGGGTAGAAGTTTGTGCAGGTGTCTAAGCGCTGTATTGCAGGATGATATGCTCTGGGTAAAACTTCCTCATGTGGTCTACGAACCCGGTCTGGTGGTGCCGATTTAGTGTGGATGCCGGCTGTACTGGCCTGCCGGGGACTTTCCAGCTGGTCAACAAAATGTATCCTGCCCTATGCACTCTCGTGACTTCTTGGTTCGGGCTCCCTCTGTCTCCTCTCGCCTCATCCTCCCGGGGATGTCTCACTTGGGACATAAGGACAATAGATCAAGACTCGTCGCACTGCCGAATCCCCTCCGTCAGAATCTGTCCTATACTATCCTATCTAAATATATGGGAGAGGATAAAGCTACTTTTACGTAATGCTCTTGGGTTTCTACTGATGCAGGAACATTCCTGGGACTTCCTCTTTGTTTCCTCCACATGTTTATAACAGAATGGTTCTACTTTGAAATATATTATAACAAATTCCTCTACGCATCATTTTCTCTGGTTTGCGTCAGCATTTCTGTTTATTGGTTCTGTTCTGTTTATTTAAATGAAAGCTTAGATGGGAGTCACTTACCTGACTTCCCTGGCCTTAAATGGCAGTGATATCTCATTGCGATCACTTCACCCTCTCAGGGGTGAAGTTATTTCACGCGTCGTTATTCAGGGAAGTCGTACAGTCTCTAGCAAATTAAATGTCGGAGTTAAACAATTTTGTCTTTAATCACATTTTAATTCCTCTACGCCTAACACACCAATGTCAATCTCGTCACTGCTTTCCATGTCATTATCTTCAGTTATAATTCTTTAAGGGGGGACGTATGCAAATATTTAGGGTCTTACATAAATAGCCATAACATCCAAAGTTTTCAAGTTAGGGAAGTGAAACTTAGTATACTCATTTAAGATAACACAGTTAATGTGCACAATTGTTTTCGTAATTTTCCATTGTTTATAACTAATGCCACATATTTTTTCTATGTGCAGAGATATTTAAAACTTAAGCCCATTTTTTTTTTAAATTCACATATGCTATCTCTCTGAAATTTGGTATGTCATTTTAAAACACACTAAAATGAATTTGTTGGATTTAGAATTCTTATTGAAGTTGTATAGAATTTTAAAAAGTGTTAATCATATGCATCCTTTAAAAATTAAAATAATTTCATATATTTTGTATCATCACATTCCATGTAGAGCTTAATCTGAAATTCTAGAACCAACAAAATGTTTACTGTGGCATAAGAAAGCTGTGTACTAAATTGCATCACTGTAGATGAAGTAGTTTGAGAGAAAATGGGCTGAAGTTGTAGAAAATGCAAATTACGGGGAAAGGCAATTAAAAATACAATAAGTATTATTCAGTTTGCCTTTTAATTCTAAGTCAGAATTTCCCACATCCATAGTCTGTATCTGGTCTTCTGCAGCCTCTCTTGCTAAATTCCTCTTCTGTCTTGCTTCTTACTGCATTAATGTCATAGCTCTTTCTGCACCAGCGATGCGAATGTTGACGATACACCGCAAAATTGTTTCCATAAACACACCAGGCTGATACCCTAACTGGTGTATAACTTTCATTCTGCCAACATTCCCAACATTAAACACTATTGCAACATCAAATGTAGCAATTTTTACCACTATGGAAGACACAAATGATGTTTCGGGATACCTTTTCCATATTAGACTGTTGAGGCTTTCATTTGGGTTTTGTGTCTCTCCATAGAGACATTTTTAGCAAGTCTGGGTGTGCTGAGAATTGGTAGGTGGGCTTCATAGATTCCAAAACAGCTGATGGAAGACTATGTGTTGTTACTATGCTAATATGCAACACTAGGGCATTTACTGTTTTAAAGGTACATACAGACCACGTACAGTCATAACATTTTGGTGTTTGATAGCTAACACTATATACTATTTTACAAAACAATAAAATTTTTTTTTTTTTTTTTTTTTTTTACATTTTCTCGTACGTCCCCCCTTAAATTATTTATTTTGTTAGCCCATCTTTTTGCTAATACTCCTATTCCATTGCATTCATATGATGACATATTGTCGCATTATAGATTGTGAACCGGGAAGATTTTAGACTGCAAGTTGCGGATAGAGTTGTATATACTTAAAGGGGGTTTACCGTAAGAGTTTATAATCTACTTTGCAACTAGAAGAGTAGCTGAAAGGACAGGGGGTCAGATGGTAGAGGTAAATGGAAAAGGGAAATTGTAGTCAGGCTACATATAAATAGAAATAGCACAACTTTCTACGAAATGCCAGTTTACTATACCATCATGATTTTCAACAGTAAAAGTCAACCCCGAAGTCTTGAAGAGACTTTGGGTGGCATGGTGTTGATAGCTACATTAGTACATTAAGACCCAGGTGGGCTTACCTTCGAGGAGATATCGGTGCGTGGTGAAGTGAAGATTTGTCGTGGCCTCCGGCCACAACAGTGCAATTTAGACACCCCGCGCCTCGATACTCACCGCTATAAGTATTCATGGCCAAGCACAAAAAGAGGGGGCCAACACACGTTGAACCTAGGGACTTTTTCCATTTGATTAACAGAAAAGCTTCTGGGACATTCCATCCAACGACCTGCTGATCGTCCATTACCAACTACCGGGTTCAACGTCTAGAGTTGCTGCGTTTGCCATTCTTATTTGGTTAACGCTCCGTAAATATGCAAATTACGGGTTTGTAGTCTAATACTCCGCTATGAGGTTTATACATCTTTAATCCCACAAATTAATACTTTCAATTGTATAGAGAAACCTCATGCTATTAAAATTTCAAATAAATCCTAAAATAAAACAAATTCCTTCACTTCACCAAAGTATACGCGACAATATCTTTCCCCATTCTATTTGTTTAACTTGCTCAAATCGTTGGCGACACATTTCAACGTCTTTTGTTCCAAATGTAATATTTCTGCAAGCGACTCATTGTTTGACATATGCCCATATTAGTTTTATAGGATTCAGACCCGGGTGTTACAGAGGAAGCCTTAAGTTGCATGGTTATGTTCTCACAGTATTTTCTCAAACAAAAAAGTTCTTCTCAGTTGGTTTGTTGGCTAGAATTAAATCACAAAATTTTGTTTTGGTGCTATATTCATCAAAGGGGATATTGAGATTTTGTAACCTAGAAAGCATGTCCCTTCTTAAGTTGGAAGTTTATCCACTTGTTTATTAGAATAAGAGGCATTACCTGTTAGGGGCGTAGCCATTTAATATAATGCTCAGTAGTCGTTTGTTTACGAAAATCCCTACTTTTTGTTGTGATTTATAAATAAGCATGAAATTGGCTATGAATCCAAATTTTCCGCCTCCATTAACCAATTTAAGCGGCTCTCGTTTTGATATGGTGGCATAAAACCTGTGCCGCCTGTCATCGGACATGTTATAGAAGCTGTGTGACTGAACTATTGGGCACCCCTCAACTCTGCATTTTCGAAGAGCTTTTTTTCCGGCATTTCTGTCCTCTTCTGGCTTTTGCTTTTCTTGAAAATTCTGCGAACAGAACAATGGAAGACGCCTGTGGCTGTAGCAACTTTTCCTTGCACTTTCTGAATCGCTCTGAAATGCTTCAGATAGCAGCGATTCTTATGCATTGTCTCTTCCATGAGGTATTCATATACATTAACAATCACCTGTCAAGCTTGGCTATGAAGAGTCTTTCGTTTAATTTTCAAATTACAGGAGGCATTATCACTAATGTGTACACATGACAGTGTCACAGTACTTTTACAGTCAACTATACTCGAGTGCACACGAATCACATGGCCATATTACATCAAGTAACCAGAGCGATAAATTCGCTGAATACTGGAGTAGGAAGGAGACAAGAGAAATGAGGTTAAACCTGGCTCGGTGATTGATCTATGGGACAGGACCAGTGTTCTGGAATCATTGCGCGAATTATACATGTGAGGTAAGAAGAGAAGAAGAAGAAGAAGAAGAAGAAGAAGAAGAGGAGAGAGAAGAAGAAGAAGAAGAAGAGAAGAAGAAGAAGAAGAAGAAGAAGCAGAAGAAGAAGCAGAAGAAGCAGAAGAAGAAGAAGAACAACAAGAAGAAGAAGAAGAACAAGAAGA